>JAKSZT010054477.1:1467358-2025055 GCA_026826555.1 Tolypeutes matacus | reverse complement strand
AGAGAGAGAGAGAGAGAGAGAGAGAGAGAGAGAGAGAGAGAGAGAGAAATGCTCGCCCAAGATTCCCAGTAACAGATGTTTGTTTTCTGCCTAAGGAACACTTAACTGAATAGGAAGCTTCCTTCCAGAATTACCTTGTTTTTTTTTTAGGACTCAGAGGAATTTGAGAGCATGAAACACACAGGCATTACTTTGTGGGGCTTACAATCTAAAAGTGATACATACAATGCACATTGTAATAATGATTGTCCATTACCAGTTTATCAGTTTAGCACCTTTCAACAAGATGTCAACCAAAAGATGTGTTAGCCAAAACACTTTAAACATAATAGCAGACATTTATTAAGTACTCAGTAAAGTGTCAAGTATTATTCTAAGCACTTTAGATGACTTTCTTCAATTTATCTACACATTAATCCCATGAGGTACGTATTTTATCATTTTGCAGATGAGCAAACTGTAGCTTCGGCAGGCCAAGGAAATTCTTAATATCTCACAGCTAATAAATGATTTAAATCCAGTCTCTGATTGCAAGCTAAGATACCACACTTAGAAACTGTCTGTAAAAATATTGAGTGAAGCTCGTGACCTCAAATCTCAAATGGGAATTCAACAATGCTTGGCGAACTGTTATAATATCTGTATCTTACTTTTTCAAATATTCTGGCATAAGTGCAAGTGTGTGTGTGTGTGTGTGTGTGTGTGTGTGAGAGAGAGAGAGAGAGAGAGAGAGACAGAGACAGAGACAGAGACAGAGACAGAGAGACAGAGAGAGTTTGAGCTACAGTCTAAGTATGGTCAATTACCTGGTCAAGGATACATACTCTAGGGTGGGGGTGGGGTGAAGAGGAAGAGAAAGGTCACATTTAATCAAAACAGTCACACTTTAGAGATGGCTATAGCAATCATAGACAATCTTTAATTCCAATTAAGAACAGATATTTTTATATTAGCATAATAAAGGATAGAGATGAGTATTCATTGGTGAAGTTAGTGGTGCATTCATTAGGATAATGGATGTTGGAAATGGGCACTCATTGGTGAGATTAATGATAGTCAAAATTTGTGAATTAGTTAAAATATTTTAGAAACACTCCCTACTTTGGCATGAGTCTAGTAAGTACCCTTCACCCGTAGGATAAGCTAGAAGCTTGATCCCCAAAGGGTTCTGTGCCCAGCACTATCTTTGGAGGATTCTAGTTGACTGATGATGACCATAAGGTTAACTGAATCCTGTCTCTAGAATATTCTAACATCTATCCCTCAAAAACCTTTTTAGGTGTGGTTGGAGCACCAAAAATGGACTTTATTGGGTACACAGTACAGGCCATCTGACGTATTTGGGGTTTGTTTACTAAAAAGTGTTAATTTAATTATGGTATGTATGTGTGGAAGGGCTTTGTCTGATTTTTTCTCTTATTTAAATCTGGTACTGAGTTTGTAGGGGAGTAGCTGATACTCGCTTTCAGCTATTGACCTCAAAACCAACTTATTTGTGCTTAACCAAATTGGCTTAGGTTAATTCAACACGTAATTCTGTGAGTTTTCTCTATAAATTCACTTTCCCACTCTTAGAAACAACTATTCCTCACCTTCTTAATATTTTTACCCTAACTCCCTCCTCCCAAGCTCTCTGCCCTCCAGTTTTATGGAGAACATCAATGTCATCAAATGGGTAGTGCTTCAGCTTCTCTGGTCTTTCAACATTAAATACTCCATCTGTCCACATATGTCCACATCTTCTCTCTCTTTTGATTACATGGAAGGACTGTGGCTTTGCCTGTGAAAGGGGAACCTCTCCACTTAAACTCAGGATCCCACCCTGCTTTGCTCCATAAAGAATCCATTCCTGTGATTTACCCATTCTTCTCTGAATAATTTTCTCCCTTTCTGCTAGATCATTCATATCAGCAGACAAAATACTTTAGTATAGTCTTTCTTAGAATCTCAAAACTTACATTGAGCCTCTTTTTTTTTTTTTTTTAACTTTTAAACCCAGCATTTCTCAACATATTTTTGGTCTTTGATTTTCTTAACAACACTTGTCATGCTCTAATGGAATTAGTGTTCCTGGAATACACTTTGGAAAACATTGTAAATAGTCTTTTTTTTTTCTGAGATACTGGGGCCAGGGATTGAACCGGGGACTTCGTATGTAGGAAGCTGGAGCTCAATCACTGAGCCACATTGGCTCTCGAGTTGTTTTTTTCATTTGTTTGCTTGGTGTTTGTTTTTAGGAGGCCCAAGGGACCAAATCTGGGACCTTTCATGTAGGTAGCAAGCACTCAACCACAAAGAGCCTTTTTCACTCCATTTCAAAGCTGGTGTCTATCCCACTATCACTTAAATGTATATGTAGCAACTAGAGTGGAAAGAGAAACATCTATGAGTCCAAGAAAATTTTCAAGCCCACTAATAAATGGATTTCAAGGTAAATTTTGGAACTGATGATGCTTATCAATCAGGTGTATATTTAACAACAGTTTCTAGAGCAGACAAATTTCTTTTGGACTTCCTGATTACAGGAAAAGATTTTTAGTTAATCAAACAGCTAAAAGCTTTTTCACAGTAAAAGGTCAAGTATATTAAGCAAAAGAAAGTATACTTTACAAATAAAGTGGTTTATTTTCTTTATGTTTCTAAATCTTTATATATTTTAAATCTTGGCCAAAGTCCTCTCTCGAACAAAACGTTGATCTTCTTAAACAACCTTAAGAGGGAACAAACATCTCTGTTCCCTTAAAACTACTTGGAAGAGTCACTCATATTCATTGTTTTCACTTCCTCACCTTTCATTCTGTCTTTTAAAATTATGAAACATTTCAAACAGAGAAAATTTAGGGGATAATATATTATACACATGTGTATATGCACATGTGTATATACACATTATTTAGCTTTATAAAATCTTAATGTTTTTCTCTATTTGATAAACCTTTTAAAAATAAATGTTATAGATACAATTGAAGTCCTTTCTCAATCACATTCTCTTCCATCTTCAAAGATAATCATTAACCTGAACTTGATATTTATCATGCTCATTCATATATATTTTTATATACTACTGCACAAATATAAATCCACAAACTACATAGTATTATTTATACAAGTTTACAAATGTTTGTAAGTAGTATATTATACATATCATTTTACAACTAACACTTTTGGTCAACATTAACTTCTTGAGATTTATTCATATTAATATATTCATTCATTCATTTCAATTCTGTGTAGTATTGCATTGAATAACTGTTATACACTTTATTCTCTGGTGATACCAATTTCCATCCTAATGAGTAGTAAATGAGAAGTTTCTATTTCTCCCTATCCATACCAACACTTGGATTGTCATACTTTTGCTTTGCACAAATAAAGGAATTTATTTTTAATTTTGCTACATTGAATATTTCACATACTCATCTTTTTTAAAAAATAAAATTTTATTGATGTATATCATTCATACACAAGTTGTGATCTTACAAAACAAACATGCATATCATCATATAAAGCTCCCATACATCACCCTAACACCAATACCGTGCATTGTTGTGAAACATTTGTTATGGATTGTCATGCTTTTTAACTTTGCCAAACAGAAAAGTTTGCAATAGTAGCTCACTGTGATTTTATTTTGCATTTCCCTGACATCTAGTCAGATAGAGGGTGTTTTCATATGTTTATTGGCCATCAGTGTTTCTTCTTTTTTGAATTGGTTGCTCATATCTTTTGTCCATTTTTCTATTAGGTTATATACTTTTTTCTTATTAATTGGTAGAAGATTCTTCTATTTCCTAAGGAATGCTTTGTCAGTTTTAAATATTGCAAATATATTCTCAGTTTGTGGCTTATTTACATTGCTTATTCTGTCTTCTTTTGAATAACAATTACATTTTTAAATGTATTTAAGTTTATCAACCTTTTTCCTTCTCACCCCCAAGGTTATAAAGATACCTCCTATATTTTCTGCTATATGTTTTTTTTTTTTTTTTAATTTTTAAGTGTATAGGCCTTTTATTTTTTATTTATTTATTTATTTATTTTTTGTTTGTTTTTTTACCGGGAGGTCCCGGGGATCGAACCCGGGTCCCTCCATATGGGAGACGGACGCCCAACCAGTTGACCCACATCCGACCCCTCTGCTATATGTTTTAAAGTTAGCTTAACATATTTTTGTCTTTAATCCACCTGAAATTTATTTTGGGGTAAAGGGAGTATAAGTAGCTAAGCTTTCTTATTGTGGATAGCCCATTATCCTAGCATTCTTAATGAAAAGCCCATCTTTTCTCCACTGCGCTTTAATGCCACCTCTATCGTCTACTGTTTCCTAGATCTTTATGCTGTTTTATTGGTTTATTTGTATAATTACACATCAAGAGCACATGCTTTTACTTTAGCTTTACAGTAAATCTTGATAATGCTAGATCATGTTCCCCACTATTCTTCAAAGTATTCATAGTAATTTTTAGGTCTTTGTATTTACATACAGATTTTAGGAACATTAATTAAGATCAGGAAAAACCCTGAGGAGATTTTTATTGGAATTGGTTTGAATTTATGGACAGGATTGGATAGAATTGAAATATTTTTTTCTTGAGACTTCCTGTCCCTACACACGGCATATATCTCATTGCCCTCTTAGACACTCTAATCAGGCTTCACAACACTCCATTGGCTCTTCTTTGGTAAAGATTGTGGACAACCTTCAACTTACCAAATGGCGCCTTTTCTGTCCTTTTCTTGCTTGACGCTTTGTTAGTGTTGAGGCTTTTGAACCAGCTTAACCTCCCTGTAGTAATGTGATTGACTTTTGCTTGTCTTTAAACTTTGTTTAGAAGTCATCTCAGCAAGTTCTTCCCTCATTACCCAATTTAAGGTAGCCACACGTTCACTTTTTTCCACATCACTTTGTTTTTAATTCTCTATAAAGCCCTTATCTCTATCCAATATGGCCTCTGACAATCTCCTTGATTAACCTCATGCCACTTTCTCCCTTGCTAATTATACTTTCCTTGATTCTTTGAGGACAACAATGTCTTTCTCATATTAGGGACATCACACTTATTTTTCCTTCTGTCTAGAGTTCTCTTAAAGATATTTATGTGGCTCTCTGTTCCTCCTCATTTAAGTCTCCACTCAACTGAGGACTTCCTTGAAGATCCAAACTGAAGTTGCCTCCTCACTCATCATCATACCAACCCACTTTATTGTTTGAAAATTTTGGCTTCTGATTGGAAATTATCCTATTTATTAATGTGTTAACTTGTTTATTGTCCACGTCCCACCAATACCACCATTGCCACTAGAGTGTGTTCTACTTGAGAATGGTAACTGTGTTTGTTTTGTGTCCTCTAATATCCTGAACAGTGCCTGGCACTCATTTGGCACTCAACACATATTTGATGAATAAAATAATATACTCTGCAGCCTAAGACTTATAAAATTCACAAGTCTTCATGAAATTAAAGTACTGTTACCTGTGGATTGACAGAAAGAAAAGATGTAGGACCTGAGTCTAACAAAATAAATTATTATATTTGACATATTGCCTTAATAAATTAAAATAGCTGTTTACAAATAATCATTTGGACAAATTAAACATAAACAATGATATATAGATGTGAATTACTTTGTTTAATAAAATATGCACATATAGATGAACATATTAGATTTTATTAAATAAATTATTTGGTATAAGGTGGTTGGAAAATTTATTTCTAAACCTTCCAACAACAAGCTTTAAAAGGAAACTTTGATGAGTTATATGATTCATGGTGTCTGTGAGATAAAACAGTGAGTGGATCCAATTAATATTATTGGCTATTTGTGGAGTGAGCACAGAGAGACTTCTCTCACTGTTGTCATCAAATAGTCTTCATTAATAATATTTATACATCTAATAAGATATTGAGTGCCATGGAGTTCTTCCTTATAACATTCTTCAAGATATGCCAAAGACATTATGCCCAACGGCAGTTGAGTAAATTACTACTTTGAAATGAAACAATCACATGATCTGGATACACTGTTCCTCCGTGATTTGACTTAACAGAGAGTCTAGCAGGATTCTAGAGAATCCTTCAGGCACTCCTCTGTAAGTATCATTTTCCCAAATGATTATATAATAACTATTAGACAGAGGGAAATCGAAGTTATATTACTTTGATGAGTACATGGAGAGAAGGTATTTTGTGTTATTAGGTAAGTGCAGACCCATGTGCAATAATTTGGCTACATTGGGAGTAAGGTCATTGTATTAGTCAGGGTTCTCTCGGGAAACAGAATCAGCAGGAGATATCTGTGAATAATATGGAACTCTAAAAGAGTCTCTCACGTGACCGTGGGGACTCACAAGTCCAGGTTCCTCAGGCAAGCTGCAAACCAGGGGCTCCGATGAAAGCCCGATGAAAGGTCGTTGATGAGTCTCTGGGAGAAGTTGCCTGTCCAACAACGAGCTGGGAAATTCTCCCTGAATGTTGAAATCACTTCCACTTTTAAGTCATTCAACTGATTGGGTAAAAGCACCACCCATTGATAATGTAATCTCCCTGATTGATGCAGATGTAATCAGCCATCCACGCAGTAAACTCACTGGTGATTGAAGTCCATAAATGCTCTTGTATTACAATTAGCCCAGTGCTTGCTGGAACAAACACCTGGACACAACTACTTGGCCGAGTTGACACATTAGCCTAACCATCAGAGTCATCATCCTGTTATGAAAGTCAAAGCACCTCCTGAGGATACATACCTGAAGAGAGGTCTGCCTTTAGAGAAAGAAAGTCCAGGACTTTGTTTTTTATAAAGTAATCTTGGTTCTGTCTTGACCCAGGAATGAACGGGTAACCTGTCCCCAGACTTCTGTACCACCACGTATACTCATACTCCTGTTTCCTGGATGTGTTCTTCACTGGATGCCTGGGCCAAGGAACAGGCCAGATGGTTCATAATAGGTTCAGACTTAATCAGTTTCAGGTAAAACAGCTCAAGTTAGGCTCAAAACTACTTGGACCCTGGCCAAGGTGTCCTGTCGTGGAGTCAGGCTTTCCTCAGCCTGATTCAGCCCATCAACTCTTCCCAGTTTCTGCAAGCCTAGAGTTCTTTCTCTCTTTTCTTCAAAGCCTCTATGAATGCCACCTGGGCTCCACTTGGTTTTCCCTGGCTATTACTGTCTAACTTTGGTTTGTTCATTCATTCAACATATTTATTATGCTTCTAGGGTATCACATCTTGAGGCACAAAGATGAACATGTTAATTCTGAGATTCCCATTGGACAACTAAGTTGTACTGTTGTATAGGCAGTTGGATAGATGAGTTTGAGGTTCTGAGGATGGGTTAGGCTCAGAGAGTTAGGTGTATGTCTTCAAAGACTTGGGATTGAATGAGGTTACTTATGAAGTGAGAGGACATAGATGAGTAGACTGATGCTATCAAAGTTCCATTTTTTTCCCTACAGTCTCTCTGGGCTGTAGGTATCTTGATTTTTTTTCACACCTTTGTAACCTCTCTTACTACCATTTGATGAATTGTGGAAGGCAGTTTGCGTAGTTTTCTTATTTATTAATGGCAGGAGAAATATGGGCTTCTTTAGACATGTAGCCCAAGGTGTACACTTGCCTGCACTGTCTGCTCTGTGTAACCTATGGAATAACTCTCTGTAGAACAGTTTCTATTTTGCTGGCATCAAATAGGGTATAAGAATATGCTGTGGAGGCAAGTTGTTGACCATAGTGGGAGACACTGCATTGAAGTGGAAAGAGTTAGAAAAAATAGCTAATATTACAGATCATTAACTATGCGTTAGAGACTGTTTTGTGGGTTTCTGTGTCATTTAATCTCGTGGCCTTCAGTGGGGGTGCTATCGCCCTCTGCGGGCATTGCTGAAATTTGTGGAGGTGTTTTTGTTGTCACAGTGGTTTTGGAGTGCCAATGCTATTCACTAGGTGGAGAGTAGGGTTGCTAGACCTCCTACAAGGTGTGAGGCAGTCCCACGTAGTAAAGAATTGTCTTACATATGTTTCTCTAAGATCCCGAGGCAATTTATGAGTGGGTGAAATCTTGTTTTGATAATTTTTTCAATCCCAGAACCTGTTTTTGTTTTGCATATAAAGAGAAAGTAATTTTTAATGGTTTTAGTATTTGATATTTCCAAGAATACATCTACCATGTAAATAGAGGGGAATTTTAACTTTTTATTTTGAACCTTATCAAGAAGTTCCTTTCTTTTTTTTTTTTTAACCATCTCAGATATTATGTCCCTGCCTGTGGCAACATGGCTTGTAGTGATTGTAGCTACTGTATTAATGTTGATTCCATGTATATATGCAAGGATGGACCCTACTATTATGTTTTATATTTATTATGTTTTATAGAATAATCATGTCTGAGCATTTACTTATTGAAACATGATTTTATTATAAATTATCTTTTCTTTTTTATTTCATCTTTCTATTACAGTTAAGGCATTACATTATTCAAAAATATATTCTGATATGAATTTCATTTAATTTCAGGATGCTCAAGAGGATGTTATGAAATGTTTGTAAGAGAGAAAGGGTATTGGATTGAGAACTATTGATTTGTCCTCAAAAAAAGCCACATGATGAATAAAACGATAATTTTTCCTATTTTCAGATCAAGAATCAGGCACAGGATGGTTAAGTAGCAAGGTCAGGTTATTTCTAGTTGGTAAGCCAAAAGGCCAAGATTTGGACCCAACATTTTGGATCCCAGAGCTATACGCTTCACTTTTGTTCTGCTTCCTATAACAGAAAGCCCGTGTAAACATCAGGCAAACAGGGCAGAATTCTGGACAGGTCTTGTGAGCTAGAGGGAGTGTGGTTATGGAAATGTAGACCTATGCAGAGTCTGTATGCAGAGTCTTGTACTAGGACTGGCAAGGCAACTGAGAGACCAGTTATTGTCCCATTGTTTCCAAGCAAGGGGCAGGATGGCCTCCTAAATGCTCATTCTGAGCAAAAGGATAGGGCTGGGGTGGACTTCTATGTATAGTTCCCCCAGGGCTTTTGGTGGTCCCAGTCCCACAGGAGGTAGAGGACTGGGTCATCCACGATAGTCTTTGAACTCTCAGCAGTGTCCCTGCTACGTTCCCTTAGTGGAGCCTAAGTTATCATTCAGTGGCACACTGAATATTCAGCTTCTGTTAAGAACTTCTCTGCTTTGTATTAGACCCTGGGAAAGTTTAAGAAAAGCTTTGACCATGTGTCTTACACTTTCTTTAGTATGCATTTTAAAATCAGACTGGCAAACAGCCTTGATTTTTATCTCAATCTGAGTTTACCTACAGATCTTTCCATATGTTTGATAGGTAATGAGCTGACTTTTTCTTGATTGGTAGGGAATTTCTCTTAAAACGTAGATTTCTGAGCCCTTGAAAATCAAGAGATGTTTTCATGCATGAATACATACACCTTAACACCTTAATAATGTTTTTGTTTACAGTGGGTCAAAAATGATCTGTGTGGGCCTTTGCTGTTGAAGATTAGGAGAGATAGGGTAAAAAAAAAAAAAAAAAAAAAGAAACCTGCCGCTCTGGATTTGTTTCATATAGGCCTCAATTGCCCTGCTTAACTTATCATTTTTTTCCAAGAGCTTTTTAAGATGGTGAATAACACAGCTTTAATGAGCTAGAAACTTCTTCCTTAGTGACTGTTTGACAAGTTGTGTCTAGCTTGCAGAGAGTCTTATTGAGATTAAGTAGGAGAGACATAGCATCCAGAGAAATCTGTAGATTGGTACATTAAAATGTATCTTATCTTCTATTTTAAAATAACCACTCATGGCAGTTCTTGGTCTATTTGTTGACAAATTGCTCCAGAATGGCTTAGACAGGAAGTCATTTAATTGGTTGCTCTTACCCCCAAAACAGTCAAAGAACTTTTCATTAGCTTATTACTGTGAGCTCAACATTGCCACAATTCTCCTCTTAATGCATTTGACTTTGTAAATATTTTAAAAGTCATGAAATACTTACTTATGCTAAATGAAAACATTTTTACCTGTAGGATTAAAAGGAGAGAGAAATAGGAATTTGTTTCAAATTGAGGCAGTATGTTAGTGACAACTTTATTCATAGCATTTTTGCCATTTGCCTATATAAGAGATACTGTGCAAGGCATTTCTATTATTGTTTATAATATATCTGGTCAGATGTTGTGCACCTTAGTACCAGTTCACTGGTTGGTGACATTATTAACTTTTAGGCACTAGTGATAACCAAATATTTATCTTACTTTAGGAGTGGAAATAGTAAAACTCTCTTGAAACCTCTTCCCAATGTACAGATGATTTGTATTTCTGTCAATAATTTGTAAGTTAACTATTTGGATTTGGAACTCAGTTCTTCATAATATTGTGTGATTTTTTTTACTCATACTAGGCCAAAAACACCTATGATATACAATATGTGCTGGCAAATTTTTTTTGTATAGGGTCATATAGTAAATATTTTAGGCTTTGCATGTCATACTGTCTCGTTCACAACTACTCAAGTTTGCTGTTGTAGTGCAAAAACAACTGTAGGTAATCATAAAAATGGTGTTGCTGTGTTCCAATAAAACTTTATTTATGGACATTGCAATTTGAATTTCACATAATTTTCACATTATAAAATATCCTTTTATTAGTTTTTTTCAACTGTTTAAATTGTACAAATCATTTTAAGTTCACTGGGCATGCAGAAGTAGGTGGCAAGCCCTGAGCAGTTGTTTGCAGACCCCTAATATACACAATGTGTTGAACTTAAAACACTAAAAAACAGAACTGTAGATATGTTAAAATGCTTGAGAATTTAAAGGCTTCTGTAGGAAAAAGCATTTTCATATCTGATTGGAAATGTTAGGGACACAGCTATTGTAAAATAACTTAAGCCAAGTTGGCTGTACACAATGCAGAGGTTTTTATTGGGAGATAGGAGAGCTGTTATTATTTTGATGTAGGTGATGACTATAGGTCTCCCCCAACCCCACCTCTGTAACCAGTAGGTGGGCTCCATGGAAAACAAGTATCATGGCACATTCTGCCACACCATAACCATTGATTAACAAATAGCACGAAGGCAGTTATGCAATCTGTTCTTGCGAACTCAGTGCAGTCTCCTTCTTAGCGATTCACAATACGTTGCATGAAATGTACACTGGAAGATGACAATATTCTACAGGCAGGTTTGAGATAACCTAGGAATCATGTGACAAAATCCTCTATTAATGGCAAAACCCACATGAGAACCCAAGGCCAAGAATTCTACTTCATGGGAATAAGCTGCTGGGTGACCAAATTTGTACAAAAGTAAGTGCTAAGGTGTCCATATATTTCTAGCTAATCTACATGTCTTGTGAACCTCTCATTTCACCAATGGAAAGTACTTTCTAACATTCCTTATGCTACTTAACAAATCTTCTGGTGCTGGCAGGAGATTAAAATAGTTGAAAATACTCTAGTAGCTACTTCTGAAATATAAACTTCTGCTTAGGGTCATTCAAATGCTAACTAGTCAATCGTGGAGTGAGTATTCCTGATTAGAAACCATAAAATGTAAGTTAATATTTAGGTGTAGATTAGAACTAACACACATATATACCACAATTTCCATGCTCGAGTACTTTAAAATGATACACACAATATAAAATTATTTTAGGGGATAACTAGCACAGCAAAATCAGGGATTCTTTTTCTCCATCACATTCTATCCACTGAGAACTGAGAAGAGGGGCCCTTTCCACACCTTGTGAATTCAGTTGCCCATTGGAGGGAGCAAGAAAATGATTAGGTTGGAATGAGAACAACGGTTTTAGGGAATTGGAGCTGTGAGAACTTTGGGACAGGGGACTTATATAAATGGAAACCTGTGGGGACATGTGTTGGCTCCAGACCTCCAAATGCCCACTCTCCTTGCTGCTGCCTCACACTAGTGTTTCCATCCAAGGGTTTGTTTCATACCTGTTTCTCCATAGAATAAAAAACATCGTTACACCCTTCCATCTCCTCTCCTGACCCTGAAACCCTACTGAAGTTTTTAAACTTTTAAAGCTTTATGGAGAGGAAAAGAGATAGTAGATGAAAATAACAAAAGAATTATTGTTAAATTCCCTAAACCACAGTAAACTTGACCCTGTGGTGGAATTGCAAGTGATTCTTTTTTCCCTTTCTATATTAAAAATAATTTTTAAAATTTATTAAATTAAGTATCATATTTATTTTTAAAAAAATTCCCTGCATATGGCATTCATTAAAATGTTACCAGAATGTGATCTTTCTCAGTTCCTCCTCTGTTTACAACTACATTGTTACAATTTTATTTAATTTCTTTATTATGGTAAATATGAAGACTATCCCAAAGCAGAGAGAAGAAATGCATGAACAATATTATTTCAGCTATATTCCAACCTACTTCCCCATTTCCATATTATTGTTATTTTTTAATCTTAACATAAAAACTTTAATTAAAAATGTTATTGAATTCTTTATAAAAATGTATGCTTCTTTTTCTTAAGGAAACACATAAAGAAAATATTACAAGCTCTCCTTAACTTCCCTGTAGTAACCGATATTGTTTGTTCTTTATACTTTTATATTTATCTGAATTCCTAGTACAAAGATATATACACACACATACAAATATACATAGGATTTTTTCCTTTCAGAAATAAGAACATAGTCATGCACTCTATTCTGTGACTTATTTTTTAAAATTAGAATAGCTTTAGGTTTTATAGAAAAATCATGCAGAAAATACAGAGTTCCCATATACCTCCCTCTTACATGTTATACCTATTATTAACACTGCATTTGTGTGGTAACTTTGTTACAATTGATGAAGCAATATTATTGTCATTATACTATTAACTATGGTCCATAGTTTACATTAGGGGTCACTGTTTGTTGTACAGTCCTATGCTTTTGTAAATTTTTATTATAGAAACATATATAAACATAAAATTATATTCAAATACATAACTCAGTAGTGTTAATTACAGTCACAGTATTGTGCTACTATCACCGACATCGATTATCAAAGCTTTTCCTATACCCTAAATAGAAGCTCTGTACCAACTAAGCATGAACTCCCATTTACTTCTTCCTCCCTAGCTCCTGATAACCTGTATTCTTGTTTCTGACTCTATGAATTTGCTTATTCAAATTATTTCATATCATTGAGATCATACACTATTTGTCCTTTTGTGACTGGCTTAATTTACTCAAAATGATGTCTAAAAGGCTCATCCATATTTTTGCATATATCAGAACTTCATTACTTTTATAGCTGAATAATATTCAACTGTATGTACATACCACATTTTGCTTATCCATTCAACAGTTAATGGATACTTGGTGTGGTTGTTTGAAGCTGTACGTATCCTAGGAAAACATGCTCTTAAATTTTATCCATTCCTGTGGGTGTGAACTCATTGTAAGTATGACTTTTTGAGGAGGCTACTTCAGTTAAGGTGTGACCCACCTCATTTAGAAAGGGTCTTAATCCTCTTACTGGAGTCCTTTATAAACTGAATGAATAGAGAGAGAGAGAGAGAGAGAGAGAGAGAGAGAGAGAGAGAGAGAGAGAGAGAGAGAGAAAGCTCTGAATACAAGAAGCTGAAATCAATGAAACGCAGAAGGCAAAGGAGAGACCAGCAAACATTGCCATGTGCCTTGCCATGTGGCAGTGGAGCCAAGGATCAATGCCAGTCTTTGAGGAGAAAGCATCATTTTGATGATGCCTTGATTTGGACTTTCTTTTAGCCTCAAAACCATAAGCTAATACTTTCCCATTGTTTAAACCAACCCATTTCATGGTATTTGCTTTAGCAGCCCAGGAAACTAAAACAGTGTCCCACAGATCTCTTACTTAGGCTTGTTCACTTTTTATTCTTTCTCTTTCTGCTTCTTAGCCTGAATCATATCAATTGTCTTGTTTTGAGCTCACTAATTCTTTATTCTGCCAGCCCCAATCTGCTTTTGAAATCCTCAAGGAATTTTTCATTTCAGTTATTGTCGTCTTCATCTCCAGTATTTCTGTTTGGTTCCTTTTAAAATTTGTCTTTATTGAGATTCCCATATTGTTCATTCACCATTTTCCTAATATCTTTTTGTTCTTTCTCCATATTTTCCTTTATTTCTTTGAGCATATTCAAGATAAATTTTTAAATCTTTTGTCTGGCATGTCCAAAATCTTGTTGTCATTGATGATATCTGAATATTTATCTTGTTCCTTTGGGGGGGCTATTCTTTCCGGTTTCTTTGATTGTCTTGTATCTTTTGTTGTACACTACATTTTAATATTTTAAAGTGTTAAATCTGGGATTTAGTCCCAGAGTTGTCTGTTCGTTAAGTCGGTAACTGGCTAATGATTTGACAGAGATTTCCTTGAGTTTCAGTAGCTAACAAAAAAATACAATCTTAAGCACAAAATGTACACCTTTCACAGTCTTTGAAAATTGATTCTGCATTGGGTCTGTTTCCTTAGTTAGCCCTCCTATCAAAAAGGTCATCCTGAGGCAAAAGTGAAGTGTAGGGTCCTCTTTGTCTTTTCTGAGCCTGCACCTTGTCCTGGGTTTGTGCTCTTTTGTGACCTTAGGGCACATTCACAGGAATCTGAATGTCCCCTGTATTCTCTATGAAACAGACTTACCCCCACTCTTTGGTGCTCTCTTGTATACCTTAAAGCTGGTCACTCTTTGCACCAGGCCACTTTGACTTGTTTCTTACAACTGCTTTAGCTATCTGCAGGCTGCTTCAGTCAGCAGGGCATGTTCTGGCAGTGTAAACCAGAGGTGAGTTTCCTGGTTCAGACTTTTCAGGCTGCCACCTGGTAGACTGGCACAGACATAAAGGCATTCCAGTATGCACATGGGAGTTACTCTGCTCCCTCCAGAACAGGGCCAGGGACCCACAATGGGAATATAGCCTGGCTCTGTGCTGCCCTGGGGAGGGAGGAAGGGGACAACAAGGGCACCATGAACTTCTCTACCATTTTAAAAGCTGTATTTTAGACACCTAGACAGGAATAGACCTTAATAAGAATTCCATAATGGGAGTTTCTTAATTTGCCTACCAAGGACCTCAAAATTTTAACTACAATTGTTATTTAGAATATATCTAGCTCAATATCCATCTTGACAATATTTGACTATGTCTGTAGTAGAAGGGGTATTTAGGAACAGAAATTTTAATGTAAACTGATGACTCCACATCAAATAGAAAACCATATACTTCTTACTAAAGAGATAAGTTAATTATGGAAAAACACAGATATTTGCAATTTGCTCCAAATTACAATTTATAAATAAATTTACTCCAATCCCTCCTGAACAAGAATTTGGCAGGATTGTTATTTAGGAAGAGCTCCAGGATCGTCTTTGTCCTGGTCTTATCTGGAGGCCTTTTGGTTCATCCTTTGATCCACTGCAGTGTCCTTCACAAGCCTGGTTCCCATGCCCGCCTTGTCTGAATGGTCATTTCCTTTTGTCAGCCTCTGTCTGCAATTGGCCAAAATTTCAAAGTTCAGACTTTAATTACAGATTTTTATCAACTCTATCTCTGTAGCTCCGGCTATTTAATGGATTGGGACAAAGCAGGAACTTTAAGAAGTTTACTGTCCTCATTTTCCTTGTGTCTCTCCCCCCCCGTCCCCCCCCGCAGTGCATTCCTGGGTCAACAAATCTGCTTGATACTTTGGTTGGCTTAGGTTATGGTGTGATATGGGGGAAAGAAAACATTTTGACATTTGGTCCTGTCATTGGGGGATTCCTTTTCTGAGCACCAGAACAAAGAAAATGATTTGAGTGAGTGTTTCTCAACTCTTGTAATGATGGTACATTCATAAATAATAGTTCAGATGCAAAAGAGAGATAATAGTTTATTACATCTTAGAAAGACATTAAGGTTGGTCATAGAACTTTTGAAGGCTGCTCTAAAAGCCATCCCCTAGCCCAGCAATTTTCACTGAGCTGCTCACTAAACAGACATGTTGTTTAAAAATAAGTTACTTTTTTCTCTGTGTTTATTGTGGAATTAGCTTTAGAGCTGCAACATGGGGTAAATTTGAACATCCCTTCATCTCTTGGCCTCCTCATCACTGACCTGGACCTGTTCCCCGGCACTTGATTTGCCAAGTCATCTGCTTTGATGTCATTTTTAGTTAATTTCTTACTGACTCTTGGCTTTATTTCTTAAGGCCAGTAAACCCTGTGGCCATTTGAGATTAATAGTGAATAGTCTTCTTCCTATCTGGCATGGCGGGGAGCCCTTCCATAATTATGCACTAAAGTATGCCAGGTGTGCCTCTGACCTAGGCTTGCTCCTTCCTAGAAGAGGCTTCTCAAACCAGTCAAAGACCATGGCTCTAGTTACTCCCTATAAAAGATGAGTCCTCAACTGACTCTTAGAAGACATGTTGTTCTTTTTAGTCTTTATAAATTCCCTTTTCTAGGTGTTTATTTTCCTGTGCCTCATAGCCCTCCATTCTCACAATAATATTGTGAGGTAGAAAACGCCAACTCCTTTTTAAAGAGGAGGAAACCCAGTGGATAAGAAGTTTTAAGTCATTTTTGTAGACCTTGAGCTTCCCTGTTTAATTCATCCTCAAATCCACCTTTACAGCGATTCTCAGTTTTATCCCTTTATTTTGATTCTCACCACAGCTGCCCTGGAATAGCACCTCATTAACTCTCACCCGAGGACATTTTGCAGTTCCTAACTGGTTCCACAGCTCTAGTCTCTGTCTTCCCATTTGTTCTACACTCTGTGGCCAGAGTTATTTTTCTCAAATTCATCATGCCATTTTACTGCTTAAAACTTTATTCGTCTCTCCCTTCCCACCCCCACCCCCTCCCCAGTCACACATTGACCACAGAATAAAGTTTTAGACACCTTAGTATGCCATTTAACCAAGCAGGTCCTTGCCTACCTTTCTAGTCCTTCTCTCACATCATTTTCCCAGGCACCTTGTACCACGGCGAACCACACTGCCTACTGTTTCTAGAAGTCCTCTGATTTCCATCCTCTACTTTTCTGCAGTTTCTCTGGCCTGGTAGGTCTTGCCTTCCCTCTTCTTTCTTACCATCTCTGTCTGCACAGACCACAGCAATCCCAGTCCAAATGGTAACATCAACGCAATGGGAAATTTGTGGACACGTATGAGCTAGCTCATCTATGCCCTGCGTTCACACCCCCTTATTAATTGCACATTTCCTGATATTTACCTGTGGCCATGTTTTCCCTGCCACCATAGTCCTTTGTGGGCTTGTACTATCCCTTCGTTAGACTGAAGAACCCCTAAGTTTTGGAATTATGTCTTACACCTTTAAACCTACCGCAACAACCAAGACAGTTCTTTGAACATATCGGGTACCCGGGTACCCAGTACAGGTTTGTTGAGTTTAAAAAGCATCCTCTTTTAAAAGGTTGGAAAGTTTTAGACAAAGCACTTGAGTAGGCTTACCTCTGTTTAGTGGTTCTCAAATGAGAGTTTCTACAAGTCTGTGAAGATGCTAAATGTGGTTCTTGAGCTATTTTAAGTATTGTAATGAGCCTAATGGAAATCATGCCTTTACCTATAATGAGGCTGGAAGGCCAACTACCATGTCATTTCTTTATTTGTGGTTGCAATTATATGAATTCTGTAAGAAAAGCATTAATCTCTTACTCTTGGATTGTTTGGTACCAAGTTACAGAACTATACCCAAATCAGTTTAAGGAAAAGGGGAGATTTAATATAAGGCTATAAGGTATCTTGTACAAGCCAAAAGCAGTAAGTACAGAGAAGTCTCATAAAGGATTAAAAACAGAGAATGGGAAATCACCAAAAACCAAGGCAGTTATCTCGAGGTCTCTCTGCTTCTCAGTCTGTATCAGTTTCGTCCTCTTTTCTGCAGCACATGGCTGTCACGATGTCACGATGTCTGTACTTTATTTTAAAACATTTTGGTGTAGACAGTAGTTAAGTTTGAAATCCCCAATTAGGTACTCCTTCTGGGTAGGTGGTAGTCAGTAATATTCACTCCCTAGGCGGTTAGTTAGCATTTTAAAGAACTTAATCAGAAATCCACACTCCAAATACAGTTACCACAAATTTCAATCATGTTTACCTCAGAGCAGCTCTAGGCAGTTTAAAAATTAGCACAAAGGACACGGATTTTTCATTAGTGAAATGTGTGATGTTCAAGATATGGGGATTGGCTAGAAATAGTGCACTAGCAATTCTGTCCTCACATGAACAGGTATCAGAATATATTTTTGGAGGGTCATCTCTTGTCCTAGGACTCAGTTTGGTTCTGTTTCTGGTCATTAATAGAGGATTCTGTCGTCCATTTGTGATAAGAAGTTTAGCTGAATCCTGATGCTAAAATATGGTTGCCTTTGCTCCGGTGTAGTACCTAATAGCTGCAAATGGCCAATTTATTTTAGGTCAGTTTGCAATGAAGATCAATTATTGTTACTCCTAAACTGTTCCCTTCTCAGGCTTTGGGTTTATATAGCCCAATATAGGGTTTATCTATATGAGCATATAGCCCCTTAGAGTCCAGATGACTGGAATCTCTCAGTTCTATTTCCAGTTTCCCTAGAAAGAGAATCAATTGACTGAGTTTGGGTAAATTGTTCTGGTCTAATCAGCAGTGACCAAGGATGCTTATGGATTGTGTACTGGTCAGCAAAGTCAAAGAAAGCCTCTCAGCAGGAGCTGTGGGCATGGGCCATCTGAAAATCGAGTCTGGGCCGGGTTGTGAATAGAGGGTAGATTTCAAAGAAAGGGGTGTTGACCAGGTGAGTGCCTTAAGACCTCAGATTTATAGCTGATCAGATTTATAGTTATATATGCCTTTGATAAAAAAAAAAAACATTTAAAATTTTTAAAACTTATCAGATATTTTTAAAATAAGTTAAATCTTAAAGACAATGCAGTGGATTGGTAAAATAATAAAAAGGGTCCTTGATTGGCAATTGCATTTCCTTTTAGTAGCTTTATTATTGGGATAAATTTTCTGGTGACATGGGGACTGATGCTTAGAGGAAGGGGACACTTCCATGGAGGCCAGGGAAATGGACCACTTGCTCATGAGACTTGGGTCCCAAGTGGAACAGAAGAATGGAGAAGGATAAGGCAAAGAGAGGAGAGAGGACCTGGCTGACAGACTATTTTCATATTTATGTCCAAGGCCAACTCTGCTGCTTACAATGCAAACAGCAAACAATACTCAATTAAATTTTTTTCCTCCATAGAGAAAGACTGACATAGAGTGTGACTGTGACAAGGCCATGGAACAGAGTGTATATTTGTTGTGCAAAACTTGTTTTGATGAGACCAAGGCTTTTTCTATGGGCTGTCTCTATGGGACACAGAGCTTTGTTACTCAGAATCCTTGTTTAACCTGCATCTTTGAAAAAGGGGTTGCTAAGTGAATTAATAGAATAAACAAGGGAAATGTTATGCTGCTTGAGAGTGAAGGCCTTCAGCTGAAACATCTGCATTCAAACAATGGATGTACTAATTATAAATGTGTTATCAATTAAAGCACTTTCCCAGCTTGTCTTCCTAAGACAATGGTTTTATTGCTTTGTCCTGCAATATTGGGAAAGCTAGTTTCTTTAAGAAATATTTTCTTCCTCAAAATTTTCATGAAGTTAACTGACCCTTTATTCTCCCAATTGGAATGAATTACAGAGATTTTACTATTTTCAAAAATCTTGAATCCACATTTCAGCAAGTTTCAGAGAATCAATATGGTGGTTGGGGGAAGAAAGTAGAGAGATGTGGGGAGGAGACGATGAAGGCTGGAACCCAGCAAATGGAGCTCAAGTGAGGAAGAGAAAAAGGTAGAGAGAAAGGGGAAAAGCTAGAAAAAATGATGGGTAGAAAGAAATTTGGATAAGGAGAAGCAAGCAAGGAAGGAAGGTGCTTACAAGAAGGAAGAGGAAAGGGAGATAGACCTAGAAGAAGGGGGAGCACTGTGTAGGGCATATGGAGCTTGTTGAAAATGATAGATATAATATTTATTAATCACGAGGAGGCTAAATTTAAACAGAATTAGCAGTGAACTCAGTAGGGAAAAATAACCTTTTAAATTTGGCTCTCTCCTCTTACTACTGTAGGAAGCTTCAGAATGGTTTTGAAAGCTAGCTTTCTGCATAAAGGCTGCCCCTTGTTCTGTCCTTGACAGCTGATTGGGTTTTCTGTCTCTACTCAGACTAGGGATTCACCCCCACCGCACCTCACCCAGACTTCTGTAAACCAGGTTTCCTGCGGACAAGGTGATTGGTACTGGCTGATTTGCCATATAAAGGAAATGTTGCAATCTAAGGTAAAGGGTACACACCATTCCTTCATTCCCTCTGCTGCTTCTCTGTCTCTATCCCTGTCTGTCTCTGTTTCCCACACTTCTGTTTGTCTTTGTCTCTCTCACACACGCACACACATATGCATACAATGGATGCAGAGAGTACAGGGTTGTTTTGGGAGAGGGATGCTCTTGATGGAAGTAGGAAATTCACCTTGGTTCCACAGCTTAAAAACTCTAAGTGAGGCTCAAACAGGGATGTTGCACGATTCCCTGGTCTCTGCCATATTTGTGCACTTCTTGCTGGTTATAACATAAATACCAGACCTTATTTTCCTCCCCCAAAGGTGAGGACTAGGCAGAGGGCTAGATCTGTTTGTCCCATTGAGATTGATTTCCTGGACACGAATTTTCCAGGGAAACTTCTGGACTTGAAAAGGTCACTTGGAAGCAGGAATTAATGACAACCTCTCCTATTTTTCTTGGCAACAAAAAGTCACCAGACTTTGTGGCGTGTTGGGCTGTATTAGTGCTTCTTTTAAAATCTACTGCACATTCTGAGCTCATCGCATCATACCTGGACTCTGGGACCCACCATGCTAATGAATGCTTTTTTCTCTCCTCACTTCCCTGTCAAAGATTTTCCCCGAAGCGAGTTTCATTATAATTTCAAAAATACCATCTGTCTGTTTAAGAGGGTTTTTTCCCTCTTTTGGACAGATTTGTGTCTGATTTCTTTTCACGCAGTTTTATTGAACTTTTCCAGGTACAGAGAGTAGCCACTGTACAGCACTGTCCAAAGTCATCTTTTTTTTCCACCTTATTGCTGTGCAACTGTTGGAGTTTGTCACTATTAACCTTGGGCTTTTGTTGCAGCGATTAAGCTCCTTTATTGGTTTATCCAGCATGACACCAGCATAATTTAAATCACATCCTGGTCAAGGTACAGTTCATTGCTTTCACCTTATATCTGCAGCACAGCTTATGTTTCAGAGATTATGTTAGTAGTATCCTAGAGAGATGTCCTTGGGTTCTTTGAATTTTGCACCTGTATTTATATATATATATTTTTTAAATTTATTTTTTGCCTCTGGTATTCTTTACTCATGCATTACATGCACTGCAATGACCTACGTAATATTTTTGGTTCTATCCAACCCTCATAATGACTGCAGATGTATTGTTTAATTGCTTTTTCAGTTATTAAGATTTTCTGTAGTGACATCTTGAAAAGGAAACACAAGAAAAATGAGCTTTTGTGTAACCACTTCTTTTATTCTGGATTTCTTTGACTATTTTGTTTTCTCTGTTTATGCTCCTTTGCCCCCAAAAGCTTTTTAATGCACATTGCTGCTGTCTAATCAATCCCCTGTCCTTGATTCTTCTCAACTTTTCCATAATTTTCAAATCACATTTTGTTCAATATTATGAAGTGTATTTTTATTGGATGTTTTTATGTTTCTCCTTTTTTCAATAGAAGCACATACATTAGTTTTTGTTTTGTCTTTTTGCTTTGTCCTTCTGTTTTGCTGATGTCAGGAGTCCGAATATTTGTAGTTCAGTGATATGCAGACAGACTCATTTCTTTTCATTCTACAAACAAAATCAGTGTCACTAATATTAATGGATGGATGACTACCCAGAGGTCATAATGTAGAGGGTGCATTACCATTCATTCACTTATCAAATATTTTGGAGTGCCTCTTATATCCCTGGCATTTGTTGCAGGAAAAAATAAAGCCACAAAATTCATAAACAAGGCTTCACTGTTTATATGACTGCATTGTAGGAAGAAGGAGGAAACTCGCTAGTGCATGGCTGGAGACCATCGCACCTGGTTCCTTAACAGGAACAAATGCTAGGCTTTCTTTTGTACCAAAGGAATAGCAAAAACCATCTCCAAGATTTGCCTCATGGCCAGTAGGGGAGAAGGGGTCCTCATGACACTCAGGTAGGGAAGGTGATACATCATGGGGAAAATGGACTCTGTGGTCAAAAGTTACCATCCTTCAAAAAGGCTTTCTGAAAGTATTTTATGGCAAAATTGGAAACATTTGGAAAAATCAGAAAAAGGTAACAGTATTTGGTAAAGAAATGCTATAGCATTTCTCAAGGGGAGTAAGATGTGAGAGATCTCTTTCTTAGTTGAGATCTTTACCTTTTAGAAGATATGACATGAGGTTCTGTTGACTATGGAGGGGCTGATTTCTCATCACATTGTACTAGGTGCTGGGGGAATGATGAGCAGAATGCATGGCCCCAGGAGCTTTATATCATGCAATAAAACAGAGAATTACAAACTAGAAGTACACCACTATTGCAACTTTGTAAAATGATGTCTGAGGGAAATATAATGTCTGGGACAACAGTATCAAATTGCTTATTGCCAAGTCGAGAGGCCTTTCCTTAGTCATCTTTCTCTTTATTGAATATCTTGGAAACATTTGGGCAGTATAGAATGCTTTAGAGATTTCCCCTCTCTTGGTTCTTCTTTCTCTTTTACCCTGTTCCTTTACTCATTTCTGGACTTCAGTCATTCTTTCAGGTGCTGAATTGAGCATCAACCTTGCCCAGAGCTTTGTCCTACCACCTCAATTTTTCTCTACTTTAATCTGGATTTCCTATTAATCACCAAATTCTGGACACTCTTCATTTTTAAAAATACCTCTTACTTTTCCCCATTAATTCCAATGTTTCTTCTATTGTTGTAGATGATTGCAGTATCCTCCCAGTTGGCTGTATTTACTTCCTATTTTTTCATCCCAGACTAAAGCATAAATCAATAAAATATTAAAGGATGTATAGCAGAGAGGATTTTTGTTCTGTTAGTGAGATAGGCTGGATGACTGATTTTTCTCATGATTTTGCATATCTTATGATAATTCAATTGTTGATGTTAATTGATTTGTATCTTCTCTGTGATTTTATTTGAGTTCTACTTAGGAGCTTTCTGCCAATCCGCTGAATTAGAAGCCCATTTATTTAATTTGTGTGATCTGGACCTACTCAGGCAGGACCAACTACTTAATTTGAGGAGCCCAGTGTGAAATGAAAATGTGGGACTCCTTCTTTAAAAAGGTATTAAGAATAGACATCAGAGCATTAAAATAAGTGCAGTCCCCTTCTAAGCATGAGGCTCTGTATGACTCAGAGGTTGTACACCCTTGAAACTGGCACTGCCCTCATGTCTGAATTTATTTGACTAATTCATTCTGTATTAGTAGAATTTAACATACTCAGGGGTGAAGCGTCTAAATCAATCACACATTAAATATATTTATTTTACTGAATTCACAAACCTACAACTTGGAGCTACTGGACCCAACTTATGATGTGAATATTTTAGACTCCCTATGTGATTGTGAAGGATTCCAGCATTTTAGAGGGCATAGGTGAAGTTGATTACATCTTTCAAATTCCAACAGTAAGTTCAGCCTTTCATATGATGAGGAGAAATAAATATTTGTGGAGGGGCAATGACCTTGATTGGCTTTCTGAGCTCCATACCAGGATGCTGGGGCTTCTAGAGGAAATCAGCTAAAGATATTGAATGGCTGATTAAAGACTTTTGATGGAAAGAAACTCTCCCAATTGAGGGATAAGGTCTGGGGAAAGTAGTAGAATGCCTAGATGCATAAACCAGCTGTCATCCGGTGGGCAGAGCAGTGGCAGTATTTGGACCTTGTAGTTAGAGGCAGAGGAAGGGCAGAGAAGAATGCCCAAAGCACAAGCTGGGTAGGTAAAAATCCAAGGTGGCTGCTGAGAAGAGAGGTGCAGTTCAGGAACGGAGGCAAAGAATTGGGAGGAAGGGCCAGACCAAGGGATTGAGTGAATTTGGAAGGACAAGGTGGGGCATTCTGTAATAAGAAAACTGTTACCAGTTCTATTTATGAAGGGGAAATGAGAAGTGTAAGGGGCATAGATAAGACAAACTCACTTGCTTCAAAGAATATGTAGATGGATGGCTTTTTTATTCCTTTTCACCTATCTTGTACCTTCTTGTTATCATTGGAGATTAACATCATTTTAATTATACACATAAAGTGAGTGTTTCTCTAGCATCAAGGTTTGTAAGAATAATAGAGTCACAAAACCAGCTCAGTCTCACCAGATTAATGGAGGTTTGGCTCTGCATCAGAACTTTCCGCTCCCAAGAAGGCCATGAAAGGACACACACTCACTCTCTCGGAGGAGGACCATCTGCCCCCTGCTCCCGGCTCCTTGAACCTGGGTATTACTGCTCCCCCTGCTGGTAATTCTTCCATGGTTATTAATACAACCAATGCTGCTTCCTTTGCCTTTCCACTTTTACTGCTTACCACCATGGCCATCTCTGTGGTTATCACCACTACTTTTATTTTGTGGGTTACAGGGTGACTGGCCTCTTTCACAGTCTGAGCCTTTGTCTTAATTTGTCTGAGCTACTATCACAAATAGAATACAAGGGGTTGGCTAAAACACAGGAATGTATTGTCTCACAGTTTTGGAGGCTAGGATTGCTTCCTCCGGGATTGATAGCATTCTTGTGCTAGTTTGCCATAATCCTTGAGCTTGAATCCCTGCCTCATGTCACATGGTGATGTCCTTTACTTTTTCTTTTGGGTTCCTGCTGATTTCCTGCTTCTGGTTCCTCCCTGTGGCTTTCAATTTATAAGGCCTCCAGTATCCTGGATTAAGGCCACAGTATTTGTCAGCCAAAGGGGTGCTGATGCAAAGTACCAGAAATTTGTTGGTTTTTATAAAGGGTATTTATTTGGGATAAAAGCTTACAGTTACAAGGCTCTAAAGAGACCAACTCAGGGCTGCTTTATCACCAAAGGCAGATGCCATGTGTTGAAGCAAAATGGCGGATGATCTCTGCCTGGTCTCTCCTTCCTTCTTCCTCTTAAGGCTTAGTGGGCTCAGCTTCTTCTGATCTCAGCTGTGGACTGGCACAGGGCTGTTTCTCAGGGCTTCCTATATTAGTCTGGGATAGGGCTCGTTTTTTTCCAGGCTTTCTCAGCTGCTCAGCTACTCAGCTGCAAACTCTCAGGTGAGTGTCTCAGCTCTCCCCAGGGCTTTAGCTGTTTGAGACTTCTCCTTTCTGTCACATGGCAGGACCAAAATGACCAAGTTCTCTCCTCTTCCATGTGTCTCTTTGAGTGAGTGTCTGTTTATATAAGCCCACTAAGTGGCTGGGGACTCAATCTGAGTTCTACCTACTGACGTGGTCGAATTAAAGCCCTAATCTAAACAGGTAATTTTATCAAGACATGTTGGCTGAATCTAATGCAATCAAAGAGTATCACATCCAGAGGAATAGATTACTTTACAAACATAAGCTCTCTTTTTGGGATTCATAAATAATCTCAAACTGCCACAGCCACCCTCATTCAGTTATATCACAGTATAAATACAAATATATACTATCTTCAAAAGGCTCTGTACAAAGGGTTCACACACACAAGAATGAGATTAAAATTATGAACATGTGTAAATTGGCCTACATCCCTCAATATACCACAGCCCTGTACTATTGACAGCTGTGTTTGAGATGCTACAAATGATTTGTGCCTACTTGGGTCTGAGCAGCTGGAATGATGGCTACTTTCTAACGCATGGCCTATGACTATGGCTTATTCTGTTCTACTCCCTCAGGCAGCTGGAATTGTTGGGCCAGTTCTGAGAAACATTAGGTTTTCTTTTAAAAAATATTTGCCATTATTATTATTTTGATTCATGGTACTTTATTGTTTGGGGAATGAGGAGAGTCCTGTCTTCTGGCCTTGTGGCAGGAAGTTCTCCTTGAAAATATGCTCACTGCCCTTCATCTCCCAGAGGCCACCTGCTTTGGAACCCTGAAACAAAGGTAGCAAAGACCAAAAATTGCAGTGGCTTTTTGGGCAGATTTAGTCATGCTTGTCTTTGGGCTTTTTCTATAGAGAAAATTCAGGAGAGCCACTGGCTAAATTAATTCTGCAAAGCTAGAAGACTAACCTCAGAGACACTCCCAAATTATGTTAGAACAATGCTGTTATTTTATTTCAAGGACAGTTCAGAACATCTGTGGGTAATTTATGATCTGAAATCCATGGTTGCTGGCTGTGGCTAGTTATACTGAGTGTCCATATTATAGCCAGAGAAGGAAATAATTGTGGAACTTTACCTAGGGAGGGATCCGCAATTTGATTTCCTAAGACTGATGCTGGAGAATATCCAGGTAGTTCTGAGGATTCCTCCAGAAGTTTTTTGGGAAGCTCATAATCACTGTAATCTTTTAGTATGCTGACCTACTTCCAGAACAAGCTTGAGTAAGTTTATTTTCCTCTCTTCAAAGCATAGATTCAAAAATTTCATAACTTCAAGGGAAAATGACGGAGTAGGGAGTTCCAGGACTCAATCCTCCACCAAAACAACTATTAAACAGGCAAGAACTGTCTGAAATAGCTATTTTGAAACTCCAGAGGCCAGAAGAACACCATACAGCATCTAGGGAAGAGCAAGTGAAAGAGGCTGATAAGTTATGATAAAGAACTGTAAATTGCTCTCTCCATGTGGTGGCTACCAACACCCATCCACCATTCTTGCTGCAAATTGTGTGTGTGTGTGTGAGTCCAGTTACTGATAAGTTGCTGCTGACAGAAAGGACCATAATAATCCTCTTTCTTAAGAAAAGGCATGTTCATGACTGACCACTGATCATGGCTTTTAACTAACGAATACAGATTGCTGGGTCCTGGCTCTGAGGGCAGATATTGTTTTAACCCACCGTGAACAAAGGTAACAGTAGCCATTATTTCAAGCCTCCCAAGACTAGGGCAGAGAAGGTGGAGATTTAAAGATGCAGGGCTTCCTCTGGGCTATGGGGGAAAGTTAGCTGAAGTGCTGCATTTGCTAAGCAGGTCAGGAAAGCTCAGCTTTAGGAAGCTATCAGAGAAGTTTTTGGTACCCTTCCTGACCTCCTCCACAGGAGCTAATTTGTGACCCTTGCATGGGTCCCTGGGACTATTTTGGCTGGTAAAGACTGAATTGAGAAAGTACACCCAGGGTGACACTTCTCCCAGAATTTGTCATCCAAGCAAAAGCAACATAGGACAACAAAAGGAGTATAAGAAACTTTAGAGGTAGACAGTTTGGCACAAAGGCCTGCTGGCTTCCAATACCCAGGAAAAGGAAGTGTGTACCCTTGGAAACAGAGGGGATAACTAAATTCCTGTAAACAGGGAAATTCCAGGAAAACTAATCAGCAAAAGCCCAGGATAAGACAGAGGTCGGGTAAGACAGGGAAAACCCTACACAGTGAATTCACCTTGGGCATACTTTACTGATAGGAGGGCTGAAGCTCAAGAAAATCTGTCTTATCACCAGCTGGTTACAAAACAAGGAAACATCTCAGGGAGTAAATCCAGAGTTAACATTTTAAGTTATTAAAATATACAGCATGCAAGAAAAAAGTACAATACAAACAAAGAAACAGGGAAAAATAGCTCATCCAAAGGAAGAGGGAAAAAAACAACAACAGAAAACACCAATGAAGAAGAAGAGAATGTGGACATGCCAAACAAAGCCTTTTAAGAAATGATTTTAAAAATGCTCCAGGAGATGAAGGAAAGTACTGAGAAAGAAATACAGAATATCAGGAAAACAATGGAGGAACAATATGAGAGTCTAAGTAAAGAGATAGAAATTTTAAAAATGAACCAGAAGAACTACTGGAGTTGAAGACTACAGTAACGTAAATGAAAAAATGATCAGGAGGGTTTCAGGAGCAGAATGGAGTTGGCAGAAGAAAGAATAAATGAAACTGAATATATGATATGAGTCAGGCTGAGGAACAGAAAGAAAAAGAACATATTGAAAATGAAAATAGTCGAAGACAGCTATGGGACACCATCAAGAACACCATATACACATTGTGGGAGTTCCAGAAGGAGAAGAAAGAGAGAAAGGGGCAGAAGGAATAGTCAAGAAATATTGGCAGAGGAAGCGGATGTGACTCAGGAGATTGAACACCTGCTTCCCACACGGGAGGCCCTGGATTCGGTTCCCATGCCTCCTGGAAAGACAGAAACAAACAATAAACTAAACAAGTGATAGAGCCAACTCAAGGAAGCTGATGTGGCTCAGTGGTTGAGTGCTGGCTTCCCACATTTGAGGTCCCGTGTTCAATCTCCAGCCCCTGGTTCCTCAAACAAAACAAAACAAAACAAAACAAAACAAAACAAAACAAAACAAACAAAAAGAAATAATGACAGGAAACTCCCCAAACTTAGCAAAAGGTAAATATGCACATCCAAGAAGCTCAGAGAACACCAAACAGGATAAGCATGAAGAAAAATACACCACATCATTTATTGATTACACTATCAAATGCAAAAGACAAGGGGAGAATTCTGAAAGCTGCAAGAGAAAAGCAATGTGTTATACACAAGGGAATCCCAATAAAATTGAGTACCAATTTATCATTAAAAAAACCATGGAGGCAAGAAGGCAGTGGGTTGAAATACTTAAGGTGCTGAAGGAAAACAATTGCCAGCCAAAAATTTTATATCCAGGAAGACTCAAAAAAGAGGAAAAGATTAAGACATTCTCAGATGATCAAAAGCTGAGGGAGTATATCACCACTAGACCTGCCCTACAAGCTACACTAAAGGGAGTTCTTCAGATTGAAATGAAAGGACACTAGACAGTGGTTCAAAGAAGCATAAAGAAATAAAGACCTGTGGTTAAGGAACCATTTAGGTCATTATAAATGCCAGTATTATTGTAGTGTATTATTTGGTATGTAACTCCACTTCTTTCTACAGGTGTTAAAATGCAAATGCATATAAAGTAATGATAAATATAGGTTTTAAGACATAAAATATACAAGGATATAAGTTGGAACAAGTACCAAAATTGTTTGGGGGGGGGGGACAACAGAGTGGTATAAGAAAAGTATAAGAAAATGTTATTGAAGTTAAGTTGGTATCAAAACAAATATAATTGTTATATATTTTGGATGTTAAATTTTAACCCTATGGTAAACACAAAGAAAACAGATGAGAAATATATCAACAGAGAAATGAGAAGGCACTTAATATGGTACAACATAAGCAAGCAAATAAATATAATCATAGGCTTTAACAGAAATGAAGGGAAAAAATGGTATAACATTTAAAAGGCTAAATATCAAAATCACAGAAGAAAGACCTCAATTATAAGTAGTGACTTTAAATGTAAATGGAATAAAATCTCCAGTCAAAAGGCAGAGAGTGGAAGAATGGATTAAAAAAGCATGACTCAACTATATGCTGCCTGCAAAAGACTTGCATTAAAGTCAAAGATAAAAGTAGGTTGATGGTGAAAGGATGGAAAAAATATATCATGCAAGTAGTAAGCAAAAGAGAGCTGGGGTGGCTATATTAGATAAAATAGACTTTATGTCAAAAACAGTTCTTAGGGACCAAGATGGTCATTATATACTGACAAAGGGTGAATTCAACTGGAAGATGAAACAATTATAAATATATATACACCTAACAGAGCCCCAAAATATATGAAGCAAATACTGAGAGATGTGGAGAAACTAACAGTTCAACATTAATAGTAAGAGACTTTAATTCACCACTCTCAATAATGAGTAGAACATCTAGTCAGAAGATCAGTAAGGAAGGACAGGACTTGAATGATACACTAAACCAACTAGACCTAACAGACGTATATAGAACACTGCATCCAAAGATGCATTCTTCTCTAGTGCACATGGATCACTCTCCAGGATAGGCCACATATTGGGTCATAAAACAAGTCCCAATAAATCCAAAAATATTGAAATCATACAAAGTATATTCAACAACTACAGTGGAATAAATCTAGAAATCAATAACTGAGGGAGAAATGGAAAATTCACAAATATGTGGAAATTAAGCAACATACTCTTAAACAATCAATGGGATGAAGAGGAAATCAGAAGCAAAATTAGGAAATATTTTGAGGCAAATGAAATTGAAAATACAACATACCAAAACTTATGAGATGCAGCAATGGCAGTGCTGAGAGGGAAATTTATAGTTCTAAATGTTTACGTTAATAGAGTGAAAGACTTCAAAACAGAGACCTAACCTCAGAAGTGGAAGAACTATAAAAAGGAAGAGAAACACACCAAAAGTGAAAAGAAGGAAGGAAATAACAAAGATTAGAGTGGAGATAAATGAAATAGAAACAACAAAAAGCCCAGTAGGGACTACAGTTTACATTATAGTTTACACTCTGCCCTGTACAAATTTATAGGTTATGACAAAATATATAATAGCCTGTATCGGTTATTGTGCTGTCATGCAGGACAATTACAATATCCTCAAAATGCCTTCATGTTACACCTATCCTTCCCTCTCCCTCCCCTCAGAAGCTCTGGTGGTCACTGCCTTTGGTTAGCAGCAATGCATCTATATGTGTTCATCAATTGTAATAAATGTACCACACTAATGAAAGATGTTAATGTGGGAAAGTGTGTGTGGGGGGTGAGGAATATGGGAATACTCTATATTTTTTATGAAATGTTTATGTAATCTAAACTTTCTTTATAAAAAAATAAAAATAAAAAAAACAATAGAGAGAATCAACAAAACCAAAAGTTGGTGCTTTGAAAAGATCAATAAAATCAACAAATCTTTAGCTAGAAGACAAAGAAAGAAAGAGAGAGAATACAAATAATAAAAACCAGAAATGAAAAGGGGGACATTAATACTAACATTGCTGAAAGAAAAAGTACTATTAGAGGATAATATGACCAAACTATGCTAATAAATCAGATAATCTAGATGAAATGGACAAATTCTTAGAAACATACAAACTACCTACATTGACTCAAGAAGAAATACAAGATCTCAACAAACCAATTACTAGTGAAGAGATTGAATCAGTAATCAAAAACCCCCCAACAAAGAAAAGCCCAGGACCACAGGGCTTCACAGGGTAATTCTACCAAACATACCAAGAAGAATTATCTCCAATTCTGCTCATACTGTTCCAAAAAAATTGAAGAGGAGAGAACACTCCCTAACTCATTCTACAAGGCCAATATCACCCGCATACCAAAGCTGGATAAAAATACCACAAGAAAAGAAAACTACAGACCAGTACTTGTTATGCATATAGATGCAAAAATCCTCAACAAAATACTGGCAAACCGAATCCAACAGTATATTAAAAGAATTACTCCAAGTGATAATTGGGGTTTATCTCTAGTATGGGAGGTTGGTTTGATATAAGAAAATCAATTAATATTATATACCACATTAACAGAATGCAGGGAAAAAAGCACATGATCATCTCAATTGATGCATAAAAGGCATTTGATAAAATACAGTATCCTTTCTTGAAAAAAAAACAAACAAACAACTTAGAACACTAGGAATAGAAGGAAACTTCCTCAAGACGATAAAGGACATATATGAAAAGCCCACAGCTAACATCCTACTTAATGGTGAAAGACTGAAAGCTTTCCATCTAAGATGAGGAAGAAGATAAGGAAGCTCACTGTCATTACTGTTATTCAATATTGTCCTGGAAGGTCTTGCCAGAACGATTAGGCAAGAAGAAGTAAAAGGCATCACTTAGAAAGGCAGAAGTAAAACTTTCCTTATTTGCGATGATATGATCCTATGTACAGAAAGTCCTAAAAAAATCCACAACCAAGTTCCTAGGGCTAATAAATGAATTCAGTAAAGTGGCGGGGTACAAGATCAAAACCAACAATTCAGCAGTTTTTCTATGCACAAACAATGAACAATCAGGAGAAGAAATTAAGAAAAAAATTGCTTTCACCATAGTAACTAAAAGAATAAAATATTTAGGAAGAAATCTAACCAAAGATGTAAATGACTTGTACACAGAAAACTACAAAAATTGCTGAAAGCAATTAAAGAAGAGGTAAATAAATAGAAGGATATTCTGTATACATGGATTAGAAGACTATTGTTAAATGTCAATGCAACACAAAGCAATCTATAGATTCAATGCAATCACAATAAAAATTTCAGCAACCTTTTTTGTAGAATTGGAAAAGCCAATCTCAAATTTATATGGAAAGGAAAGGGACCCTGAATAGATAATAATGCCTTATTGAAAAAAAAGAATGAGGTTGGAGGACTCACACTTCCTGATCTTAAAGCTTATTACAAAGCCACACTAATCAAAACAGCATAATATTGTCACAAGGACAGATATACAGACTAATCGAATTGAATTAAGAACTCTGAAATTACCCTCACATTTATTGCCAAATGATTATTGACAAGGTGGCAAACATCAATTAATTATGGAAGAATAGTCTCTTCACCAAATGGTGCTGGGAAAACTTGAATCTCCATTTTCAACAAAAAGAAAGAGGATTCCTACCTCATACCATATACAAAAATCAACTCAAAGTTATTTAATGCTACTACTAGATACATGCCCCAAAGAATTGAAAGCAGGGGCCTGAGCAGATATTTGCACACCAATGTTCATAGTGACATTATTCACAATTGCCAAAAGATGGAAGCAATCCAAGTGGCCATCAACCAATGAATGGATAAATAAAATGTTGTATATACAAATATTGGAATATTATAAATATTCCATAAAAAAGAATGAAATCCTGGTACATGTGAAGCATTGATGAACCTTGAAGAAATTGTGTTGAGTGAAATAAGCCAGACAGAAAAGGAAAAATATGGCATGATCTCACTGATTTGAAACAATCAGTATAAGCAAACTCATAGTCACAATCTAGAACACAGGTTACCAGGGGATGGGGTGGGAATAGAGAATGAGAAGTTAAGGCTTACAGTGTACAGGGTTCCTATTTGGAATGGTGGAAATGTGTTTGGCAATGGATGGTGGTGATTGTAGCACAACATTGTTAACAGCATTGAAATATATATGTGAATATGTTTAATAGGAGAAAATATTAGATTTAACAGTACTGAATGATATATGTGGCTATGATTAAAAGGGGATACATTAGATTGTATATACAGTAATAGAACAAAAATTTTAAAAATCCATGGAATTACATGACACAAACAGTGAACCCTAAGTTAAACCATGGACTTCAATTAATGGTACAATTATAAACATGTGCTATCATCAATTGTAATGAATGTTCCAACCAGAGCAAGGTGTTGATGGTGGGGTGGTATTTGGGAATCCTATATTTTATGCATGATTGTTCTGTAAACCACAATTTCTAAAATAAAGGGAAAACAATTTCTCCCTGTTTAGATATAGTCAGCTCTCTTCCAATTACATAACACTCATCCCAGTTTATTGTACTTATTACTTTTTTCTTTCATCTTTCTTAGTATAATTAAAGCTTCATGAAATCATGAATTGTATCGATCTTCTTCACGATTGCATGTAGAAGACTCCCAGGTAAATAGGTGCTCAATAAATATTTGTTTAATGAATGTCAATTGAATTATGGTACCATAGAAGTGTCTTGGATTCAGACATGATTGGACATGTCTAAAGGACTAGAGGGACAGGACTACTTTATTCACTGAAGGGAAGGAGAAACCTCTTTGAAGGGAACTCAATCCAAGGAAAGAGAACATCAAGACATAAAATTTGTTATAAGTACTGGAGATCAATGTCTTATAGGAAGAGAGATTTTGAATATGGTAAACTGTTATCATTCAGGTTGTGTTCTGTGAGGTAGCTTGCTTAGATTTAACTCTGCGATGAGTGAGTTCCAATTAAATGTGAAAACTAAAGGAATGGTGAATGGAATATCAGCTGCACTGCTGTCAGCAGCTTTTACAATGAAGGCAGATAGTGTTGGTGCCTCTGAGGCGATGGCAGACATCACCCCTGTGTCACAGCTTGGTTAGCAGGGTTCACAGTATCAGCACTGGCATAGACAGTGTCTTCATGGGCACTGAGAGCACTAACAGTAGTGCTCACTGCCTTTGGTGAGCAGAGCAGCAGAGACCCCACTAATCACATGACTCTGGGACAGGCAAGGCAGAATAGGAGAAGAGGAAATGGAGGATGCCATGGGACAGCTGAGAGGGTGCCACAACCTCTGCCATCAAATACCTGTTTGACACCCCTGCAAATGCTCAGAAATGTTCCTGGGAAACTTGAGGGGAACTTAGTCCTTGCAGGTCAGCTGTGGATGGTGGGAAGGAAATTGTGATTTCAGATAGTTACTCCCCTCCCTCCCAATTGCTTTCCCTAAACCCCCTTTTTCCCCTGGATTGGTATGTCCTGGAAAACATGAATTAATAAAGAGAAGCTGGCTGGGGATGGAGTTATCACCACTTGGAGTTTCAGCACAGGGGGCTTTACATCCCAATTCTGGATTCCACAATGCCTTGAGATCAAGGAACTTCTTTTACTCCAGCAAGACATAGCCTTTTTAAATATAAAAAATAATTCTTTATTTTTAAAGGAGCTTTACATTACAAAACTGTTATGTTGAAAATATAGGGGATTCCCACATACCCAACACCCTCCCCCTCCCATACTTTCCCCCATTAACAACATCTTTCACTAGTATGGTGCATTTGTTACAATTGAGAAACACATATTGAAGCATTGCTACTAACCATGATCTATAGCTTACATTATAGTTTACACTTTGTACTGCACAATTTCATATGTTTTGGAAAAATGTATAATGGCCTGTATCCATCATTGAAATATCATGCAGAACAATTCCAATGTCCCGAAAATGCCCCATGTTACACCTATTCTTCCTTCTCCCTCCCCTCAGAACCTCTGGTGACCACTGTCTTTATATCAATGTTACAAATTTTTCCATTACCAGAATAATAATATTTACTTTATTTCATAGTTGCAATCCCTCCTTGTTTGTTCACTCCTCAATCTTGAGGATTTTAGGATGGTGATGCCCTCTCTGCTTCCAAATGGGAGAGGGCTTAGATCCCATGGGGCAGATGGATGGCACTGTCTCGCTTGCAGTTGTAGATACTCTCTGTTTTTTCAGATGGCTGTTGTCCATCATCATCCTTTTGTTAGTTGTCTGGGTGAATCTGATGAACTGGAGAGTAAGTGTTGGCTGTAATACTGCTGAGATTCAGGGATTAAACAGCATATGAACAGCCAAAAGATTTAAGTCTCTGGGACACCTATTTGATGAGTATGGTGCTAATTATAGGTTCAAATAAAAGGGGCAGAAGAATCATGTGTAGGAAAATTATAGTCTAACTCTGATACATTGGGGTGATAGGTTATCATATATTCCAAGGTAAGGCCCACTGATGAGGTGCCAATTTCCTGGGGTTGTTTGCCCTACCTATAGTGTCTATATGTCTCTAGAGCCCTCAGGAATACCTCTGCTTGAGGCATTGTTTACTTTGGCAGTCAGTGAGATCCTCTTGAGATGTGCATAAATGTAATCTCTGGAATGACCTTTCGACTCACTTTGGGATCTCTTAGCCATAAAAACTCATTTGTATTTAATATTTCCCCCTTTTGGTCTAGGTTTTTTTGAAAAGCATCGCTATTTGGCACTTGGTAATAATCCTCCTCAGTACCAGGGAGGCTCATCCCTGGGAGTCATGTCCCATGCCAGGGAGAAGATAGTGCATTTATATGCTGAGTTTGGCTTAGAGAGAGGCCACATTTATTTGAGCAACAAGGAAGCTTTCAGGAGGTAATTTTAGGCAATATATGTATTACTAGGCTAAGTTTCAATTTCACAAGAAGAAGGTTCATAAGTACAAGCTCTATATCAATGGCCTGGCATATTGGTCTGTCCTCCTTCACTAGGCACTGCCCATGTTCTCTAGAGATTCTTGCTACCCTATTAGAGAATGTAGCAGGACTCCCCAGGTTGGGAATTCAATATTCTGTTGGTTATTGTGTGGGTCTTCATCCACTGAAACAACACCCTATGACCACATAGCACATTCCTATTCCATAGAGGCATGACCCATGAGCACCCCTCCCACACATCCCACCACCACTGACACCCCACACCAGTAATCCTCTCCAACCACAGTTGCAACCCTTCTGCAATCCAACCCCCCTCTCAAAACAAAGCCAAAAAATAATAATAAAATAAAATGAGACTTCCGAGAAGATGGCAGACTAGTAAGACACGGGAATCTCTTCTCCAGAAAAATAGCTAGAGGACAAGGTGAAACAGCCCTGAAAAAGATCTTCTAGGGTTTAGGACAGCAGGTGAAGGCTGCACACCACCCAGAGGAGAGAGGGACAGAAGAGGGAAATCACGACTACAGAACTGTGAGTTGCAAGTAGCAGCCTCTGCTGCTGCCGGCACCCTCCCCCACACTCCAGAATTCTTGGGCCCCTGGGCCTGCAACCACAGACAAAGGGGACTTCAGGGAACTGCCACTCCCGGAAAGGGGAGAGAGAGGGACACAGCCTTAGGCTGACTCAGGTTCTGACCTGAAATTTGGGCTGCAGAGCCCCACGGACCCTTCCACATGGCGGTTTGCCCTGGAAGCCTAGAAAGGACTGGAGAAATCCGACCCTCGCAACCTCCCTCTCTTCTAGCCTGGACTAATTGTTGAGGACACCACGGGAGAGGGGAGAGAGAGCCTGGAGCTGACCCTGCTTTGGACTCCCAGGTTTGGTCTGCCCTGTCCCGAGCGCCCTTCCAGGCTGGGTGGGGCTGCACCATTGTTTGCCTTGGAGCCTGCAAGGGGCTAAAGATACACAAACCTCCCAATCTCATCCTCTATTAACAGGGACTGATTGTTGAGGAAACAGAAGGGAGTGGAAATGTTTCCTAGCTGGGAAAAGTGGGGCGCTATGAGAGAAGTCTGGAGAACTGTCTCAGAGAGTTTGAATCACAGGGCCCCTAGCCCCCAGACAGGAAGCTCTATCACATTGATCTGGTCTGTGTCAACAAATACACTCCAATCAGGCATTGAATTGAGAGCTGCCAACAAGCACCATCTCCTGGCAGACCAAGGAAATGCACATAAGAAAATTAATAAGTAAGAAAGGCTTTTCCTGGCCTCTATAGCCTCCCTGCCCAAGGCCCTAGGAAATGACTCTACAACCAATTACTGGGTCCAGTGCCCAGTTTTGAGCAACAAGCAGAACAATCCTAACAATCAAGGATGGGCCAAAAATCAAAGAGCGGTGGTAACTCGCAGCCCCCTGCCACTAAAACCCCATAAAAGAGAAAGAGATAGAGCATCTAAGTAAAATACAAACTAACCAGATGCCTAAGCACCAGCAAAAAATTACGGGCCATACTAAGAAAATAGAAGACATGGCCTAAGAAAAGGAATACAGCAAAGTCCCAGAAGAGATGCAGAATTTGAGAGAACTAATCAGTGAGATGAGCACACATTTCCAAAATCAAATTAATGAGATGAAAGAGAATATAGTTAAAGAGATCAATGACATCAAGAAGTCATTGCGCGAACGTAAAGAAGAATTTGAAATCATGAACAGAAAAGTAAAGGAGTTCATGGGAATGAAAGACACAATAGGTGAAGTAAAAAATACATTTGAAGCATACATCAGCAGACTCAAAATGATAGAAGAAAGAATAAGTGATACTGAAGACAGAGCAGCTAAAATTGAAGAGAGAAAAGAACAGAGAGCGAAAAGAATGGAAAAAATTGAGCAGGGGCTCAGAGAGTTGAATGACAGCACAAAACGCAAGAACATACGTGTCATGGGAGTTCCAGAAGGAGAAGAGAAAGGAAAAGGGGCAGAAAGAGTATTTGAGGAAATAATAGCTGAAAATTTCCCAACTCTCACGAAAGAAATGAACTTACATGTCCAAGAAGCACACTGTACCCCAATAAGAATAAATCCTAATAGACCTACGCCAAGACACGTATTATTCAGAATGTCAAATGTAAAAGATAAAGAGAAAATTCTGAGAGCAGCAAGAGAGAAGCAAACGATCACGTACAAAGGACGTCCAGTAAGACTTTGTGCAGATTCTCTTCAGAAACCATGGAGGCGAGAAGACAGTGGTATGATACAATTAGGAAACTGAAAGAGAAAAACTGCCAGCCGAGAATTCTTTATCCAGCAAAACTGTCCTTCAAATATGAAGGTGAATATAAAGTATTCACAAACAAACAGAAACTAAGAGAGTATGCAAAAAAGAATCCACATTTGCTGGAAATATTAAAGGAAGCCTTAGAACCTGAAAGAAAAAGACAGGAGAGAGAGGATTGGAGGAGAGTATAGAAGAAAGAAAAGCAGAAAGGATAACCAAAAGAGTAAAAAGAAAGACAAAAATAAGATGACATATGAAAACCAAAGAATAAAATGGAAGAAATAAATAGTGCATTTTCAGTAATATCATTGAATGTGAATGGATAAAATTCCCCAATCAAAAGATACAGGCCGACAGAATGGATAAAAAAACATGAGCCATCCATATGCTGCTTACAAGAAACTCACCTCAGACACAAGGATACAAGCCGGCTGAAAGTAAAAGGTTGGAAAAAGATACTCCATGCGAATAGTAAACAGAAAAGAGCAGGGGTAGCTATACTAATATCAGACAAAACAGACTTCAAATGCAAAAAAGTGATAAGAGAAGCGGAAGGCCATTATATATTAATAAAAGGGATGATCCTCCAGGAAGATATAACAGTCATAAATATCTACGCACCTAACCACGGTGCCCCAAAGTATATGAGACAAACTCTGGCAAAACTGAAGGGAGAAATAGACATTTCTACAATAATCGTCGGGGACTTCAACACCCCTCTCACATCATTAGATAGAACAACTAGACAGAAGATCAACAAGGAAACAGAGAACTTGAACAATATGATAAACAGGTTAGACCTAACAGACATATACAGAACACTGCATCCAAACTCAGCGGGTTATACATTCTTCTCAAGTGCCCATGGATCTTTCTCCAGGAGAGACCACATGTTAGGTCACAATCCAGCTCTCAATAAATATAAAAAGATTGAAATTATACAAAGCACCTTCTCAGATCATAATGGAATGAAACTAGAAATCAATAACAGACAGGAAAAAAGGAAATTTGCAAATGTGTGGAGACTGAACAACACACTCTTAAATATTCGGTGGGTCAAAGAAGAAATTGCAAGTGAAATCAGTAAATATATTGAGACAAATGAAAATGAGAACACAACATATCAAAACTTATGGGATACAGCAAAGGCAGTCTTGAGAGGGAAATTTATAGCCCTATATGCCTATATTAAAAAACAAGAAAGAGCTAAACTCAAAGATTTAACTGAACAACTAGAAAAACAAGAAAAAGAACAGCAAACCAATCCCAAAGCAAAAAGAAGGAAAGAAATAATAAAGATAAGAGCAGAAATTAATGCAAATGAGAACAGAAAAACAATAGAGAAAATCGACGAAACCAAAAGCTGATTCTTTGAGAAGATCAATAAAATTGAAAAACCCCTCGCTAGACTAACAAAAAAAAAAAAAGAGAAGAGGCAAATAAATACAATCAGAAATGAAAGGGGGGAAATTACAAATGACCTCATGGAAATAAAAAGAATCATAAGAGGATATTATGAGAAACTATATGCCAACAAACTAGACAACCTAGATGAAATGGACAAATTTCTAGAAAAGCATAACCAACCTACACTGACGCTACAAGAAATACAAGAACTTAACAAACCAACCACAATTAAGGAGGTTGAATTCGTCATCAAAAATCTCCCAGCAAAGAAAAGTCCAGAAACAGATGGCTTCACAGGTGAGTTCTACCAAGCATTTCTAAAAGAATTAACACCAATCCTGTTTAAACTCTTCCAAAATATTGAAGAGGAGGGAAAATTACCCAACACATTTTATGAAGCCAACATTACCCTAATACCAAAGCCAGATAAAGATTCCACAAGAAAAGAAAATTACAGACCAATCTCTCTCATGAACATAGATGCAAAAATCCTCAACCAAATACTTACAAATCGAATCCAACAGCATATCAAAAGACTTATACATCACAACCAAGTGGGATTTATTCCTGGTATGCAAGGCTGGTTCAACATAAGAAAATCAATCAATGTAATACACCACATTAACAAATTGAAGAAAAAAACCACATGATCATCTCAATAGATGCAGAAAAGGCATTCGACAAAATCCAAAATCCTTTTTTGATAAAAATACTTCAAAAGATAGGAATAAAAGGAAAATTCCTCAATATGATAAAAGGCATATATGAAAAACCCACAGCCAACATCATACTCAATGGAGAAAGGGTGAAAGCTTTCCCCCTAAGATCAGGAACAAGACAAGGATGCCCACTGTCACCATTGTTATTCAACATTGTACTAGAAGTTCTAGCTAGGGCAATTAGACAAACAAAAAAATTAAAGGTGTCCAAATAGGAAAAGAGGAAGTAAAACACTCACTGTTTGCGGATGACATGATCCTGTATTTAGAAAATCCTGAAGTATCCACAACAAAGCTAATTGAACTAATAAATGAGTTCAGCAAAGTGGCAGGATATAAGATCAACACTCAAAAATCAGTAATGTTTTTGTACACTAGTACTGAACAATCTGAGGAGGAAATCAGGAGGAAAATTCCATTTTCAATAGCAACAAAAAGACTCAAATACCTAGGAGTTAATTCAACCAAGGAAGTACAGGACCTCTATGCAGAAAACTACAAAACCATTCTAAAAGAAATTTAAAAAGACCTAAACAAATGGAAAGACATTCCATGTTCATGGATTGGAAGAATAAATATCGTGAAGATGTCAATCTTGCCCAAACTGATTTTTAGATTCACTGCAATACCAATCAAAATCCCAACAGCTTATTTACAGAATTAGAGAAGGCAATTACCAAATTCATATGGAAGGGTAAGTGCACCCGAATAGCCAAAAGCATTCTAAAAAAGAAGAGCAATGTGGGAGGAATTTTGCTTCCTGACCTTGAAACATATTACAAAGCTACAGTGGTCAAAACAGCATGGTACTGGCATAAAGATAGACAAATCGATCAGTGGAATAGAATTGAGAATCCAGAAATAAACCCTCACCTATACAGTTAACTGGTATTTGACAAACCTACCAAGCCCACGCTGATGGGAAAAAACAGTCTCTTCAACAAATGGTGCTGGGAGAACTGGATATCTATAACCAAAAGAATGAAAGAGGACCCATATCTCACCCCCTATACAAGAATCAACTCAAAATGGATCAAAGATCTAAATATAAAAGCCAGGACCATAAAACTCCTGGAAGAAAATGTAGGGAAACATCTTCAAGACCTTGTAAGGTGGTGGTTTCTTGGACCTTACACCCAAAGCACGTGCAACAAAAGAAAATTTAGATAAATGGGACCTCCTCAAAATTAAACACTTTTGCACCTCACAGGAATTTGTCAGAAGGGTGAAAAGGCAGCCAACTCAATGGGAAAAAATATTTGGAAATCACATATCTGATAAGGGTTTAATATCCAGGATATATAAAGAGATGTTACAATCAACAATAAAAAGACAAATGACCCAATTAAAAAATGGGCCAAAGACTTGAATAGACATTTCTCTGAAGAAGAAATACAAATGACAAAAAAACACATGGCCACTATTAAAAAGACAGAGAACTCAAGTGTTGGAGACGATGTGGAGAGATAGGAACACTTCTTCACTGTTGGTAGGAATGCAGGATGGTACAACCACTATGGAGGACTGTTTGGCAGTTCCTAAAGAAGTTGAATATAGACTTGCCACGTGACCCTGCAATACCACTACTGGGTATATACCCAGAAGAACTGAGAGCAGTGACACGAAAAGACATCTGCACACCAATGTTCATAGCCACATTATTCACTATTGCCAAAAGTTGGAAACAACCCAGGTGTCCATCAACAGATGAATGGATAAACAAACTGTGGTCTATTCACATGATGGAATATTATGCAGCTGTAAGAAGAAATGAAGTCATAAAGCATATGGCAACATGGATGAACCTGGAAGACATTATGTTGAGTGAAGCAAGCCAGACACAAAAGGACAAATACTGTATGAATGCATTAGTATGAACCAAATATATTGTGTAATATATTGTTTGATTCACAAAACAACAACAACAACAAAATTTACATGTATCCATTACATTTAATTGAGAAATGTATATATTTATTCATCTGTGTTTACTTTTTAGTTTTTAATTGCTTATGTTTTCAATTATTAAATGTACAAGATAAAGTTAAAAAAAAAAAAAAAGGAACCTTATTTTTTGGCTCAAAGAACAAAAAATGCAAGTATACCATTCTTACAGTGAAAATTTGCTTTAAAAATCAAACAGGGAAGCAGATGTGGCTCAAGCGATTGGGCTCCTGCCAACCACATGGGAGTTCCATGGTTTGGTTTCCGGTGCCTCCTAAAGAAGACAGCGAGCTGGCACGATGGGTAGGTGCGGCAAAGCTGACACAACAAGATGACACAAGAGACACAAGAAGGAAAAGATAATGAGAGACACAACAAAGCAGGGAGCAGAGGTTCCTGGTGCCTCCTAAAGAGGATGAGCAGGATGGGGATCTGGCGTGACAAGCAGGCACAGCGAGCTGATGGGACAGGATGACACAACAAGAGACACAGGAGGAAAAGCATTACAAGAGACACAACAAAGCAGGGAATGGAAGTGGCTCAAGCAATTAGGCACCTCCCTCCCACATCCAAGGTCCCAGTTTCGGTTCCCGGTGCCTCTTAATGAAACAAAGAAGATAAACAGACACAGCAAGTGCAAATAATGAGGAGGTGGGGAAGAGATAAATAAATTAAATAAATCTTAAAAAAAAAAACCAAAAAACAAAAAACAACAAAAAATAAATAAAATGAAATACAAAAAATTACAAAAGTAACAAAAATAGGAAAATACTTTTTTTTTTTGCGTTGTGCCTTTTATCACTGTAAGATATGTTATCTTTTATGTATATTGACAATTTCTTCTGTATGTTCCCCCAGTGTCTTATTCTTTTCACTTTATTTTCCAAAAAGCTTTAGGTTACAGAAAAGTCATATAGGAAATATAGGGGATTCATATATACAGCGCCCGCTCCCTCTATATCCTCCCCTACCAATAATATTCTACATGAATATGGTACATTTGTTTCAATTGATAAACAAATAATCAAAGCATTGCTACTAATCATGGTCAATAGTTTACATTATGGTTTACATTTTGCACTGAACATGCTTATAGATTCTGACAAAAAGTATAATGGCCTGTATCCGTTAATGCAACTTCATGCAGAACAATTCCAATGACCCCAAAATGCCTATGTTCCATCCACTTTTCCCTTCCCCACCCTTTGGAACCTATGGCAACCACTAAGTTTCAATTTTTGAAGAATAAGTATTTTTTGTATTGTATGTATTTTTTTTTTACATAGCCTTTTTATTAAAGAAAAAGTATGCTTTCTTTTTCTGAACAGGTATAAGAAGTCCTCCTGAAATCCTTTCTGTTTACCTGGAATTGAACAGCTCTTTTTCCTTTAGACTCAAAATAGTACAAAGCACAGTATGTAGTGTGGTGACTCCACATTCTAGTAGGAAATCATTTATACTAATAATCCTTAACAGTGTTAATTTCCCAACTTCTTTTCTGCTTGGATTGATTTGTGCTGCTCATTTTGGTTCTAAGATGTAGAGGCCTTTTTTCCTCCAATATTGAGAATCTCATTCTGTTGACTTCCCTACACATCTGCTACCTTACCCATTTTTTTTTTTTTTTACATCAATGAGATCCTTTTACAAGTTTTCATTTTATTTTTCCAGAGTCCAGTGTTTAGCCCCACACACATCCAATTTCATTCTCATCAAGGCTAGTGTACTCTCAGTTTGCAGAACTGCTGACTTCCCAGCAGCCCCTTTCCTTAGGCCTATCAGCAGAGAAAACCTAAAAATTCTTCCACCCCAAGAAATTGGTCAGGTGTTCTGTGTTTACCAGGCTTGCCAAACCCTGTCAGAGTTAACAAATCAGAAATTGTGGACACATTCAACTTTAAGTTATAAAAGGCAAATAGCTGTATATCCCCTGGTCCTGCCAGCTTTGAATGTTTCCAGAAACAAAAAAGAATTTTATCTTGAAGTTTGGCAAGACAAGAAAATAACACACCGACTCTCTCCTGATAATCTCTCCCTTCCTTTTCCCTCTCCAGGGGATATAACATGCTCTGTCAACAAGTGACCTAAGTTTTAAAGAATAAATAGCTTTGTATTCAAGGTCTTAGATTTCTTCTTCACAATTATTCTTTCAGACAAGGAAGCCAATGACTCAAGGGTATACGTATTATTAATTATTAATTGTTTGCTATATTCACATTCTAGATCATTGGTTGAAAGTGGCTTCTCCTTTAATCCCAATATATCTCTCAGTATTATTCCCCTTTGGGTTTGACAGCGTGCAAATGGTGCATGAGGAGGTTCAGGAAGCTCAGAGAGAGGGAGAATCTTTTATTCTGACAGCATCTCCTTACAGTCCAAGGAATAGATTAACATTTTGCTATGGTTGTCTTTTTTTTGTGTGAGAAATTTCTTCATTTTTTACCTGCCAAAACTAAGCAGACTGACATCAGAATAGGGGTTGTGTGTGTTGTGAATCTGGTTTTTGGGAATTTCTATAATGTGGACCCTAATAGAAATTAAAGGACTTTTTAAATGAAGTTAATAATAGGGAACAGTGTATGCTAGGTGTCTATAAAGGTTGTTTGGCATTGCTAAGCTGGATCATCTATGTGCTGAGGTTAGGATAAGCCAAATGTTACCCTGATGCCTCTGTCACTCTGATTAGACTATCTATTCAAGGATGACTCAAGTAAAAAATATAAAAGGAGCTGAATATGATGAAGTAGAGGGTATGGCTCTGCATATCTAGGGGAATACATATAATAACCCTCCCGAGCAGCTTACACATCCTAGGGGAGATGTTGGGGTCTGGATAAATGCTGAGGAGCCTGACTGCTGAGGAGGGACTGGAAGCCATGGGACAGAGAGTTCCTAAAATCAGACTCTTATTTTCCTTATAACCATAATTTTTTTCCTAGCCACATGTATGGGTTTGTAATGCTAGCTGCTTAACAAATAACTCCCAAAATGTTTCTTAGAAGCGGCTGATCCAGATTGGTGGTTGTGCTCCCTGTAGCAGTGATTCAGGAGCGGAGGCACCTTCTAGAAAGGGGGCAGAGGAGCATTTTACATGAGAGCTCTCAAAACTGTTTTCTTAGTATGAGTTATAATACTTGCAATATCAATCATGCTAATTCTTTCTCTAATATAGTCTCCACAGGGGGAATAATACAAAGTGTCTTCAAAAATGCTGCTACTCTACCTCCCACGTTATAGGCACATCAGGGTTCTGAACATCTCCTCACAATCTTCACAGCACCTTTTTCTGAGGATGACATCAGTTTCATAATTTATCTTCTTGCCAGAAGAACAGGCAGGATTTAGTTGTAACTGTTCCATAATCGATCACCGTTTTAGTGTTCTGCTGCATTTGAACAAGAATAATTAACTTCTCATAGCTTTCAATGACTTATTATTCACCTTGGATTCCATAAACAAAAGTTGTTTGTGGGCTAAATTATATAATCTTTATATATCTGAATAAATCAAAGATTTCTCAGATTCCATCAGAGAGCCTTGATGGCAAAACAGTTCAAGTCAAATCAGGCAGGAATAACTTTCTGTTAGGGAAATTGTTCACTTCAAATGTAACAAAACAGGGATGTATCTTGCTCCAAACTTTAAAACTTGTTTCTGAACAATTTGAGATGAAATGTACATATATGACTTCCTGCAATTAGGATTCCAGGTTTTTCCAGTGCTGATGACATGGGCTGCCTTTCACATTAATGTAGGAACTTTAAGAATTAGCTTAACCTTGTCAGGAAGAATATCTAATATTAATTATGTCAAAACCCAAATCAACATTTTGGGCAGATGCTTTCACATAGAAATGGATTGTATTTTACATTACATTTTACAATTTTATGCAACCAGTGATTTCATTTGGCTAACTCGGGCTTCATTTGTGATAAATATCTTAGCCGATTCTGGAATTCAACACTATTCAAAAGGTAGGTCAAAGTGGTAACTTTAATTCTCAAATTCTCCTAAGCTACTGTCATTTCATTTATATTTTATGGGATGACCTTCAGTCAAGTGTACCTTGGAATATTTAACCAGCATTGGAGGTCAACTCTGAGGAAAGGCTTGAACCTCACTTCTGGGTACTTGGCCATTTAGATCTGCAGCTAGTCAAGACTATAAGCCAGGCCCAGCAATGGCCCTAGTAAAGTAGCATTTTTAAAATCTGCACCCTAGTTGTCCAGGGGTGTTTGAAGCAACATCACAAAATACCTGCTCTTCAAGAATCATTAGTTTCTTCAGTTTTAATCATCGAATATCAATTCTTTTCCAAAGCCTAGCTGAGATGACTGATCTCTGGGAGGGATAGTAAAGCATAGGTTAGACAGTCACCCTGTAAACTTCTTTTAAGTGTACTGATGCATTAAGCCAAATCATTGGTATCCTACATACCTATATTCTCTCATCATGCCCTTGGTCAGCACTTCAAATATCTTGGATGATGGCATTTTTTTATTGCAGTTGTGGAAGCGATAGGGGAAAATCAAACTTAATGGTTTAATGAACTCACAGAAAGTAACACATGTTATCTTTCCAAAGTACTTATTCCATTTTTTGCAGGTCAGGAAGGCAAACTCTGATTTTTACTTATGAGTTGGTATTTGCTGAATCTGTTTTGCTCTCTGGTAATTATCATGACAGCACTAGAAAAGGTGATTAGTACACTCTGTTTCCAATGCACATGTGTTGATTTGAGTCTTTTATGTGGACCCCAGAAAATTATGTTCTTAAATTGAACCTATTGTGAACCTTTGATTACATTAGATCAGTTAAGGGCCACTTGATTAGATTGCTCCAGTAGCGTGTGACCCATTGTAGGTCTTAATCCTCTTACTGTTGTTCTTTATAAACAGCGGAATAAAAGCTGTAGACATAGAATAAAGCTGCAGAGACAGAAAGGGGAGAGATGAGGGGACCCTGCCATGTGTCTGATTGCCCACAGCTGAGCTCAAGGAGAAAGTGAGAAAGTAAGCCTGGAGGAGAAGGCAGAGACTGGCAGAGCTGCCATTGTGCATTGCCACATGGCAGGAGTCCAGGATTGCAGGCAGCCGACCATCAGGGAAAGACCTTCACCTGATGCGATGATTTGGACATTTTTCTCAGTGTCAGAATGGTAAGCTTGTAAGTTAATAAATCCCATTGTAAAATCCAACTCATTTCTAGTATATTGCATTATTAACCTTTAGCAAACTAAAACAACTCAGTCAACAGGGCAATTAATTACCCACAAGCAAGTTGAGAAGACTTGCAATGTTAGTGTGTTAGCATAAGGAATCAAGCATTATACCAGGGAAGGGAGAAAACGTCAAATAACATAAGCAATGAGGGAAAGAAACTTGTTCTGTAGAGAGGTGGAGGCATTTCAAATCATCTTTTGATTATCTTTTTGGTCATCCACTTTGTGCTCTTAGGAGACCTGCCAGAAGCACTTTACTTAAAATTTTCATTAACTTAATGTCATAGATGCAACTAGAGTTCAAGTTTTGTAGCCATATTAGAGTGCTATGTTCATGATCAGGAAGGGAATAAGTAGAGTGGTAGATAGGTCTTAGACATGTAGGAAATCACTATGAAAGTGCCTAAAACATGATTAAGGGTAGCATGTGAAAATGATTTCTCAGATTCGGAAAGACAGCTTATTTCTGGAAATATAAAATGTACTATAAGCTATCATTATAAGTCAGGATAGTGGAACCACTTTGAGTATATGAGATAAGGATTTTTAAATAGCAATTAGACTCTACACAGTTTTTGAGGGACTGGAAAGTGAAGGTCTGAAAGGGAGAGTTGGGGCATCAAAGGAGGGGGCACTATCTAGTCTGCCTGATGTACCAGCATCACTGGCCAAGCCAGAGCTTACAGGAAAATCTTCAAAGTCAAGGATGCACAAATGTGGAAGTGGGATGATGAAGGGGCAGCTCAGAGAATGGTTCATGGGAAGCAGCTGACTTTGTGTAATTACTACCTCTGTGTGTCCAAGTGTTGGCTGGTCAGCAGAGCCAGCAATTGGGAAGACAAATTGGGCACATTGAGGGGAAGAGCTGAGGCCCATCAGGCCCTTCTGTGTCTACCCATCACCATATCTTACCACAAAGACTTCTATGAGTAACAGCTCTGCACCACTTGTGCCTTCCAAATCATGGCAAGTTCCTCTTTTGGTCGACTATAAGGCAGAGACGTATGGAGAAGAGGACACCAGAAAATGTAGTTCTAAACTTAATCAAATTGACACTGCAAAATTCAGCAAACTCTTTCACTGGTAAAAGATGCCTCAGCCCTGGCCAAAGGATGAAATGTAATGGGAAGAGTTCCAGTCTTCATTTATACCACACTGTAAGCTCCACAAGATAAGGACCAGATATACTTAAATCCTGATGATAACCTCAGCTTCTTTCATTGTACCTGGCTGAGGGTAGCTACATAAATATATGTTGAATGAAATTGACTAAACCAGCAGCCCTGAGTTCAGTTCTGTTTCTGTCACTGTGTTAGCTATCTGTCTCTTGGCTTTCAGCTTCATACTTATCTTCTATATTCTCCTCTGTATTGCAAATGGGTGGAAGTCTGAAAACCATATTTCTTAGATTTTCTTGACCCAGCCAATGGGAGGACTTGAATTAGATTACAGTGGCAAGCAACTGTGGGCTCTAGCAGTGAAAGCAACCAGTCCAGAAGCATCAGCTGAACTGCTGGTTTAACCTCCTGCATTGTCCCTTGGGAAGAGCATGGGCTCCTGGATTTCCGATGAGAGGTGTAGTGCTCATTGGTTTCCCATAACACCATTTTCTTTTTCTGTTCCTCCAGCAGGGTAATAGGAACCTCCCGTTACTAACCACCTTCCCCCTTTCCCCCTTCTAGTCCTGCCAACACTTTTGAACCAAATCCTTGCATAAATTGCCTTCAGCAGAAACAATGAGCATGGTTGCTATTTTTCTGGCAATATATTTAGTGATGCAACTTCCTACTGGCTTTGGAACATTGAACATTTGACCTGGAGTTAGCTTGACTGGAAAATGATGCTATTTCCTTTTCCATTCCAAAGGTTCAATACAATAATGTCTGAAAAGGTGCCCTGAAACCTAAAAAGCACTTTATATCCATAAGTTATAATTAGATAACAGTTGGGTTTTTCTGGGGGGAGAGTAGTATAGCGGTTGAATGTATGGGCTCTGCCTTGGTTCATGTTTATTTCAGCTACTTACCGTCTGGTAGGTTGGGTGAGTAGCTTAATTCTCCAAGCCTAAGTTTCCTCCTCATAAATAGGGTAATAATTGCAGCTATCTCATGTGATAGAGAGTATTAAATGAGATGTTGCAGGTAAAGTAATTAGCTCAGTGCCTGGCATATAGTAAGGGCTCAATATTGTTATTATTATTCTATGCAATTAGAGGGGTTAGTGATAGTATACTATGGGGGAGAGAGCTAAATGATGGCTCCAAGAGAGAACCAGCAGCCAATCGAAACAAACAAAAAAATTAGATTAAAGTGACAGGCTATTTGCTTCCGTGATCTAATACAGAAAACAGAAGTAAATGAACACATATGGCTTTGAGAAAAGAAAAAAAATTGAAAACCATTTCTTCAAACCCCAGAATACCAAAATGCTAATTTGTGTTACCTATTAAAATATTTACAATTTAGTGTCATTAAGAATGTAATATGGAGAGTGGAGTTGGCTCAAGTGATTAGGTGTCTCCCTCCCACATGGGAGGCCCTGGTTCGGTTCCCGTTGCCTCCTAAAAAAGAAGATGAGCAGACAGCAAACGGAAACAATGAGTGCAGGGTGGAGAAATAAATAAAAAAATCTTAAAAAAAAAAAAAATAGCATGAGAAAAGAAAATTATATATCAAAAAAGAATGTAATAAATATTCACTGTAGATAAATTAAAAATATACAAGCATAAAAAGAAAAGAATAAAATATTCTAATCTCAGTATCTGGAAATGCCTACATTAATATCTTGTGATAGGTCATTCTAATCTAGATTCTGTTTAGTGATAGTCCCCTACAATATGACAGATGCATATTTTCCAGCAACTCTTGTTTTGGATACTATATAAGATGTTTGTTTTGTTAAAGTCAAGTAAAATAATCAGAAAAATCAAGAAATATTGTCTAAATACCCACTGAGTACATGATTCTGTGTTTAACCTACTATCCTACCTCTAGATCAAGGCCCATGATTTTAACTTCATTCAAATAGAATTTAAAAGCAGTCACTTTAATATCAATGTTGAGATTTGAACTCTCAGTGCCACACTCATTCTGAGGCTGAGATGGCTAGCTGTCCACAAAAGATGACTGTTCCAGGGGTCACCCAGGCCAGGACTACATTTCTATCTAAGGTAGAACCAACGATATGAATGGTTTTTACCAATGAAATATAAGTGAAAGTGCTTTGTGTTGCTTTTGGTCCAAGGTGATTGAGGAGTGAGTTTATTTTCTCTACTTTATCTTTCATTTCTGCCAGCTGAACCTTAGGGGATGGTGGAGTCATAAGATAGAAGGTGCTTGGGTCCTTGAACCATCACATGGAGGAAGCTTTTAATAATTAAATTTATATAATTGAGAAATGCATTTCTATTGGATTAAGCCACTGAAATTAGCCTTACCCTAATTAACATCCCAAGTCCACATTGAGTCTTCTTTCTTCATCTTCCCCCTTCTCTTCAATCTCCTCAATTCTTCTCTCTTGTAATAAACAATCTTTTTATTTTCCATAGCACCAAGGACACGGTGCCTTTTACATAGCAGGCATTTCATTATTGCTAATTAAAATAAAACATGGTCCCTGGCCTTGAGCTCTAATACAAATTCTTAAAATCAACTACAGAACAATTTCAAGGCAGCATATGAACAAGTGCATATTCTTACAATGTAGTATAGACTGAGTTAAAGTAAGAAAACGTTTTTTATATCTGGGAAAAGATACATATAAGCTCAAATGGAAGATTTATTCTCTATTTCTAGAAGCACTTAAAATAGAAGATTGAGAAAGCTGGCATTTGTTTTTGTGGCAGAGCAGGTCTTAAATAAAATTGAGATTGCCTTCTTTTCTCCTTTCATTCTCCTTCTTGAATTTCTCCAAGTTTCTTAGGCTCTTTTAAATAATTAGCCCAAGTACATTTGAGACATTTTCCCAAAGGGTCATTCCTACATTTGATAGGTAAACTATAGCGGTGAATATTTCAGACCCCAGGGAAGGCAGGTTCATGCCTAGCCTATGAAGAAGTATTTTTCAGCTGATGGACCTGCCGGCATCTTTCTCGTTATTTCAAGGAGGCCTCTTCCCTTTGAATATGCAGTTTGTACCTCCAAATATAAAAGCTCCTGTCTAACCCAATCACACTTCAGATCTCGGAGTGGAGCTTCTGTAGGAATTAATCCTAATTTTGAGCTGTCCCTCAATAAGAGGAGAAATTGTGTGCTCTGTTAATGGCTTCAAATTAAAATAATTTTTTTTTCTTATACAATAAAATAAAACAATCTCCTTGGATGGCTGATGGCTGGATAAAGAGTATTGCTAGAAAACACAATCAATGTCTATGACATCATAGAATGTTTTATTATATGATAGTTATCTAAATGGCACTTTTTAAACATTAAGTTCCAAGAATATCTCAGAACCTCTGTTTGCCCAATCAGGTTCTCCAGAATCAAAAGAGCTTGTAAATAATGATTCCTAATTGTATATTCTGTAAAAATCTGTTTTCTTTTGTGTATCTCTTCCTGTCTAGTGGTTTTTCTAAGGTGAAGAAAAGTTCAGGTATCACCATCAGGGGTACAGCTAAACACCAAAGTTAGCAAGAAAAAGGCTGGTTCCTGTGTGCAGGGAACTCTGAGCAGTTGCATTGGGCCAGGAAGACAGTATTTCAAACAAAGTGTCTCATTGTTTTATAATAATTGGTGTTCTTGAGGCATGATAGCATGCATCTATTTGTCTTGCTGGGCATGAATTTGCCTTCTTCAACTGTCTATCCCAAGTGCTTAGTAGTGAGCTTATAAAATAGTGCTTCACCAATGTCTGCTAAATCAGAATTTGGAATTAGAAGCCTTGGGTTTAAGTTCCAGTCTACTGCTTACTACCTGTGTGCATTTATTTATTTATTCATTCTTTTATTTTTTCCTTTCCTACTACTAACATATATGGAGTGCCTAACCTGTGCCAGACATTGTGCAAAATGCTAGGGATATAGAGATGAATGAGAAATAGTTATTGGTGTTCACTCAGCCACCAATCTAAACAGAAGGGGGTGGTAATGGTGGTGAATAGATGAACCTTGATACCATGTAATAAAATGTGTGAAAGAACACAGGAGGAGCAGATGTGGCTCAAGCAGTTGAGTGCCTGCTTCCCAAATGGATAGTCCTGGGTTTGGTTCATGGTGCCTCCTAAAAAAACAAACAGACAACAAGCAAACAAATGATAAAACCAACTCAGGGGAGCCAATGTGGCTCAGTGGTTGAGTGCTGGCTTCTCCTATACAAGTCCTGGGCTCAATCTTTGGCCCTGTACATTAAAAAAAAAAAAAAAAAAAATAATGTATACAAAGGAGGCAAACTATCTCTGACAAAAGAAAGTGGGGAAGGAACAATCAAGGAAGATTTTTTTTTAGAAAGGGCAATGTTTGAACTGACTCTTGAAAATGGAATAGGTGTCTGCTAGGGAGACAGGAGTTAGTCTACAGGGATAGTGTTTCATAAAGAAGACAGAATGTAAGCTATGATGTAAACTATAATCCACAGTTAGTAGCAATGCTTCAATATGTGTTCATCAATTGCAACAAATGTTCCACACTAATGAAGGATGTTGTTAATGTGGGAAAGTGTGGAAGGGGGAGGGAATGGGGCATATGGGAATCCCCTATATTTTTAATGTAACATTTATGTTATCTAAAATTTCTTTAAAATAAAATTTTAAAAAAGGGAACAACCACAGGGAAAAAAAAAACAGAGAAGAAATGACCTAGTCAAAGTAATGGGGCATGGTGTATTGGAGGAATGGGATGTGACATGAGTGAAGCGCATGAATGGGACCAAAATAGAAATTATCCTGGGGAAATGCTGAAGGCACTGAACTTTATCATAAAGATGATAGACAAAACAATTTAAAGTATGTGTGAGGGTAACGTGGTAGAATTTATTAGTAATTTAATCTGTTAAGGCTTTTAAAAAAATCCATGAAATGTAGAAAGTATTAGTTACTTTTGGAAGTTACTGTGAAGTTTTGATAAGATGATAAACGTGAGAGTATGCTATAAAGTGTGATAGAAATGTTAACCAGTATTATTGCTAACAGTTTACATTTGTTGTGCACTTATTTCTCTAAGTACTCAACGTGGATCAAGTCATAAAATTCAGAAAAATACAATTAACCATGAATCCCTAAGTGAGACACATGTTTTGAGTTGTTTTCCTAGTAGCAATGCTGGATTTGATCTGATTTATTTTTCACTTAAAATATTCATTTCCTTGAATATTGTTTAGGTCCCCAGAGGACTTCAAGAAGGGGAAAGTGATTTATCGCTCCCAAACCACCTACAGGTGGCTGTCAAAATGAGCTCCCTAAACTGTATGTATTTTAAAAAAGGATGAGCTAAGAACTCATTTATTGATTGGAGGAGGCAAAGAAATTAGTGAGATCAACCAATATCTTCTCTTCTACCTCTCCTGTCTTATGCCAGGACACGCTCACAATTTATGGCTGTTTTCTGGGGATGGAGGTGGCTGGCAGCAGATGATGTAATCAGAGACCCTTTTGAATCATGACTGGACTGCATAGGCTCCTGTCCATAGATGGTTGAGAGCATTGGATTGGGACTTAGGCCATGGTCTGAACAGGAAGAGTATGTCAACCAAATAAGGCCAACTTTGTTCTTGCATTCTGTCCTGTGATAGTATTTCCCTCCTATAAATTAGAAACAAGATCTCCTCCTCATTGTTTATCTCCCTCAAGTTTGATCTATTAGATGCAGTTGGTAATTTATAACCAGCTTATTTATTTCTAGTACTCACTCAGAGAAGTGAAGCCTAATTTATTGGCTCAACAGATTTATTGTGTGGAGGGACACAAAATTTAGTAATAATAGAATCCAAAAGCAAACTATTCTAAGCCATAGCAGTTGATAAGACTCTCACTTTCCTTTTTTTTTTTTTTTCCTACCCAAGCGGAGATCATTAGAACATTATTTTTAGGAAATTCTACAAAGAGCAAAAACATTTTCAAAGTAACCGCATTTGTTCTGGGACTATCTGTATATTAGAGACAGACCTTTACTCAGGGCATTACTTATTAACACTTTTGGGAATCAAAATTTTAATCTTGACTCCAGCAGCACAAACCAAAAACAGGAACACAAAGGACATTCAAAACTTGGATTAATTAAAAAAAAAAAGAAAATAAAAGAAAAAGAGTATTCAAGCCAAATCTTCTATCACAGAAATCTGCCTATAGCTCAATGTCCCAAAATAATGAATTACATAGCTTAATCTGAAAAAATTCGTCAATTAATTTTTATTGCATTTTGAATGATGCTAATTATTTGTCAATAATATCCATAGTCTATATACAGACTATAAAAGGATTTTAAAGCAAGTGCATAATTTTCAGTTGCATTTGGTATAAATAGTTGGCAATTCAAAAGATTCTTGCACACTGTGAGTATTCAAAACATTTAATGATAGAATTGGTGGATTTCTATATTAGCAAATTAGGAATTGGAGTGCCTACTCTGCGTTTTGCTACTTTTTTTTGGTAGCTACTAAACTAGTCATGGTCACTTAAACATTTCTGGACTTTATTGGTTCAATTTTTAAAATGGGGATCAGGAAAATAATACTTGTCATCTATCATGCTTTTCCAATTCTTTGTTTCCATCCCAAGGCAGTATAAGGAAGTTCATCTTTCTTTTCATCGTACATTGAAATTTTTACAGAGATCTCAAGGTAATAGAGTTAATAATTACTTTTTTTCCTACTTTTATGTGGTAAAAAGCAGATATCCAGTATGCATGCTTTGAAATTTCTCACCCAAGGTTTTGAAACAGAAGCTGTTTAATGGTGGTTACAAATTTGCATATAACAATTTAAAAAACTTTTGATGAAGAGAAATGGACTGAACATGAAAGGCTGGTGAAGGACTAGCTTCATCACTTCATCTGCAAGCATTATTGAAGAAGTGTATTCTGCAAGCCATGAATAATCATGTAGACCATTTATCTCAGCAATGCCACAGGGAAACAAAAAGCAAAGAAACAAAACCCTTTGAAGTCTGGACATATACCCCCTGTCCAACAATGTTTCAAACATTTTACTGACAGCTAATTTGAAGTGAAAATACAAACTTGCTGACTACATTAATGGGAGAGTTTTCAAAAAACAAATTTATGCATTCAATATTCAGTTATGTGAACTACTTTTTTCTTCTATTTTGAGTATTATGGGCAATAAAGTTTCACTTGGACTAACTTCTCCCCTAAAATCCAATATGCTTCTCTGTGTACGAAGGAAAACTTACCTTAACACTCTTTTTCAAGTCCATGCAGGCACATTTTAATATTAGCCCAAGTAAGCCAATTTTTAAAAAGTGAATCTATTAAAAATCAGTTCTTATATGTTGGTTATTTACACCTTTGCATTGCTTCATTGGAACAGATAATCAAAAGTTTACTATAATTGTAAGCATCTTTCCTAAACAGGAAAACAGAACTGTATGCAGCCAAGTGAGCCTAAATCTCTACGAGATGTGTCAATGGAGTTTAGAGGAAAAAACAAAACAAAACAAAAGTGATGATGTTCCTACAGAATATTTAGAAGTTTATGGGAAAATGAAGTCATGTTTTATTGAGTCCCAAGTACTAATGTGAGTTCATTCACTAATTTATTCATGCATCCTCTATTTTCTGAGAGTCTACTATTCTGCTATATAGGACTGGGTGCTATTTAAAGTATACAAAAATAAAAATGATCTTTTATTCAAGAAACTTTCAGTTCAATATTAGTGTTATAGGTTTAGGAAGAACTTGGGAAGACGTTCTGTTAAAGAAATATGAGACTTAGAGGAGGTAAAATTGTTTTCCAGCTAGGCAGTTCTAGAAATGCAAATTTTATTGAGGAAAGGGTAACATAAAATCAAAGAGAAATAAGTCCTTTTTTTAGTGAGATACAAAGAGCATGATCAATATCAGACAAAACTTCCATCTATAGGATACCTCAAAAATAAAGTGTTGAAAAAGGCAGCTTAATTATTATTATTATTTGTATGAAGCTAAGTCAGCTAGTTGTCCTGATTATTCGTCTTGAATTTCCTGATTGTGTAGGAATCTAACTCTCTCTTGACTGAATATGGATGGCCAGGAAATGTGAATTCTTCTCATAGTGTATGGAAAGTACATGTTTTACAGATTAAGGACTACAGAGCAAAGCTTTGTAAAATTTTGTTTGGGGACTCAGAATTTAACAGTCATTTTGGCTTCATGTAGACACACAAAAATGGTTTCAAAATTGGAAGATAAGAATATAGTTTGAATTTTAAACAGATTGAAAATATAGAACAAGCTAGAAAGAGGGCAGCTGAAGCAGATTCTCTAATTTGTATGAAAATCTAAGGTGTCTTATCAGTTAGAATTTAAATTACTTCTGCAAAGCGATGACTCATTCATATAAATAATGATCAGAAGGAACTTAAAAGCAGATTGATATTAAATGTTTTGGGGACTGCATGAAGTTCTGTCAGAAGTTTAAAACTTAGCTTTCGGATGTGTGGATGATTCAGTGTGATATCTGAAAGGGTGATAAAACAGATAGACATATTACTATTTTCCTGACTTTCTGTGGCTGATGGCTTGAATTTTCTATGCTATGAGGTCTGAATAAGAAAATTTGCTTGTGTTTTAGTGCATGTGTATCTTGTGTAGCATATCTAGGCAGAAATATATCTGAGTAGGAAGCCTTCTATAATTGGGCTCAGTAACTGTTTTGTTTACTATTTATCTGAGCTTTGAATACCAAAGTAAATAAAGATCTCTTCATTTTAGCTCTCTATCTATGGCTATATCTGGAGGGATGTTTTAAACTGGGAAGTTTAGGGGGACAATAGAAAAGCCTCGGGGAGAATGCCTGAATCCTCACTATCTAGGATGAGAATTGTGTTGGTGTAATTCATTTAAGGATAGCTTTTGCACTGCAGTGTGATTTCAAGTCCCCTTTCCCAAGAAACAGTTAAACAACCAAAAGACAAAAACACAACTTTTAGCCAGTTTATTCAAGTTTGTTTCTGACTATTTTTTCTTGCTCTGCCAAGAAGTTCTAAATTTTTCCTAATTTCTGACATGTTCCATTCTGTACCAAGTTATCACTTCTTTACATCAGAGAACTCATTGTGGAAGTTGTGGAAAATCATCAGGCCCTCATATGTAATTTCTCAGTTTACTTTATAAATGTCTTATTTTTATATGCGGTGTTTGTAAAGAAGGAATTTGTAAAATGCCTGCTGTTAATTACTGATTGCTTTTGCTATTTCTTTGTTTGCTAGAACAGTATTTTTTCAAATATTTTTCAAATAGTCAAAACCCACATTTTCAACTGTGTCCATTATACAAATACATGTACATATATCAATGAAACAAAAGTAACTTCATGAGAGAGTACTCTTATCATTATGATGTACAATGTACTCATTTATTTGTCTATTCCAGTCTCATCTAATGTATTAAAAATATGGTTTGGGCTCACAAAATTGATTTCATGACCCACTTGTAGATCAAAAATGCAACTGGTAAGCAGTTGCTGAGAAACACATATTTTGCCTTCCCTCTGACTGCTGCTTGCTACTTTCCGCTCTTGAGCTCTCTGCCCTCCCACCTGTCATGATGGCAGGAAGAGGGACTTCTAGAGCTAGTTGTGGGTTGGAAATTTTTCATTCTTAGAACCACAGATATCATGACACCCTGTTGTAAGATTTTCCAAGTACCCCTCCTGGGGAATGCTATATGATTCTCAGCAGCTCGAGTTTGCTTTGAACTGTGTCATCCCTTCTGTTGTTGTACAGGCCCCACATAGACACTGTGTCATATATTTTCATTTTCTGATAGTGGCCCTGCTATGCTCTTGTTGGGTTCAGAGCTGTGTGTGGGGGCAAGGCTGGCTAATGTGCTCTAGATTCCATTCTGACTTTTTGACCCTAGGCCATGATTAATGACCCCAGAGGAAAATATATTTCTTGACACTAGCATAGACTAATGCTAACTTTTAGGATTCCCTGTCCCTTATACTGGCTCTCTGCTTTCTCCCAATCCATAGTGGTGGCTCCTCATATCCTGTATGGACATTAAGATCCTGCTCCTCACCTGTCCCCATCCCTACCAGTTACTGGGTGGGCTTCTGACCCAAGGTGGGAATTGCATGAATATCTGGAATTGGGAATGGCAGAGAATAAAGAGAACTTGGAAAGGCTGCAAAAAGGCTGGTATAGCTGGAGCATAGAAAGTGAGGGAACCAAATGTCTAATGAAGCTGGAGAGAAACGGAGGGGTAGACCATACAAGAAGCTATGTTTAAAATTTTGGTCTTTATGCAGAGAGTAATGGGAAGCCATTGACAGTTTTAAGGGGGATGCAGTTACAGCTGGGAGGGTGATATTATCAGTATGCATAGTAAAGGTCATCTGAGCTGTAGTGTAGAGAAACTATTGAAGGAAGTCAGAGTGTGTGGTAGTAGACCACGCAGAAGGTGATTTCAGTAGCCCCAGCTGGCTGTGATTGTAGTTAGGATCAGGAAAGTGGTGATGGAGAAGGAGAGAAATGGGTGCATTGATCGATTAAAAAAATCATCATCTTCATCATCAATTTCCTCAGTTGCTTCAGATATATATATATTTTTTTCTGGGAAGGCTTATTAATGCTCAGGGCAGGGAAATTCTTCCAATATAAGAAAATTTTTCGGTTTAATCAGATTACTATGACTGATAATTCAAGTAGATATTTGATCTACAATATAGAAGCTGAGCCTCTTTTGCCACAAAGATGATTCATAAATGTATTTATATCTAATGGGCTAGAGCCAGACAGAGAAAATAAAGAAGGTACTTTTATAAGGTTGAAGACATTTAGATAATGGACCAGCAATATGTTATTAAAAAAATATGCCCAAGAATATATAGTTTTAAAAAATTAAGTACCTATTTAGTACTCTTTGATAGGTCATGTGTGACTTCTTTGATGATGGTAAAATATACAAATATATATTTCATCTGCTCTGTTGTCTTGGTATTTATAATGTAAATTGAATAAACACTATATAAAAATAAGCATATGTTTCAAACATACATTTAAGCAGAGAGATCACTGGTAAATGGGTTTTTGAGATAGAGTAGTTTGCTTTGATACTTAATGCTCACTTTTGAGATAGGAAATACAGCTTTAATTTCCTCAGTGGATGGAAGACTTTCTGGGAAAACCCAACAGGCTCAATGGAAAAGACGTCTCAGATCTGTTCTACTCTCATCAGGAAAATATTTTGGAGTATTTTAAGAGAAAATGCTAAAATTAACAGTTACCATTTTCTCCACTCAAAATTTAATGACTGGCTTAATTGATGGATCTTTATACTTGTCATTGCCCAAATTTTAACAATTTTCTTTTGTTGTTAATGAAGTGATTGAATGGAACAATTCATTCTAGATCATCCTGTGGCTTTTAAGCCATTCCACAGAATATTCTTTTGTAACATTCCATTTCACCTGATAGTGGACATTTAAAAAATGACTCTCTTGAGGAACAAAAACTCTGAGCCAAATATTGTGTCATCTCTATGCTTAGCTCATCTCTCTATAGGAAATTATGTCTTAGGCAATTGTCAGCAACTATTTTGAGAGAGCACAGTATATCCTTGTCTACAATGGTTAATAGAAAAATTAATGAGTGAAACTATGCTATACAGGATAAAACAGACATTAAAATTTTATTTAATTAGAGTTACTTCTGGTATCTCATACTCATTTTCAATTATAATAAAAATACTTTTTTTCACATTTAAGTTTGGAAACAAGGGTGAAAACATTTCCGATAACATGCATGCTAAAATTATTTTTTCCTGGTTCCTTTCTATCTAATGTCTGGACTTTTTTTTTTTTTTTTTTTTTTTTTTTAAGTAGAGTAGTTGTAGATTTACAAAAAAATCATGCAGAAAATACAGAGTTCCCAAATTGCTCTCATTATTAACAACTTGCATTAGTGTGGTAAATTTGTTAAAATTGATGACCTTGTTTTTTAAAGAACAAATGCAAGGCTTGTACTTTAGATACATTTATGGTCTAATGCCTATTTAGAGCCAAAGTGCAACAAAGTTGTCATCAGTCTAAATTTCAGAGAAAATTTGTCTGTGTCATGAAGAGTGCACTTTTTTAATCATTCAACATTGAATTTACATTATATTGGGGGAGATAATCAAGCGAACAGTTGATTGTGACCCTCGGGGATAAATGAACATGGCTACACTACAGGCCTGCACAGGATATGGTGGGAGCAGAAGAAATCTGACCAAGGAGTATGTGGGTGGAGCATGAGCTTAAGGAAAGTTTATTGGAGGAATTAATTCCTGATCCGAGGATTGAAAGAGGTATGTACTCCCGACAGTTTGCACAGAGGTAGGAGGGAGCTTATGGCAGTGCCCCAGGATTGGCACAAAGAGCACCGTGTCTTGAATGCTGACAGATGACACTGATGAAGGAGGCATGGGCTAGATCATGACGGGTCTTACATGCCATATTAAGAAATGAGAATTCCACCTTGAAAGATTTAGGTAGGTGGAAGAAATGACTAAATTTGCATTTTAGAAAGATGTATTTCCATAAAGTGGGAATGAGGATACCCATCATTAGGGCAAGGACTTTTAAATTCAGTACTTATTATGACCCAGGTACTATTATTTTATGCAACCCCTAAGACAATATTAACCTTTTTTTACAGCCTTGGAAAAAGGCTCTGGATGACTAAGCTACTTGCCCAGGAGTATATAACTTGGAAGTTGCAGAGCTTGGATATAGACCCAGATCTAGATGTTGCAGTTTGTTTTCCCTAAACATTATGCAATCTGCTGTCCATAGAATCATAAAGGAACCAAAAGTTAAACAGTTCAAAGGAAATGAATTTTCATAAACTCTTAAATATACTTTTAAAAATTAATTTTTATTTTTTTATTTTTAAAGGAGCTTTAGATTACATAAATGATACATCAAAAATATAGGAGATTCCCATATACCCACCCTCGCCCCCTCCCACACTTTCCCCTGTTAACATCTTTCATTAGTATGGTACATTTGTTACAATTGATGAACACATATTGAAACATTGCAACTAACCATGGTCTATAGTTTGGGTTTTTATACATACTTTTATAGGTTGTGACAAAATGTATAATGGCTGGTATCTGTCATTGTAATATCATGCAGAATGATTCCAATGTCTCAAAAATGCCCCATATTCCACCTACAGTTCCCTCTCCCTCCCCTCAGAACCTCTGGTGACCGCTGCCTTTATAACAATGATACAAGTTTTTCCATCGCTAAAATAATAATATGTCTACTTTAATCCATAGTTGCATTCCCCCCTTATGTTTGTTTGTTCCTTTATCTTGAGGATTTGGGGATGGTGATGCCCAATTCTGCTTCTGATTGAGAGGGGCTTAGATCCCATGGGGCAGATGGATAGAACTGTCTTGCTTGCAGTTGTAGATTCTCTCTGTTTTTTGGGTTGGGTGTTGTCCATCATTACCCTTTTGTTAGTTGTGCTGGGTGAATCTGTTGAACTGGAGAGTGGTTATTGGCTGCTACTCTGTTGAGATTCAAGGCTCAACTGGCAGATGAACAGCCCGGAGATTTAAGTCTCTGGGACATATATTTAACAGGTATAGTGATAATTAAAGGTCGAAATAAATGGGATAGAAGAACCATGTGTAGGAAAATTATAAATGAGTCTAACTCTGATACATTGGGGTGCCAAAACCTATGACAAGGTGTAAAGGGGTTGGTTTAGCAATGGATGGGGGTGATAGTGGTGCAGGGATGTGAGAGAGATCCGTGGTGCTGGAATGTGAGGGTGAGCAGGGTGGGGGGCTTGGGATGGACTATTAATGGAACTGGGAGGAGGGCAGGAGGAAGGAACAGGTGAATTCTGGGGATTTGTAAGTCTGTGGTTGAAACTACATTGGTGGGAATGTTTTTTTTGGTTGTTGTTGCCAAATATAGCAGAGGAGGGTTACTGGTGCAGGGCATTGGTGTGGTGGGATTTGTGGGAAAGGGCGCATGCTTCTATGGAATATGAATGTTCATCTTGGCATAAGGTGTTATCTCAGTGGGTGGAGACCCACACAATAAACAAGAAAATATTAAACTCCCTTCCTGGGGAGTCCTACTATATTCTCAGATAGAGGGGCAAGAACATCTCTTGAGTACATAGGCAGCACCTAATAAAAGAAAACAAAGCAGTATGTGAAGACCTAAATAATAATGCATGTAACTCTGAACCTTATTGTTCAAAAATTGAACTTTAGTGGTTGTGTTGATTCCGAGGGAGGGTGAGAGAGGAATGGTGGAACATGGAGGCATCTTTGCGGGCATTGGAGTTGTTCTGTATGATCTTGCAATGATGGATACATATTGTCAGAACCTATAAAAGTATATGGTGCAAAAGGTAAACCATAATCAAAACCACTGGCCATGGTTAGTAGCAATGCTTTGATATTTATTCATCAATTGTTACAAATGTAAATACTCATGTAGGATGTTATTGGTAGGGGTGGGTTGGGGCGGGGAGTGTGGTGTATGGGAATTCCCTGTATTTTCTATGTGACTTTTCTGTAACCTAAAGCTTCTCAGAAAATAAAGTGGAAAAAAAAAAAAAGACATTAGGACAATATACAGAAGAAATAGTAAACATGAAAGATCTTATGGTGATGAAAGGCACAGTGCAAAAAGTTTTTTTTTTTTTTCATTGTTTAACTTTTTATTTTATTATTTTTTGTTGACTTTGTTTTTGGGGAAGTTTTGGGTTGCAGAGGGGTTGAAGCTGTGGTAAGGGAAGGTCACTGGTGTGGGGTATCGGTGGTGGGGGGATATGTGTGTGGGGTACACCTGGGGCATGCCTCCATGGAGGTTGAGTGTGTTCATATGGTCATGGGGTGTTGTCTGGGTGGGTCGAGACCCACAGAATAACCCACGGAATATTGAATTCATATACTGGTGAGTCCTGCTACATTTTCTCATAGAGTGGTGAGATCCTCTGGAGTACATGGGCAGTGCCTAGCAAAGGAGGGCAGACAATGCACCAGGCCCTTGATATTGATGCTTGCACTTATGAATCTTGTTCTTTTGGCCTGATAATATACCTCCTGAGGGCCTCCCTGTTGCTCAAATGTGGCCTCTCTCTAAGCCAAACTCAGCATATAAGTTTACCCCCTGAGGTGGGACATGACTCCTAGGGATGAGCCTCCCTGGTACCAAGGGATTAATACCAACCACCAACTAATGATGCGTTTGTAGAAATAACTAGACCAAAAAGGGGAAATATTAAATGCAAATTAGTTTTTATGACTAAGAGATTTCAAAGGGACCCAGGAGGTCATTCCAGAGGTTACACTTATGAATGTTTCAGGAGGACCTCACTATCTGCCACAGTAAACAGTGCCTCAAATAGGGGTGCTCCTGGTGGTTCTAGAGACATCTAGACACTATAAGCAGGGTAGAAAGCCCTAGGAAATCAAATGTATTTGTTTTGAGAGGTTGTTTCATCTTCCACCAATTTCTATTAGTCTTAACCAATTACATGAATACATTTCTCAGAAAAAATTACAGAATATGATAGAAAATTTAAATTTTATCGAAGAGATAAATGCAAGTATGATGATATATTGTCAATATGCAGGAGGAGAAGAAGACATGGAAAGGAATAGGAAGGACCTATGTTTGGGGACAGAGAGAATTGCAGTGTATCCAAGAACCAACTAAAGTTTTGCATGAGACCTTTAGGCAGGAAGGAATATAAGTGCTTTGAGCCTCCATTTACTCATTTGGTAACATAATAACAATTATAGCTACCTTTCAGGTTTGTTATGTAGATTAAAAGAGAGAATGTATATAAAATCTTTAGTTCAGTGTTCAAAATAGCCTATTACTTCTGATTAATGGATATTGATTTAGAAATCTGGAACACCTTGGAAAAAGTGCCTCAGTATATTTGGGGAACATAAGGTGTAATAACAGTTGAGCATAGTCAAGAACAGTGGCATTTGTGTTGAAAACTTTCAGGAGGAGTGGTAATTGTACATATACAACCTTTTAATTACTTAATGATACATAGTTCATAGAGACCTGAGGACTTTTGTGGTGTGCCCATGAGGATTAAGATATTTATTGCTTTGAAGCATAGGAAAAAATCCCATGATGAGAAAAAGAATATAATAAAGTACTAAAGAGATGTCATATAAATATAATTGTACATCTGGCAGAACCAAAGTAGGAGAAAAGCAAGCTATGGAGTCATGAGAGCTAAAATATGGGTTAACAATGTGGTGGTATGCACTGTGGAAAAGAACTCAAGTCAAGAACATGGCTCTAATATTCTATGGAAGTTAAGGTGCAGTTCCTATATTTGTGCAAAACTTTAATTTTATTGTAAGGAGTATTGCTTAATTGATGTGATCCCTTAACTAAGGTTAAGAAAGGATTTTGTTAGGCATGCAATTACTTTAGGTTGGTATTTCTTGTAGGGACATTTGGTTGGATTGCTTTACCTAAAATTGTTTTTTGCTCTGGGAATTAGAATTGGTATATTTAGATTAATCAATGCTTTTTCCCAAGCACGATGCTGTAATTGCTTTATGGGGAACCAAAGGAAGCCAGATGGAAAAAGGAAGTGGGCAGATGAAACACCACATGGATAGACTGTGAGTGTGACCCAAGGTCCTATGTGACTAAGAGGATGGGCTCCATTAGAAGGTTTACGACTCAGACTGCCTCTGGGGGGGATTCATTCAGTCTGGGGAAGGACACTCATTACCTGCGGGGCACAAATACTAAACTGCAAATAGCCACTTGTCCTTTGGGCAGAAGCTGGAAATTAGGATTTTATTTCTAGGTTTTTTTTTTAAAAAACATTGGTTAAGATATTTGTATATCAAAATGACAAATCAGAGTTTTTCATTATATGCAACTCTAACGGATGAATCACTCATCCCTTGTTGCATGTGTTTTCCACTCAAAGCAAACATTATCTAATTCAACCATGTGGATATTAATCATTTATTTCATTGTAGCCTATCATGTTTCTTAACTCATTTTTAGTTTAGATTAATATTCAAGGAACACGACTGACTGCCATGTTTACTTTCTTTGTTTTCCCAAACATATCATAAGCTCTCCAGGGCAAGAACCAGGTCTTACTGCTCTTTGAGACACTGAGAGAGAATCTTAGCATCACATTCTACAGTGTTTAATAATTGTTGATTAATTGAAAATTAGAATGGTTGTCCTTAAAGCTGTAACTCAAATGCAGGTAAATCAAAATTTTCAAACAAGTCAAATTCCAAATAATTAAAAAACTTGATATAATCACATGTAAATTTTCAATGAATTTTTAAAAGAGTGAGATATAAGAGTTCTAAATTTGCCATTACAGTGTATATTCATTTATCATCATCTTAACCATAAGGTATTATGTGCAAGGCACTGTAATGGAAATGTTGCTAAACAAATGGGCTTGCTGCCCCATGTACACAGAGAACAATTCTGAGACACTGGGATTTTGAAGAAAGAGCTTTATTACAGGGCTGCCAAGTAAGGAGAGAACAAGCTCAGATCTGTCTCCCAGAGCTATAGAAGCTTGTGACATTCATGTGATTTGGAGGAGGTTGACTTAGGAAAATGAGGTAGGATGAGGTGAGATTAGGTAGGCCAGGAGACTGGGTTATGTGGAGTGAGCACTGTTATAAATCATGCTTACTCATACATCATATATTTAAAAATAGCAGCCTAGCATGTGGAGTGAGTGCGACTTTTACTATAATAATTAGGTAAAGGTAACTCCAGGTCAGAGTTTCTCTACCCAGGCATGCTTCAGGGACTAGGACTAGTTGGGACTAGTTTTAACTGGTTCTATGAGGCAGGAACTTATTTTAAGGCGAAGCAAACTTCACATTACTAAACAAAGGTGAGGCAAATTTCCTATTAATAGGCATAAGGAGGTGGGCTCTCTTACGGAACGGGAAGCAGAGGTTTTGCAAGTATACGAGGTAGGGGTTCTATAAGTTTCAGAAATTCAAATTGTTCCAAGATATGGTCCCTGTTCTCATGCAGTACAAGGCAGATTATGCAAATCCATACAGGGTTTTCTCTTTTTAATCAGTCCTTGTGGAATTGTTGCCAATAACTTTAGCAAATTTCTGATCTTTCTGATGGAAATAATTTAACTAAAACAGCATCTCATTAGCTGACATACATTATAGTGGTGCTGTAGGGAAAAGGGTATTAAGAGCTGGAGGCAGTACCATAAACTGACCTTGAGTAACAGAAACTCAGCTCTATAGAGTGATACCTTAAAGATAATGTCAAAATACTATCTCAGGGGGAAATAGGTCCTATAAGAGGGAATAAAATGTTGTTTTTTTTTTTTTTTTCTTTTTTCCTATGGGATAGGAGTCAATTTCAGCTTTTTTTTAGGGTTAGCAGTGGCAAGTGGACCTAGAGCAGCACAGAATATCTGTGCCTTCAATTTGTTCATACTGTTTGGAGAAGGGCAATGACACATGTGATCAAGTATCATCTTGGTCCATCAGTACTGCCTGGTTTTTTGCAAGAGCCTCCCAGTTGTTCTCTCTGCTAAATGGTCCTGCTTGGTCTCACCACATTCAAAATCACTCTCTACACACCAGCTGGGAGTGAGGGTGGGGAATAAATGTTTTAGAATTGTTTTACCTCTCTGCATACAATATGCAGGTATCTTAGCATAGCATCTGAAGCCCTGGCTGCAGCCCTGGGCTCATCTCTGTCTCCTGCTCCTCTCTCTCACATGTTATGCTCTAGCAATCCTAAACTGCTTGCATGTCCAAACCCTGTCACCTGCCACAGTGTTTTTGAGTGCCTTAGTCTCTCTGGCAACAGTGCCATTTCCCCCTTCTTTTCCTGTTGAATTCATTTCAAAATACTGCTTATATATAGGTTAAATGCCAATAAAACTTGTACTAAAATAAAAATACCACTCAAATGTTATGTCTTTCAGGAGTCTTCCTGACCACCACAGACAGATATTAATCACTGTCTGGTCTTTCTACTTCTGTTCTTTGTAATATGTTTTTTGTTTTTTTAAATCATTGTTAATGTCATATTGCATTTCATTGATTTTATCTACAGGTTCTGCTTCAGACTGTGAGAAATATGAGGGCTGGGATTATTTTTGCCTCCTTGGGGTTTAGCCCATAGAGGGACTCTATAGACACTAATTGGTTTGAACTGAATATCAAACGAGCAGATTCTGTTAGAATTTAAAAGGGACTTGAGTTGGGAAAATGAGAAAACTGCAGTCCAGGTAAACTGGGTGACAAGTTCCAAGTTTCCTTCTGGCGACAGATCTATCTCCCACATCATGTGTGATTTGTCTTACGTTAAAATTACCATGACTTTCCCAATGGCACTAAATAATGGTATAAATATGTGGTATTAGATTTAAAATTTGAGCCTGAAAAAATTACAAGGTGGATAATCAAAGGTCAATAATTAAAATGTGAGTATAAACTTATCAAGAGAGATTTTTGTGTAACAAATATCTGTGCAATGGCCCCTGGGTGCCAGACATTTTGGGAGATGCTGGGGATAGCAGAGAAAATGAGCTAGTCATGGTTTCAGACTTCACAAAACACACCGTGCAGTGGGGCCTCCAGACAGGAAACAGGCACTTCCGATGCAGTGAGAAAGGGGCTATGGAATAGGTGGCCCAGGCTTTTATATGAGGAAAGCATATATGGGGAGGCCCATGCAGACATGAGGATTGGGGCAGGCTTTCCTGAGGAAATAATGAGACCTAAAGAAGATTTCAGGCAACGCTTAGGTGTGTGGTATAGGAAAAGTGACGAAAGGGTGTTTATCTCTCTCATCACACTGCATCATAAATATTTTCTTAAATTTCCAGCTGGTGTATATTCCACTGGAGAAATTATTTTAAGTGTGACATATGCTTGGTATCTTACTTTAGATAAATATTACTTATTATATATATATATTATACACACATATACACACACTGAAAGATGATACATACATCTGCATAATCTATACTTTGTATAGTTCATTCAAAACACTTTTCAAAGCATGGTTTTCCTTCATGAATATTTTAAGAACTCATAAATCATCATTTAAATATGAAATACTAACAGATTTTTTCCCTCTCCTGCCATAAGACATCAAGGAAGGCCTTGAGAAAGGGGGCTAGTTATTGTCATGACCATTTACTATATGAAATTAGAAAGATTTACTGTGGTACACCTAGGATCAAATGTTTCCCTAGTTAGTTTTTTGTTCCTTACCCACATAGAAGTCATAGATTGACATTAGTTTTAATAGTATAGCCACGTTCCAGCTATAAACTGTGCCTACATATATTTTATATTATTCTATTAATATAATAAATGACTCATTGATCATGTTTTTTTCCTGATGCATTTTACATGAAGAAAACAAAATGTAAAATTGGAAAAAAGAATGGCTTTCCTAGAGTCTGTATAGCTTCTGAAAGAGCCCAAGGAGGAGGCACAATTTGTATACTTCTAGCTTTCTATAGTCAGCTTCTCTTCTGCTCCAATTAGCTAGGATATCTCTCTGCAGCCACAATATTATAGTAGAAAAATCATACTTGACTTATTTGAACTACTGTGATCAAATTAACTCGTGTGCTCACTAATTGCCATGTTTAAGGTAATACAAATTATACTTTTAAACTAACCTAGCCTTGGTGTGTGTTCCTGTTCTAAAGGGAATTTTAAAAATTTTATAACCAGTTTGACTTATGACTAACATGTTGCCTTTCAAGTTTGCCTTGCAGCCTCCTTTCCAAATCTACTTTGCAATGGCACTGCAGTTATAGACAGCTGATTTAAGACGTGAGGTGGCAGACTGGGTCTGCATACAGATGTCATTAAGGAAGAGAGGAAGGAGAGAGTTCTGGATGGGCTGATTCATAGGGTAGCCTCGTTCTGGATCCATGGTCTCCACCCCTGTTTCTTAAGCACTTTGAAGCGTGATAACTGTGCAGGCTTAGGACCCTTCGTGACAGGAACATTTTAACTTTTAATGTCCATTTGAACTCTTTATATTTCTTTCTCCAAAAGTGCTCATATATTTTATTTTATTAAGCATAACTCTCCTGGGAAATAAGTTGATGGCAAGAATATATTGCTATTTGGCTTTTCTCCCAATGTCAGTTCTCACTGTTCTCATTTGCCTGAGAATTTAACAGGGAGTAAATCTCACCTCCCCAGATATATCTAGAAGCCCCTGTTGGTGCTGTGAATATGCTTGAAAATTATTCCAGAGAATAATCCCCCACTGTGAATGATGAAAAGCAGCAATTCATCCTACCAGATGCCTTTGGAGATAAAATGACATATAACTCTTTTTTGTCAGAACTACACCAGTTATGTAAAAAAAAAAAAAAAATTAAGGGCCTAGTGTAAAGCCACAGAGATATTTTTCTCCAGACTCCATCCCCTTACCCCCACTCCAATCCAATTCCAGCAGTTCCCTTGTGCCAGGTTTGACTTCCATTATGGGGGCATGGCCCTGTACAGGTAGGGAGGGCCTCCTGTTCCTCAGGATTTAGATAACCCTGCTATTCCTCAGGCCCCTCCTAACATTTGTAGGACCCAAGGCAAGAGGACAGATGGACACCCATGTACCATATATGAATAAAAATTATTTAAAGAAAGCTGATCTGTTTAAATTAATTTAAAAAATATTTCTTTAATACTCTATTAGTGCTAAAGGTAAAAAAAGAATATGGGACTTAGTTTTATGAAATATGAATTTAATCAAGCATTTTTTTCTTCATTTTCTTTATTAACAAGGAGACATTGGCCATGTCATTTAACCAATCTGTGCTCAAATATGTATCTTTCTAAACACTGGAGAAACAATTGAGTTTGTTTCTAGGATTAAATGGAATAAATGTGCCCGGACAGAATTTTTCTAAGTAACGCTTCTATAATTTGTTAAGCTGCCTTTTGTGTGTTAGATTATTTTTTGAAGTTGAAATAAAGTTTACTGTAAATTTAAAAATATTTCCTTAAATTTAATTAAATATTTTATCAGATTATTTGCAATTCTATTCAATGCCCCTTTATTTGCCAATAGAAAAAAAGCATGTTGCATCTAGACCTACACATATACAAATATGTATTGCCAAAATTGTGAATACTGGCCTGATTTATAAGTATCTCCAAAACCACAAATTGAAAAATGAAAAGAAGCAAGGAAATGGATGCTAGCTTGCCTGGGAAACTCTGGCAAGAATCTATTGCATTTCATGCTAGAAAAGGTAAAGCAGTATAACTGTGTATGTTTAGGATTCTGGAATCTCATGTCTGAGTACAGGAAGTTGATAACAAGATTGAAAAGTTTAGCTCAAACTCTTTTGAATCTGATAATAAAGTTCTCTAATATTTTAATTATAAATTTATAGTGCTTATGGGGATTAAGCAAATCCTTTATTCACATAAATCGTCTCATGAATACAAATTAAATTTTAATTTAAACATTGTTACAACTATCAATAAGGGGATTTAACTTTTCTGCTTTTGGCCTGAGACTGGAAGAGAAAAATAAGGAAATATTGACATAAGGAGAGTGCCTTCAGGTTGGACCATGAGACAAGGATTTGAGTGCAGGTAGTTTTTTTGGGGAGCTGATCCCAGAGAATAATGGTAGGAAGTGAAACAGGGCAGGGAAGAAAGCCAATATTGTGTATTAATGAGCAGATTGTCATTTTGGTCAACTCAGTGCCAGTGGGGACCTCTTGTGTATTCTGCATAACATACCTGGGTGTTCCACCAGAAGAACAAACAAGGGTGGGGGATTTATCCACTACCTCCTGTCCATCATTGGTTAAGGGTTGCTCCTGAAGGTGTTAATTCTCCAGAATTTCTGGTCTGCCCCTTGAGGTATGTTTCAGGCAGAGTTACAGGTATTTGCAAAAAGATGTTGGCCTGTATGGAAATGATGAACTGTGTTGGAATATTGGCCTGGGCACCAACAGCACCTGATATAGAGGGAATCTTATGAAAAAGGAACATTTCCAGAATGTAGAGAGAAAATAAGAAAAATGATGTGAAGACTAGAAAAGAACAGGGGATTTAAAAAAAAATAAGACTTGACCATTGCTACAGACCTGTCTTCTTATTACTTAGATTAATTCCACATAAATGAAGGATCAGAATGTTTATATTTGAGATAGTGAAGAGCTGATGAGAAAAAATGACCACTTGATACTTTAGATTTGACTCTTTCACATTGGAATTAACCAATCTAATCTAATTACAATAAATATATGAATTGATATAAATCAAGAAATTTTTAAATGAATTTCATTAGATTATTAGTTTGTGATAGGTGTGATGAGTTTAAACAGAGGTGCACATTAGCTAAAAAAATTAATGAAATTTTAAATGTAAAAGATGTAGAATTGGAATAGATGATGCTACCCAAGAAATTAGCATATTAAAACTTTTTGTCTGAGCATTAGTAGAGCTTTGGCAGTTTAATACATAAATAAGGTAAGGCCATTTCATGAGGCCCAGAAGAACCAACATAAGTTGGTTTTAGAAGGCCAAAATGATTGCTTTTTCAGAGGAATTTGCCTGGGTTCACTTATGATATTATAATTCATTGTCAGACATAACTGTTATGCAACATTAGCAATAATAAAAAGAGAGGTCAGTGAGTCTATGTGGAAAGCAACACACTACATATTTTGAAAAGTAATTGTTTTATTTTATGAGGTTAATTTGTTATTTATTGAGTCTGGATTGTCTTTGATAATTTAATTATTGACAATGTATCAAGGTAGGTCAGATCATGCATTTTGAAGGCTATGTTCTTAGTGTTGGAAAAGTAGTGATGTTTCAACTTAGTATTATTTTTGAGAATGATACCACTTCAATGACAGTACAATTCCCACTACCTAGGGCAAAGCTTTGGCATTTTATTTTCAACTGCAGAAGTCTGAGTATGGCTTAAGAAAAGGGCAAATCTGCATGATGAAGTTTAGCAGTGCAATTTAAATGCTGCAAGTCTGCTAAATATTTTGCTTCTTTTCACTTTTGAGCCTTCCAAATAAAAGAGGTTCAAAGTAAAGTCATAAAGATGATGAAAGACTTAGAAAATAGGAACCGTAAAGGAAAAGGTATAGCAACAGACATTATTTGGCCTCAAGACTAAAGGCCATTTTCACAATTGTCTTCAAGTATTGGGCATATAAATTACCCAAAGTTTCATGCTCCACATACATATTTTTACTAAGGAAAATAAAAGGAAATAAGAGCTGAAATTGTAGTATGATGAATTTAGTTAGGATGTAAGGAAAATTTTTTTGGGAAAGAGTAAAGTAACAAAATTATAACGACTGACTGAAGGAAAGTTTGGGGCATTTTATTGAAGGCTATTGATATAGGAGACAACTAAATTTGTTACTATCTTTGTGAAGTTGAACGGATGGAATAACTTCTTACTATTCTATCCATATTTGCAACATTTAAAATGTTCTTGGCCATTTCATTTGAGCAATAATGGGCTCAAGGGTATTTATATTATACTTTAGGTAAAAATTCAATACTACTTAATTTTGTTGCTTAAATTGTTCCAGCTTTGGCTACCAGGAGATATTTTTGGCCCCTGTGTCTATTTAACATTTCCCCAACTTTTCCCATCTTTACTTTTTTAAGTACTTCATTAATTTCTGGCACTACAAGGTACTCTAGGTTAATATTGTATATTCCCTTTCCCAGTCCTAGAATCAGCCTTCTCCAAGGATCCCTGATTCCTTTAATTGGAGAATGGCATTAGAAACAAGACCTGAGCACTAGAAGACTGTTGTTACTGGGGTATCATTGTTTCTAGGTCCTCTCAGCTGATAGATCAAAGAAATATATATGTGAATATTTACACTTCTATAAATATTTCTATATGTGTACATTCATATCTATATTAAACTACGTAAGAGTTTATTCCGGTGTACCCAACTCTAATCCATTGCCACATGGATAATTTTAGCCTTCTCCCCTTGCTTGTCTGTAACCTTTCACTCCAACAAGAAAGTTGGTTCCTACCATTCACCATCCATTTATTTAATTGTTCAATTCCATTGTACATGTATAACGGTTTCAGAATTGTTAACTATTACAGGGGACCATTTTTATTTTATTAGAGACCTTGTGGGTTTACAGTATAGTCATGCACAAAATGTAGGATTCCATATACCACCTCACCACTACCATCTTGCATTAGTGTGGAATGTTTGTTACAATGGATGATAGCACATTTTAATAATTGTACTATCAATTAAAGTCTATAGTTTAACATAGGGTTGACTGGGTAGTGTAGGTTCCATGGACTTGTAAAACAATTTTTTATTCTGTTGTCATTTATACAAGCTAAAATCTTCCCTGTTATCATATTCAGATATATATTTCAGTGCTGTTAATTGTGTTCACAGTGTTGTCCCACCATCACTACCATCCATTGCCAAAGCATTTACATCATTACAAATAGGAACGCTGTACATTATAAGCCTTAACTTCCTATTCCCTATCTGCAAACCATCCCCTGGTAACCTATATAGATTCTGACTCTATGACTTTGCTTATTCTAATTGTTTCAAAACAGTGAGATCATATAATATTTGTCCTTTTGTGTCTGACTTATTTCACTCAACATAATAATATTCAGTGTATGTATATACCACATTTTATTTATCCATTCACTGGTTGATGGACTCTTGGGTTGCTTTCATCTTTTGGCAATTGGGAATAATGCCACTATGAACGTCGGTGTGCAAATACCTGTTTGAATCCCTGCTTTCATATCTTTTGGGTAAATACCTACTAGTGGGATTGCTGGTTCATATGGTAGTACTATACTTAGCTTGCAAAGGAATTGCCAAACTGTCCTCCGCAGCAGCTGCACCATTTCTCATTGCCACCAGCAATGATTGAATGTGCCTATTTCTTCACATCCTCTCCAACATTTGTTATCTTTGTTTTTTTTAATAGTGGTCATTCTAATCGGTGTGAAATGGTGTCTCATTGTGGTATTGCTTTGCATTTCCCTGATGGCCAACGATGTTGAGCATCTGTTATTGAGCATTCTGGCCATTTGTATACCTTCTTTGGAGAGATATCTGTTCAAGCCTTTTGCCCATTAAAAAAATTTTTTTTTTGTTATTATTGAGTTGAAATATTTCCTTATGTATATTGGATATTAATCCTTTATCGGATATGTGGATTCCAAATATTTTCTCCAATTGTGTATGTAGTGTGATGTTTTACTTTTATGATAAAGTCCTGTAAGTAACAAAAGTTTTTATTTGTGGTGAGGTCCCAGTTATCTTTTTCTTTTGTTGCTTGTGCTTTGGGTATAAAGTCCAAGAAACCATTGCCTAACACAAGGTCCTGAAGATTCCGCCCTGTGTTTTCTTCTAGGAATTTGATAGCTCTAGCTCTCATATTAAAGTCTTTGATCCTTTTTGAGTTGATTTTTTGTGTGTGGTATGAAGTAGGAGTACTTCTCCTTTTTTGGCAAATGGAGATCCAGTTTTCTCAGCACTATTTGTTGAAGAAACTATTCTTTCCCATTTGAGTTGTTTTTGCTACCTTTTCAAAAATCATTTGGCCATAAATGTGAGGGCTGTTTTTGAGCTCTCAATTTTATTCCATTGGTCGATATGTTTGTCCTTGTGCCAGAATCATGCTGTTTTGATTACTGTGGTTTTGTAATAAATTTTAAGATCAGGAAGTATGAGTCTTCCAAATTCATTTTACTGTTTAAAGATAGCTTTACCTATTCAGGGACCCTTGCCTTCCCATATAAATTTGATGATTGGTTTTTCCATTTTTGCAAAGAAGGTTGTTGGAATTTTGATTGTGATTGCACTGAAATTGCCTCGGGTAATATACATCTTAAAAGTATTTAGTCTTCCAGTCCATGAACATGGAATATCCTTCTATTTATTAGGGTCTTCTTTAATTTCTCTTTAGCAGTGTTTTGTTGTTTTCTGTGCACAAGTCCTTTACTTCCTTGGTTAGATTTATTCCTAGGCATTTGATTCTTTTAGTTACTATTGTGAATGGAATTTTTTTCTTGATTTCTTCTTCTAATTGTTCATTGCTTGTGTATAGAAACACTATGTTTTTTTGGTATTGATCTTGTACTCCACCACTTTGCTGAATTCATTTATTAGTTCTAGGAGCTTTGCTGTGGATTTTTCAGGATATTCTGTATATAGGATCATCTCATCCACAAATAGGGAAAGTTTTACTACTTCCTTTCCAATTGATGCCTTTTATTTCTTCTTCTTGCCTAATTGCTCTGGCATGAACTTCCAGTACAATGTTGAATAACAGTGATGACAGTGGTCATCCTTGTCTTTTACCTGATTTTAGAGGGAAAGCTTTCAGTTTTTCACCATTAAATATGATGTTAGCTATGGGTTTTTCACATGTGCTCTTTATCATGTTGAGGAAGTTTCCTTCTATTCCTAGTGTTCTAAATTTTTTAAAATCAGGTAAGGGTGCTGTGGTTTGTCAAATGCCTTTTCTGCATCAGTTGGGAAGATCATGTGCCTTTCCCCCTCTCTTTTATCCTGTTAATGTGGTGTATAACATTAATTGATTTTCTTATGTTGAACCAACCTTGCATACCATGGATAAATCCCACTTGATCATGTTGCATAATTCTTTTAATATGCTGTTCGATTTTGTCTGCTTGTATTTTCTAAAGGATTTTTGCATCTATACTCACACAAGATATTGATCTGTAGTTTTCTTTTCTTGTGGTATCTTTATCCAGCTTTGGTATGAGGGTGATGTTGGTCTCATAGAATGAGTTAGGGAGTGTTCCCTCTACTTTAATTTTTTTGGTAGAGTTCAAGCAGAATTGGAGTTAAGTCTTCTTGGAAGTTTTGTAGAATTCTTCTGTGTAGCCATATAGTCCTGGGCTTTTCTTTGTTGGGAGATTTTTGATTACCAATTCAATATCTTTACTTGTAATTGGTTTGTTGAGATCTTTTATTTCTTCTTGAGTCAATGTAGGAAGTTTGTGTGTTTCTAAAACTTTGCTCATTTCATATAGGTTATCTAATTTATTGGTGTAGAGGTTTTCATAGTATCCTCTTATAGTCTTTTTATTTAAGCAGGGTCAGTAGAGTTGTCCCTATTTTTATTTCTGGTTTTCATTATTTGTAACCTCTTTCTTTTTTCTTTTGTCCATTTAGCTAAAAGTTTGTTGATTTTATTGATCTTTTCAAAGAACGAACTTTTGATTTTTAAAAAATTCTCTCTATTGTTTTCTATTTTATTTATCTCTGCTCTAATCTTCATTTTTTCCTTCTTTCTTTTCACTTTTGGTCATGTTTCTCTTCCTTTTTCTAGTTCTTCCAGTTTTGAAGTTAGGTCTCTGATTTGAAGTCTTTCACTCTATTTATGTAAACATTTAGAGCTACACATTTCCCTCTCAGCACTGCCATTGCTACATTACAAAAGTTTGGGTACTTTGTATTTTCATTTGCCTCAAGATATTTCTTAATTTTGCTTTTGATTTTCTTTTTAAGTTATTAGCTGTTTAAAAGTATGTTGTTTAATTTCCACATATTTGTGAATTTTCCATTTCTCCTTTTGTTACTGATTTCTAGATTTATTCCATTGTAATTGGTTACTATAAATTATATGATTTCAATAATTTTCAATTTATTGAGACTTGTTTTGTGACCCCAATATATAGTCTATCCTGGAGAGTGATTGATGTGCACTTGAGAAGAAGGTGTATTCTGTTTTCATGGGTTGCAGTGTTCTATAAATGTCTGTTAGATCTAGTTTGGTTTAGTGTATCATTCAAGACTTCTACATTCTTATCATCTTCTGACTAGATGTTCTATTCATTATTGAGAGTAGTGTGTCTCCTACTAGTAGAAATATTCTCCTACTATTAATGCAGAGCCATCAATTTATCCCTTCAAATCTGTCAGTATTTGCTTCATGTATTTTGGGGCTATGCTTTTAGGTGCATGTATATTTATAATTGTACATCTTTCTGTTGAATTTCCCCCTTTATCAGTATGTAATTACCATCTTTGTCTTTCAGTTTTTTGACTTAAAGTCTATTTTACACGATATTAGTGTAGCCACCCAGCTCTTTTTTTGGTTACTACTTGCTTGGCATATATTTTTCATCCTTTTCCTCTCTATTCACTCATATCTTTGACTTTAAGGTAAGTCCTTGCTGACAGCATATAGTCAAGTCATGCTTTTTATCCATTCTGCCAATCTCTGCTTTTTGACTGGAGAGTTTAATCCAGAGTAGCTTTTTAATAAGTAAATAATTATTTGGGTTACTCTGTGCCAGGCAATGGGTAATTTAACAGGAATATAGTAGGAATAAAATAGACATAGCATCAAGCTAATAAGCACAAAAACACATGTATAATATGTAATTCAATGATTTGGAAGATTAAGTCAAGGTGGCAGACTGAGCAGTACAATCACCTGTTCTCTATGAGAATCAAAAATCCCATTAAGAGAAATTATGCATGAGAGAGATAAGAAAGATGGTCATCAATGGACCAGATATTCTAAGAAATTTCTAAAAGTTAGAAGAAGACAAGACCATAGTTATGGAAAAGCAAAACCAGGGGAAATCATGAAAGTAAAAATACAGAGAAAGAGACTGTTAGAAGAGTTTTGATTCTGAGCTATTTCGAGGCCAGCATCAATAGATACAAGGAGTGAGAGGTGGCCTTAGTGTGGTTATCAAGGTAATTAATTGGGGGAATGCATTAACATATAGACCAGTTTGTGAAAATATAAGCAAAACTCCAGTTTATTTACATTTAGAAGTTCTTGAAGCAATTTTATTTGATCCAAATGAATTGTATGTATTTGCATATAGAAGACAGTACATGATTAAATTTATTTTCTCTAAAAATTAAAATCTTCCAGAATTTGGCAATTTTCTGGAGAACAGAATTCTAGAGAGGTAACTACACTAAAAAAACAACAACTACAAACAAACTCAGTAAGTTCATTTTTAATTTATCTACACCTAAATGATTACAAACTTGCATATTTATGAATTACCATTATTGCCTACCCTCTATCTGTTTTATTAGTTTTCACATGATCTAAAATGCTTTACAAATATAGAGTTACATTTTTATTAGTAAACATAGGATCTTACATGGAGCCATCCTATCTACCATATTTCATCAGTTCTAATACCCCTCCCCCCCATTTTAATGTGTATGACTTTGTAGTGCACCTTAGAACTGATGCTGTTTTATAACTGTGTTGGTCAGGCTGCAGCCACAGTGTGGTTATCATTGCCCACACAGGTGCAAAATTGGTTATTATTCCATAATTTGACAGCTCACCTCCTCAGTATGATTTAAGAAACCATGTAAAGATTAATTAAGAACGAATAGGGCAGGATGTGGCTTAACTGGTTGGGTTTCCATCTCCCATATGGAGGAACCTGGGTTCAATCCCCCGGACCTGCAGGTAACGTATAGAAAAAATATAGAAGGTGCGGGGGTGCTCCCAGGCCCCACAAGTGGGTGTGCCACCAGGAGCAGTGTGCCTCCAGGCCCCCCGCCCAGGCCCCACGAGTGGGTGTGCTGTCCAGCCCAGTCAGCAGGTGATGATGACGTCACAAGAGAGAGACACAGGGGAGAGCCAAGACGAGATGCGCTGAAAAACCAGGAACTGAGGTGGCACAGGTGGCCGAACGCCTCTCTCCCATATCAAAGGTTCACAGGATTAGATGCCAGTGAAGACAGAAGGAGAAGGATTAGAAGAGAGGTCAGGAAATGGACACAGAAGAATTGCCCAGAGAATGGACTCAAAAACAGCAGAAATGGGGGAAGGGAAAGGGGGGTTAAAATGTATAAAAAGCAAATAAATAAATAAAGGATATAGTTGTTAACTGAAAACATTCCAGGTAAGGTTGACACTTGCTGATAAAATCAAGAAAGCACCAACACAAACACTTAAGAATGGGTGTTAGTGGCTCAGAAGAAAATCAAGGAGACAATAGCAGGGCACTTGAAAAAAAAAAAAGCTGTATCTTCAATGCTCATAATTGCACACAGGAATAGATTGTATGAAAAACACAGATATTGATAACTTTGAATCAAAAAGTGTTTAAGAAACTTTTAGAATTAGTTTAACCCATTATTTTGCTCATATTTTTCTTTTTATGTTTGCTTGATAGTGAAATATGTTAATACTTTGTCTCAAGTTTAAAAGCTGTTTTAATAAGTATAAAATGAAAATCCCAAGATATATGAAAGCATAGTGTCATAGTTTAATTGTAAGCACTTTTTATTTTGGGACAGAATAAAGTATTGGTTAGCTTACTGTTGATGGTATCTTAGATCTAATAAAACATAGTTTTTGCATTGGATAGAAAAAACCCAGCTTCATATGAGTGCTAATAGTAAAAGGTCAGTTTAAACCAACATGGAATTTTTACCTCTGTTATTAATCAGATAATTGAAGCTCTTTGTTCAGTTCTAAGAGGGTAACTCCAAATTTCTTATCAACACAAAGGGATCTATAATATAATACCTGAATAAACAACTTTATATCTAAGATGATGGTTTTAATTTTATTAGATCTGGTTCCTTTTTAAAATGTAGGCTCACCCCACTTCTCATAAATTTCATGTTTTTTCTGATCAAAGAAGGGGTTTATATTATTTCTATAAAAGCCAATCCCTTCTCTTTCCTTCCTATGGCTGCAATAGATGTGTTGACACCTCAATTAAGGCAGGGAAGATGGAGAATTAATGTATTTTTAGTTAAATAAATATGACATCAGAACATATCAATTTGTGGGATGCAGCAAATTCAGCACTTGGAAATTTATAGCATTAAATAATTATTTTGTTAAAAAGGAAGGTCCTCCATTCCCTAAGATGGCCATTGTCCATTATCATCTCCTCACAAGGTGACTTGGGTGAGTCGATTGAGCTGTAGAGTAGGAGTTGCAGGTCCACCGAAGTCACCTGGTGAGGAGACGATGATGGACAACGGCCATCCCAGGGAATGGAGAGAGCCTGCAGCTGCAGGCAGGATAATCCCATCCACTGTATCCATGGGATATAAACCCTCTCTCACTTGGAGGTGGAGTGGACTTCACCATTCCAAACTCCTCAGCATTGGGGGAAGAGCTATGGACTAGAGTGGACTTAACGGTATTCTGTTGTAGACATATTGTGATTGAAGCAATGGAAGAAATTACAACAGTGAGGTGGAGCCAGTGGCCACTGGATGCTTTTGGGGCAGGGAAGGGAAAAGCAGTTGTAATACAGGGACTTTTTAAGGACTTGGGAATTATCCTGAGTGACATTACAACGACAGATATAGGCCATTTTACATTAGCATATAACATGCAGAACTGTGTGGGAGAGAGTATGGTCTACAATATGAACTATGGTCCATGCTTAGTGGCAAAGCCCCAGGATGTGTATATCCATTGCAGGCGATGTGCCACACTAATGAAAGATGTTTATGTAGGATGTTATGGGAGGTGTGGGAGGTGGGGAACATGGGAATCCTTGTAATTTTTGTGTAACATTTATGTAATCTAAGCAGCTTTTAATATATATATTATCTATATATATAAATAAAATGAATGTCCTAAAACAATGACTTCAGTTTCCACCTTAAGAATCTAGAAAAAGTGAAGCAAATGGATTCCAAAGTGAGCACACAAAAGGAAATAATCAAGAAATAATAAAGTTCAGAGTGGAAATCAATGAAATAGAAAGCAAGAAATTAATAGATAAAATCAATGAAATGAACTAAAAAGCTTGTTCTTGAGAAGATTAATAAAATTTATAAACCTCTAGCCAGAGTGATCTGGAAAAAAGAGGAAGACACAAATTATGAATTTCAGGAATGGGAAAGGGGACATTACTACAGATGCTATGCAAAGGATAAAAGGATACTTCTATACAATTAAAAGGATAACAAGGGATATGAACAACTTTATTCTATTAAATTCAACAACTTAGATGAAATGGGCAAATTCTTTGAAAGATGGAAACTATTAAAACTCACACTAGAAATAATAGATGACCTGTAAAGCCTCTTCAAAAGAAATTGAATTTATAATTAAAAATGTACACACACACATACATATACACACACACTACAGGCCCAAATGTCTTCACTGGTGAATTCTCACAAAGAATTAATACCAATTCTACAAAACCCTTTCAAAAAGTTGAAAAAGAGGAAATAATTTCAACTTATTTTATGGGGCTATAATTACCTTGATATCAAAAGCAGATAAAGACATTACAAGAAACAAAAACTAGAGACTAAAATTATTCATGAACATAGATATTAAAATCTGGATTTTTAAAAACAAATTGAATCCAACATTATTTTCAAATATTTAAATATTAATGTTCAAATATTTTGCCCATTTTTAGTTGTATGTTTGTTTTCTTATTATGAAGTTTGGTGAGTTCTTAATTTATTCAGGATACAAGTCCATCAAAGATGCAATTTGCTAATTTTTTTTTTGCAAAAATGATAAGTCAGTCTGTGATTTATCATTTTATCGTCTAGCTTCCAGTGTTGCTGTTTCAAACCATTAATCTGGGCATATGATAACACATGTTCTTTTGTTCTGACAAATTTTCTTATAAGATTTATTAGATAATTTCCTTCCTTCCATTTTCTTTTCTCTCTTTATTTCAGCCTATATTTTTCAGATATTAGACTTCATGAAGTAATCCTCTCCTTCTGTTTTCCTTTCTTCCTTGTTTCCATTTATTTATCTTGTTGACTGACTTTCTGGGAGATTTCCATAACTTTACCTTTTAATCCTTCATTGATAATTTTTTCATTTCTTCAGTCATGAATTTAACTTCTAAGGCTATTTTTATTGTATTCTCTATATTTTATAGAAGCAACATCTTCTCTTCCCTTCCCTTCCCTTTCTTTCCCTTCCCTTCCCTACTCTTCTTTCTCTTCTCGGAGATGAATAATTGATTTTTGAAGTTTAATTCTCCCCCCACAGTCCCAGTTGCTTTTGTTTTTGTATGCTTATTTGCCTATCTTCCAGGTTAGAGGTTTTCCTCAGTTGTCTGATAATCATTGGCTGTCTGATCATCTTTAATAGTGGGGGAACAATAAGACTGCTGGAAACTTTGAGTGCATTGAGGGGACTTATCAACTTGGAGCTTCTCTTTAGGGAAGGTTTCTCATCTTCAGCACCATTGACATTTTGGACTGGATAATTGTTATGGGGGCTGTCCTGTGCATTGTAGGATGTGTAGCAGCACCCTCACTAGGTGAAAGTAACACCTCCTCCACTTGTGACACCAAAAATGTCTCCAGATATTGCCAAATGTCCCACAGAGGGCAAAATTGCCCCGAGGTAAGCATCATTACTTTAGGCTGATCTGGGCGGGCTGTTTGTTAGGGAAAGCTCCGAGGTAAGACTCTTCAAATCTTTCCACTTGTACCGGTCAGCTTCCCAGAAAAGATACTTCTGATCACTTGTCTGGAGGATAAAGGTCTGGCTACCAGATTTCTGAGAGCTCATTTACGGCAGGCTATTGGAGTTTTCTGCATTCATATTAGTATGTAAGGTCAATTATTTCTCCTTATGTTGATACAATATCCATGTGCTCAACTCTTGCCAGTGTCCCGCAGTCCAGAGATCTTCTATTTTCCCTCTCTAAAGAATAAACCTTCTGGGAAGCGGATGTAGCTCAAGTGATTGGGCTTCCACCTACTACATGGGAGGTCCCAGGTTCAGTTCCCAGTGTCTCCTAAAGAGAAGACAGTGACTGCAAACAACAGGCGGAGAAGGGGGATAAGTAAATGAAATAAATCTTAAAAAAAAAAAAAAAAAAAGAATAAACCTTCTGCTAGAGTTGGGGGATGGGACAGGAAATTTAGATATATAAATGATTTTTTTTAAAACCCAAATCCTCTTTTAGTCCACTCTGCTCCTACCATTAAGCCCTCTACCAGAAGTGCCTGGTACTGCTTGTTTCTGAGTCTTTGGGAGATTCTAGTCTATAAATTGAGTTGCTGTCTTAGAAATCGAACTTTCCTGACTCTATCAGACTTTTTAGCTACCAAAATTCTGTTACTCTGCTCTGTAGTATTTGCCATATTTGTGGGTATATTTCTTGGTTAAAAAAGTCCCCTTTACAATGGCTTTAGTGGTGTTTCAGGAAATTTAGATGCATATTTTCACGTTTTAATTCAAAGGTTCTCTTTTTCTTTTTTAAGATCTGTGAAATGCTTAATGGAATTTGATCTATTAAAATGATGTCTGACTGATTTCCAAGCATGAAGGTCTAAGAAAACTTATTCAATTTGTAAGTCCGCTTTTTTGTGTTTAGTATATTTGAGAGAATCAAATATATTGAATGGGTAATTGTGATTGACTTGTGTAACTGTTGGGGAATTTGATGTTATTATGAATTCCAAAAATATAATTGGATCATGCTTGTAAACTGATCTGTTAATCTGGGCATGATTAGGTTATGATTAGGGCATTAAGCCCCACCCCTTGGTGGGTGGGGAATCAAATATAAAAGGCATGGCAAGAACAGTTTTGTAGAAGCAGTTTTTGAGAAGCAGTTTTTGGGAAGCAGTTTTGATGTTGGAGAAAAGGCCCCAGAAGAAGAGAAGTGAGCCATTCGCCTAATAGTCTACAGCTGACCTTGTGGAGGAACCAGAAGAGCTAAGCCTGGAGAGAAATGCAGCCCTGGGAAGAGAGGAACACAAGAAGCTTGAACCCTGGCAAATGTTGGCAGCTGTCTTGCTTCAAAACGTGGCAATGAACTTTGGTGAGAAGAAACTTAACGCTTTATGGCCTGGTATCTGTGGACTTCTACCCCAAATAAATACCCTTTATAAAGACCAACCCATTTTCAGTATTTCACATTGGCACCCCTTTGGCTGACTAATACAACTTGTCTAAAGGAAATTGATTATTTAGGTATATAAATGGTATTAAATGTTTTAAAATAATTTAATCTATTAAACTTATATGTTATTGTACATTATTCAAAGAACAAGTGAAAGTGAGGTTTCTATTTTTGTTCAGTCTTTTCATTGATCTTATTGTGTTAAGCTATATTTTAAAATGTATAAATTTCCTACCTTATATAATAATCAAAATATTAAAAGTAAAGAGAATTTCTTTCTATGAATAAAAGTCTGCCCCTCTCCACCTTCAGATATTAAAGAACTACCAACAAAGGAAATATCTTCTCTAACAGATGGTGTTCAATATTGTAACTGCAATAATCAAGGGACTGAAAAAAAGAAGTATAAATATTGAAAAGTAAAAAGGAAATCATATTATTTGAGGACAATTCAATTTCCTATATAGAAAATACAAGACCATCAACAGAAAAGCTAATGGAAATGAAAGAGTCCAATTAGGTACAAAAGGTAGGGCAGGGCAGACCAGTTATACAGGTTTGAAGTAGTTCAGGTGTGAGATGAGGGTGGAATGGACTGCAGCAGAGGTGGAGGCCATGGAGGGAAGTGGATGGAGGAACACATCTGAAAAGAATAGTTAGTCCTCAATTATAGGCAGGATGTGGGACATAAAAGAAAGGGAGATTTTGTGGATGATTCAGACTTCTGGCCTGAGCTAACCTGGGGACTGGCAAAATTGGAGGAAGATTAGATTGACTGGGTGGGATCTGGCCATTAAGAGTTCAGCTGTAGAATAATTTTTTGAGATACCTGAAAGACATCTAAATGTAAATATCAAGTAAGATGATATAGATATGGAGCTTGGAAAAAGGGTCTGAGCTGGCAGTAGATGAGATATCAAAACTTGTGAGCTCAATCAAGGAAAGAGAAAAGTAGGGTGAGAAGAAAAGGAGGCCTGTGGTTTGTCACACATGGTAAGTTAATTAGTAGACTGTAAAACTTATAAAAGTGTTACATCTTGTAGGATAGATTTAAATGGCATATTCAACTTATCCTAGTTTATTAGACAACACAGATTATTTGGATATTTAGGAAACATCTATATCTATTTAGAGACTATTTTTCAAGCTGGTTATAAGTATGGCACTATGCTATTGATGTGCTGTATAAATTAATTTAAACAGGCACAGTCTGTACCTTCTGTCAGATTTAAGATGCTCTCCATCCTCTTTATCACACATGGGAAATTACAAAGGCAAAAGGAACCTTAGTCCATATAGTCTGAGCCCTTGTCTCCTGTCTAGACCTCCTATTTAATGTTTCTGAAAAGTAGTGGTTGACCTTTTGCTTGGGCACCTACAGTGACAGAGAACACTCAAATCCATAAGAAAGCTTATGCAATTTTAAGTAACATTAATTGTTTGGAAGTTCTTCCTTACGTTGACCAGAAACATTCTTCCCTGTATCTTTCAATGAGGATCTTAATTTGCTTTAAGAAGTCATGCAGAATATGAATCTTTCAGATATTTAATGACCATTAGTGTGGGTTTTCTGATATGCTGTCATGGTTTGGGGTCCAATGTGGCAGGTTTCTGTGTCCCGTCCAGTACTCTGCTCTCTTCTGTCATCGTTTCCCTAAACTGTGACTCTCTGAGTGAACCTCAGTACTCTGGATATGAACCAATCGGTGTACATTCAGTCCCACTTGAGTCCATCTTGTTTTGGACTCTGAATTTCTATTAATGTAGCCCACATTTACTTTGACTTTTTTGGAGGGCAGCTACATTACAATATCATCTCACACTGGAGCTTAAAAATCTATTGAAATCTCTTTATATACCAGCTGCTAATCGGGTCTGTGCCCTTCAGAACTGGCATATTCACTTTTAAAAAACTTAATTATAGGGCCTTACTGTTATCCTGTGAAATTTCCTGTTAATTGAGCCAATCCTTTCAACTTGTCAAGAATTTTTTAGATCCCGGTTTTGTCCTCTAATACATGAGTTGGTATTGAAATTCTGTAAGCATAGCTGACATTTGTGTTGAAGGCATTTTCACATATGTTCTTCCACGCACTGCTCACAACACCAGGTGCAGTGTTTATCACAGGACTTTCCAACCCCTCGAGGCAGTGTAGCATATGATGGAGAGAAAAGTAGGATTTGAATTTCAGCTCAACCACACTAGCTGTGTAGTCTTGGCAAGTTCTCTTCATTTTGTTGCCTCTTTTTCCTTATCTGTAAAATAGGGAAAAGAAGTACCTTGTGGATTTATTGTGAGTAGTAAGTGGAATAAATCCCATAAGCCACTTAGCACAGTGTCCAAACATGAGATGTTTTTATTAGCTTTCGGTTTAACTCCTTTCAGACGGGGGAACTGAGATCTGGCAGCTTTCAGTCACTTTCCCAAGGTCACAGGCTAGTCAGAGAATGAATCAGGACTTGACTCTTGGTCTCCGTCAGAATGGAATTTAGTCCAAATTCCAGAGTGAAAATTATTAGATTTGAACTTTGCTCTCGCCATTTGACAGTTACATCACTTTGGATTAGTTTACTTAAACTCACTTAACTTCAGTTTTCTCATCTATGGTATCTCCATCAAAGATCATTAGAATTCAACGAATAGCATGCACGAAATCCATAATGTCTGTCTTCACAAGTGACATTCCACTTTCCATTGCCTTTTTTTAGGTGCTGGGGACGGGGGATTGAACCCAGGACCTCATATGTGGGAAGCTGGTGCTCAATCACTGAGCCACATGGGCTTCCCTGAGTTGGTGTTTTTTTTTTCGTTTTTTTTTTCAGAAGGCACCAGGATCCTAACCTGGGACCTCCCATGTGGGAAGCAGGCACTCAGCTACTTGAGTCACATCTACTTCTCCTTTGCCTTTTAATCTATCCATTCCCTCCCTGCCCCCACACTAAAACCTGCCATTTAAATTAATGATATGCAAAGCACTTAGTCTGCTGTATGGCATAGAATTCATTCACTAAATAAGAACTCATGTTATAACATTTTGTACCTATGGGATCTGAGGAAGTCAGAAAGTATTACTCAGTGTTTTTCCTATTGTGTGATTAATATAAACTAACATATAATCTCCACCTTTGATATAGTCTCAGAGTGCTTTGAAAGCTAAGGTGTAAAAACATGCAACAATCTGAAATGGCATTATCAAGTGATATTCAGATTATATAGGTCCTACAGATGTTGGGGGAAAGTGAAGGGGAAACAGTGACTAGTATGGTCAGAAAAGATTTATGAAAGAAGTTCCACTTAGGCTGGGCTATAAAAGATGGGTAGAATCTGAAGAATAATATCCAAAGAAGAATCCATGAAGAGTAAGGGAAACGCTCTACCTCTGACTTGTATAGACAATTGCCAAATTATGCGAATAGGTTGGTAGGGGAAACCTGAAAAAGAGTTTGTTTAGATATTTATTACAAAAAGTCTGATTTAAACTAAAATTTAAAGTTACATTTCAGCACACATTCATTTGCTACTATGATATTTCAACCCTGTTTCAGTTTGAACTCCACCAGGGTAAAAAAGTCCAAGGAAACATCTGCAGTTTCTTCCTCAGGTGTTAAATTCATGTGGAAGAGGCAAGGGATGAGTGGTATTATGTATACTGTAATTTACTGAGTGCATACTATGTACCAGGCACCTTCCTATGTGCACTTTTAATCCTCTCAAGAGACCTATGAGAGAGGCACAATTTTTTATTTCAATTTCACAGCTGAGAAAACTGAAGCTAGACAAGGTTAAGTAATTTATCTGAGGCCACATAGTGAATAAATGGAGGAACTGAGATTGACTGAGATATTCAGGTTTAAGAGACTGCTCTTAGCCAGGTAGGGTGGGGAGAGTCTCATGCCCACTGGTACACCTGTAGCAGTTTGATATTGTTTATGAATTCCAAAAATAGATATTGGATTATGTTTGTAAACCGATTTGTTCCTCTGGGCATATTAGATTATATTGGATTCAGAGGTTTCACTTTTATTTGATTAAATAATGATTAGTGCTTTGATTGGGCCATGTCAGTAGGACATTGAGTCTGTGCCCATTTGGTGGGCGGTGGGACACATAGAGAAACTGCACCACACAGAAGGGAGCTTTGAGTTTTGAGCTGGAGCCCGGGAAGTAAGCACACAGAGGAGCAGAGCAGCTGAGCCAGGAGAGAATTGAGCCCCAGGGAGAGAGACAGAGCCGGTCACCTGGTAGTCTACAGCTGGCCTCGTGGAGAGAGCAGGGCAGCTGAGCCCAGAGAGAAAAAAGCTCCGGAAAGAGTGGAACCCAGGAAACCTGAACTCTTGGCAGGTTTCAGCAGTCATCTTGTTCCAATATGTGGCAACAGACTTTGGGGAGGGAAGTAGCTTATACTTTATGGCCTGGTAACTGTAAGCTTCTACCCCAAATAAAAACCCTTTATAAAAGCCAACAGATTTCTGGTATTTTGCATCAGCACCCCTTTGGCTGACTAATATACCTCCAGAGAGCAGAAATCATGGAAAGAAGACAAGGTCTAAGAGACTGTTGGATTGCCTGAAGGTCAGTTTCTGACCATTTATGAGCTTTGGGCAAAATCTTTAATCCAATAGTGATGGTATAATCCTTTCAATGCCAGGTTTTGAGTGGCCCTTTGGGACTTTAATCACCCATACCCTAGCTGCTGTGTCCTTTCTATACAGTACTTTAGATGGGAGAGATCACTAGACATTTACAGATGATGGTTGTCCTGCATTTTTGTACATGATTCTTAAAGCTTTTCTATGGCTTATTTCCCTCTGAGACGTAATGCAGTCCTCTCAATTTTTTTGACATATCCTGAGATTTCTTTGTGTTTTTTTTTCTCGTTTCTTTTTTTTTTTTTTTTTTTTTTTTTTTAATTTCTGTGCCAATTTCCTTGCCTTCCCTTCCTGCCCTGCTGAGTTCAGGCAGCATGTTGAGCATTTGACTCCGCATTGTGCAGGAGTCAACCAGGTTGCTTATAGACAGCCTGTCATTAGGGTGCCTTGAAAAACAACCCCTTAGGGTTGGAAAAGCCTACATGGGTACAGTCTGTGTTTTCTGGCACCTGCTGTAATCAGGGTTTAAAAAGCAGTAATTAAGGGAAAGGGCAGACTTTTACCTTGAACCAATCTCATTGTTGAATAAATGCACACAGCACCTGGCTTCAAGTGAAGACAGTGGGACTACAGGCACACTTCAACTTCATTCCATGTGATATAAGGCAAAAACCAACACAACCAGAAAAAACAAAGCAAAAGCCAAGCAAGCAAGCAAACAAAAACCTCTCTCTTCCCTACATGGTATTGAAGAGATACTGTGAATAATGGTAACATTGTCATCTACCCATATGAATAAAAATGTAATGACTAAAATTTACTGGTAAGACTTAGCTCTTTTGGTTTGAAATATTATACCTTACTTTTTATTTTTGGAGAAGTTATAGGTTTACAGAACAATCATGCATAAAATACAGGATTCCCATATATCACCCTGTTATTAACACCTTGCATTACCGGGGAACATTTGTTACAATTGATGACAGCACATTTTTATAATGGTACTATTAATTATAGTCCATGTATAACTTACCTTTTGCCTTGCTATCTATTGTAATGTTTTTTTCTGCACTGGTCTTCTTGATAGGAAGATATTCCTATTGTAATTTTCAAAGGACTGTTTGACAAAAAAAAATGGCATGTTGACTTTTTGGGCCACTGGAAATCTGAATGATTACAATGAAGGAACTTACAATGGATTTACTAATGTATAGCACCTTAAAATTTTCAAATAAAGAACTGGGTGTATTAATGACCATATAGTAATGTAAGTAGTGATGGTTTCTTCTTGACACTGCAGTACTTTAAGAAAGTACTAATTTTACAACCTGGTGTCAATGAGAATTAATTAAGTTAACAACAAAAGCTGTGAAGAAGTGTTTACATACTTTTGTCAGGTGGGATGCTCATTATCTGCTGGGGCAAGATTTTGTGAAACAGCTGGCATTTAAGCAATAATTTGCCTGAGAAATAATCTATCTATATATAATATAAAAGGTTTCATTTAATTCTTAAAAAGGAGTGTTTTTGAATAATCAAAATACAAAGAACAGAAATAGCATACAAATAGTATACATTTTAATAGTATGTATTGATGTAAAATGTATTTTATGTTAGTAATGCATGGTCATTGAAGAAATTTTGAAAAAATAACAATCACCCAGAATTCCATCACCACCCAGAAATAAACTTCGTTATTTTTGGAATTTTTAAGCAATCTTTTAAAGTAATTTTTCAGTCCTTTTTTATACTCAAAGCTATATTTCTTGTGGGGAACAAAATTTGCACTGTTTTATAAGCTTTTCTTCCACTTACAGATTTAGCAAGGTATTTTCTCTATCACAAATGCTTATTTACTTCATGTTTTTAAAATTTCTGTTCTCTATTTTAACTTTTAAAACTCTTTAGTTTTTAACTCAATACCTTTTATTTTTTAATTCAATGAAATTTATATGAATAGATTGCACAAATCTTAAATGTACATATCGATGGAATTTTATACATGCAGATACCTAAGAAACTACCACCGAGGTCAAGATAGAGACCATTTCCAACACCTTGGAGGGCTTCTCCTTCATGTTCCTTTCCAGTCAGTTCTTCGTACTCCAGATCCAGAGGTAACCATTAGTCAGATCACTAGAACCATAGATTAATTTTTCTTTTTTCTTCTTGTAAAACTTAATCCAAATAGACCAAGATAATTTGTTCTCTTTTGTGTCTGCATTTTTTTGCTCAGCATTATGTTTGTGAGATTCATCCATGTTATTGATTATGCTAGTAATTCTTTTTTATTACCATGATGTATACATTGTATGACTATATCACAGTAATTTTAAACATTGTACTATGGATGGACATTTGGATTATTTAAAGTTTATGGTTATTCTGACTAGAGATGCTATGAGCATTCTTATATCTATCTTTTGGTGGATATATGCATTCATTTCCCTAGAGTGTGTACCAAAAGTGGAATTACTGGGTCACAGGATAGGTCCATGATTAGCTTTAGTAAATACTGCCAAACAGTTTTCCACAGGGGTTGGAATTCCAAAGAGCTCAAAACTCCCACCAGTAGTATATGAGAGTTCCAATTGTTCCTTATCTCGTCAGCTCCTGGAATTGCCAATGTCTTTAATTTCAGCCACTTTGAGGAAGGCCTGTGGTTTCAATTTTCTTTTCCCTGATGAATAATGATGTTGAGCATCTTTTCATCATCTTACTGGCCATTTGGATATCCTTTTTTTTGAAGTACCTGTTTGCCTATTTTTAAATTGTGTTGTCTTTTTATTATTCTTGGTAGTAATTCTTTCTATATTTTGTTAATATAGGAATTCTTTATGTATTTTGATAAGACTCCTTTGTCACCTACATGATTATGAATTTCTTTCTCAGACCATGTGTGAGGACAGTGAGATTTGGGTGATGGCCCCAGCCCTAGCTAGCTGCAGGCAGCTGGCTGCCCTTGGTGCTAGTGAGGTGGCCAGTCTCCACTTATCCTTGGGCCTGTGTCCAAAAGTAGGTGAAAGAACTAGCTAGCAAATGGTCTTTAAACAAACCTAGGGTCCAGGACATCTGAGGGACAATAACATAGTATGTTATATAATCTGATTGACATGTTACTTTTACCATTGTATCAATATGTTATCCTCACTGTTACATGCCAAAAAATGAGATCATCTGTGCTAATAAAAACCAACGGGTCAGCCCGAGGGCTGCTGATTGTCTGCTGCACGGCTGCAGCCTGGTAAGGACCGTAATACTTCTCCTTGTGTGTTTTATCACTTGCCCCCCTCGCGAGTCCCTGTCTTGAACGCGATTAACACCATGGCTTTCCTTTTCACTCTCTTAATGGTAACTTTTGATTACATTATGGTTCTTTAATGACTGTATAGTAGTCCAACATAAAGAATATAGTATTGCTTTAAAATTAAATTAACTACCACTATTTGGAGATGGGTTATCATTTTATGTAGTAAAATATTCTTACTCCCCGCCCCCCCCACCTTAGAACTTGCTCTTATTTTTTAAGGTGGGTGTCTTGGAAAGTCTCTGTTAGTATTTTTGTCTCTAGATAAAAATGTGAAATAAACGAGTTTTTAGTTTTGGTTTATTTCCACCACTTTTGATCACCTTTTCATTTCCCCAGGTCTTAACTGTGAGGTAATATGTTAATGAATAAATGTTGGGTATTTCAAGAGTGACTCTAGAGGCAAAGCTACTGCTTTTGTTGTTTACTTCAGACAAGTAGAGAGAAATACTCTTGACTAAGGGAGATAAGTAGAGTGCTCTAAACCAGCACAGATAAACAAGTATCTAGTAAGTGAGGCCACTTTTCTCCATAAAATAACACAAACATTTGCACTGTCTGTGGAATGGCTTGCTTTGTCTAGAGTTATCAATGATCTCCATTTGAAACTAAACCTGAAATTCCACCAACACATTCAAGGTGCTGTCTAGTTTGCACCTGGGCTGTATCTCCAATTCATCTTATATCACTTTCCCCTTTGCTCACAGCTCTCCAACCACACAGACTTCTTTCTATTCCTCAAACAAAACAAGCTCACTCCAGCCTCAAAACCTTTGCATCTGAAATTTCTTCCACCACAATAATATGCAGCTGGCTTTTTCTCTTTTAAAAATCATTTGATTTCAATTGAAAAACAGCCAGTTTTTGTTATTCACAGTAATGATGTTCTATAGAGTTGCCGTGAACAGTGAATTAGCGAATACTGAACCATTGCTCCTAGGGCAAATGCACGGGGTCTTGCCAGCTTCTGGTCACAACATTTTCATAAACCGATTAATACAGAGCCTTGTTTTGTGTGTGTTTCTGTTTAAAGACCTCTTATTTAATATATATTATTCATTCATTAACATTGAACTCATGGCCAACAGCCCTAAAACTCATGCCTGAACAAACATGTATTTTTTCTGTAAGGCACATCACAGTCTTCTGGAGCTTCAGAGCACTTAGCACTTCAGCATTAACCCTAGGGGCCATTTTAAACAGCAGCATTACCAACCAAAAGCAGAAAAATGTGCAAAATGTGGCACGAAATATGCCATGGAAAGGACACTTTACAGTAAGAGAGCTGAAATAAGAGGCAGACAACTGGGAATGTGTCTTCTGGGTGACTCAGTTTTTTGCTTCTCTGTGTATGTGTGCGAATCACACCAAAGCATTGCAAGCATTGATTTAAGGGTTACAAATGAATTTTGAGCAGAGATTCTGGTCATCAAGATGGTGGAGTGAGTCACTCTAGGGCTCTGTCCCCTCACAGAAGCTTTAAGCAACAAATAACAGCTGGTAGAACCATCTTACTTAAAACTCCAAAAAAACAAAAAAAAAACAAAAAAACAAAAAAACAGTTAAAGAGTTGCAATGAAAGGCAACTTTATAAACGTAGGGTCTTCTGGTACCCTGGCTGACTTCTTCCCTCTCCCCTCAGGGCTGAGCTGGGCTGGTGTCTGTTCCCACTGCAGGTCTGATCTGGAGGGAGCAGAGTAATTGTATTAGTTTGCCAGGCTGCTATGACAAATACCACACAGTGAGTTGCTTAAACAGCAAGAATTCATTGACTCCCTCTTCTGAGTTGAGGAGAAGCCCAAAATAGAGGAATCAGCAAGGCAATCCTTTCTCCCCCAAGTGTTGCTGGCATATCCTGATGTTCCTTGTCTTGCATTGTTGCCTAGGTTCCATGGTGATGTATTCTTCTTTCTCTTCCACATTCTATTTACTTCTGGCCTCTGGCTCCTCCCTGTGGCTTTCTCCTAATATGTCTACCTTTCTTCTGCTTGTAAAGGACTCCAGCAAGCTGGATTAAGGCCTACCCTCATTCAGTTGGGTCACACCTTAGCTAAAATTAATGGATTTATAATGGGTTTACACCCACAGGGATGTGTGTTAAGATAAAGCCTATATCTATATTGGGGTACGTAATTCAATTACCACAAATTGACATTTGCTAATTATTTATTAATGAAGCTCTTAAAAATAAAATAAAAAAGTAACATAAATTTACTCGAGATAAAATTTGCATAAGAGAAACAACATCCAATAGTGGTGCTTTAAAACATTTAAAACATTGTTTTGCAGGTTCATTATCCTATAATACACTAAATATTGGACATAGGAAGTAAAAACAAGGTAGAAGATTTGACTAGATTCTTGTAGTATTAATGAATTGATAGAAATCACATATGACCATTTATGGGAGCCCTGGGCAGAGAATCTGAAGAGTTTAGCTCTAGAAGAGGTTGGGAGAGTTAAGATTGTTGTAACAATTAAGTTGGACACAGGCAATGCTTTGGCTCTATTTATGGCATATAGTAAGGACTCATAAAATTGTTGGTCAACTTCTCTCCAAATAATTGTTTAATGAACTTTTCAACCAAGCCAAGTAACTTTTTTTTTTTTTCTGGACATGCTTTATATTTTGGTGGGAACTGAGTACCTCCTCATATTGAAACTAGTGAAATATGGAATGAGGGTGATATTCATTAAGGGCCCTCAATGTCAGAGCTCTCAGGCCATGATTAAGTTCTGTTTTGTTGTTAAAATTAATGAATGAATAAATTTAGCATCTAGTAACCTGGTTTTAAAAAGTAAAATACCCTTCACCTAAGCAATCTTGTTCCATTTGCTTGACTCTAATGGAATGCAGAGTCAACATTATGATTGAACCATGGGAAGTCCGTGGCCAGTGAGATAACGAAAAAGAAAAATCATTTTTTCAGGAGCTATGTAACTTCTGTGACTACCAACTGTGGTTCACATATCTTAATTCAAGTATTAGCATCTAGATAACAAAGAGACATGCTATTCAGAATGACAGATCCAAAAGGGCAATGGAGAACTTGTTTTAGCATATTTTGTGACTTTGAATAAACTAATCTTTGGAACTGGGCAAACTTAATTTCCATAGGTGGACATATGCTGATTTGTTCATATGGGAAAAACTAGTATTAGTTAAGATCTATATTGTATTTACAAATTGAAAGAATGAATGAATTTTTATAAACTGCTTGTGTTTATCTACTATTTACCTGGAGCTCCTCTTGTATAATAGGCATAATTTGTAGAACAACATTGTCTAAAATGGAAGGACTTTGGTTAACCATAAGTAAGTAGAATAAGAATACGGTAAATCTTTTATGAGACAATTTAAAAACTACTTGGGAAAGCCTCATTACATTATATGAATAATTTGAATGTAGATTTAAATGTAGATTTTTTTTTTTCTTTAAAACTTGTACCTATAACCTGTAAGTATCCTATGTTATAGTGGATCTTGCACAACAGATGAATGCTGAAGATTGAAAACAAACAAACTCTAGAATGTAGCCCTTCCCTTCCTTGCCTCCATTTTTCTTTCTGTTTATTGTTGAAATAGGCTCTTGGTGTTATTTTTAAAAAATCACGGGATTGTTGTCTTCTAGGGTAAATTCACAACAGGAATAAATTTAATCTTCTCTAGCACTATTTTAACTTGCCTTTTGCTAAATCAGATTCAGAAAACAAACACTCTTGAATAGAATTTGAGGAAAACTGACATAAAATTACATACCTACTACTTAGAAAAATCTCTTCTCTAAAGTTAAATTATACTACAAAAAAGAACTTTACATATGCTTTTCATGTTTTTGCATGATGTGTAGAAATTATTGCATGTATCCTAATTATAGGATTGCAGGGCATTTCTTGGCAGTAAAGAGTAACATTTGTAAAAATGGACCAAACTCATTCAGTCACTCCCAATACCTGGAAAGAGACTTAGTCTGACTATTCCAATTATTTCTGAAATAAGTTCCAACGTATAGTTTCTTAAGACAGAAAAGGATTATACCTTGGAATGTATGGTAAAATCAGGGCAAACTGTATATATACAAAATGACCACTATTACTTAACAATGTTGTACGAGGATCAAACGGAATCTTTTCCAAGTTTCTCTCTTCCCGTGCCTTCAGTGAAACTTGGATACATTCCCACCTGGCTGCTCATCTGCATGTCTTGGCTCACCTCCTCTAGAGCAATCCATTCTGTTGCCTGAATTTTCTCTTTCCTTAAAAGTCCTTTCCCTTCTCCTTCAGGTCAGAGTCACAGCTTTTTTGAGAAGCTGTCTCAGTGATTTCTTTTTCTCTGTGCCCCTATAGCATATTATTTATATCATAAAGTTGGCATTTGATTTAATGTTATATAAGTGATTTTTGGTTAGTAAACCCCTAATATCCAAGAACCTCAAGGCATCAAGACAAAATATTGTGTATATAATACCATTTCAAGTATGTGTAGAAAAATGCCAAAAAAAAAAAAAAAAAAAGGATTTGAGGGAAATAGGTAAAAATGTGAATAATTTGTTTCCATATTATGACTGATGTAATTTTTTGTTTATGTTTATGTATGTGTGTGTGTACAGTGTTTTACAATGAGCATATATATTCAGAAGGAAAAAACCCTGAAAAAATACAAAGGGAAAATGAATACTCCCTAGACAAAGTCTTTATCTACCATAAAATAGAGGTAGGCAGTATACTTAAAAAAAAAGTTAATCTAATGCCAAAATGAAATATTTTTTGTTGAACTTTCAAGAAAGCAGATTGGGTTATCTCATTAATATTGTATGATATAAGTGAAATTAGGAGGCATAATTCCTCATGGATTATTCTAACAACTTTAAAGAGAAAATATTTTGTTTCTACAACCCGTAAGTAGTTAAGTAAAAACAAGTTATTTTAATCCCACATAGACTATTTGAGGAGCCCCTACGGTAAGAGAAGCCTGAAATCTCAGTATCTGCCATCTCCTACCTCAGCTGTGAAAGGGGTCACAGATGGGAGGGTCTTTGTCAGAGAATATTAACAAGCCTTTGGATATATAAAGTCGGCTCTGGCTAGAGTGGGAGGTGGAAAGTAAATTGCTCTCCAAAATGAAGTGAGAAGATGGAATCTCTGGGTAAGTGAAGGAAGAGAATCCTGAAATCAGAGGAGGAAGGAGATGTGAGGAGACCCTGAAGGCTCATTCCTTTAAGCAAAACATATTTATTGAGTACCTAGTATGAGCTAGGCATTATTCTAGGCACTGGAGATTAAAGAGAAACAAAAGAGATGAAAGTCCCTGCTTTAGTGCAATTTATATTCTAGTGACCAGGAGGCTGAAGCTTGAAAGATTTTTTTTTAGGGGGGAGGTGTAGGGTGCTAAAGGACTTTTTTTTTTAATTTTTTAAAAGGATGTTTAATGTTCAATGTTGTTTTATACCTTGCTGTCATGTAACCCTCTGTTACCCCAGGTTTCTAGGAAGTCTAAAATATGTACAGATGTCATGTGTAAGAGATTTGGAGACACTTCTAGGGTTGAGACAAACCAGGGAAGAAATGGCTGAAGACATGAGGCAAGAGAGGTGGCCCTTCAGCCAATGCTGTCATGAGTCTGCAGAATCTTTGTGCTCATCGCTATCAGTCCCTTCCCGTGCTCACATTCTCCTGCTCAGAGGATGTGCTGAGCTCTCAAGGAGCCAATGCTGCATGGATGATGCTTATTGCAAACCAGGAAGAAGAAAGCCCCTGTCCCCTTGTCTGTTCTAATCTGCCGGAGAGTTACCCAAACCATCCTGTGCATGCAGCGATATCTTGCAGGGTTTACCAAAAAAACCCCAGCTGTCTCAATTTTCAATTATAGTCTCTGCCACTTATCTCCTAAACGTAAAACCTTTCAATGACTTTCTACTGCCCACAGAATGTGGGACCCAATTCTTCACACAGGTTAAAAGAGCCACATAATCCACTGCTAACCTACCCCCACTTAAGGTTTACTGACACTGAGTCTCTCAAATGGATCCTCAGGTGTTTGCACAATTTCATCTCTTCATCCCCACCTCTCCCCACTGCCTGGTTAAATCTCAGTTTGTTTCTTTCCCAGGGAAGCTTCCTCTGACTTCCCAGCATAGCCTCGGTTCGGCCTCCCTCTTGAACGCTCCTACAGTGCCCTAGTTCTTCTTACACAGATCCCACTTGTAGCCTGCTGTGTCATGCCTAGTTTCTCTGTCAGATTTTAAGTTTCAGTTATTCAGTGAGCATCCCCGTCTTGCTTACCTCTGTATCCTGAGGACTAAGTAGTAGTAGGAGCTGAATAGTGTAGACTGGAGTCTCCAGGATGTAGAGGCCAGTTAGAGTGACAGACTTCAGGCCTTCTGAGTCTTCCTCCTTCCTGATGACCAAGGGGCCTTCCAGGAGGCTCCCGACTGCTGACTCATTATAGATTTCTATCTAGTTTCTTTGGGCTTTGCACGGGACTCTGGGTACAATCCATTTGTAAACATTCCACACCAAAAAAATGCAGAATGTCCACAGAGAGGTAAAAATTAGTTAACTATAGGGGACAAACAGCTCTGCAAGAGCTACCAATAGTGCTGAGATAGTAAATTGCTTTTACGATTCTCACAGAAAGGAAAGAAAATAACTTCCTGTGGTAATTTTGGGGATGTTGACATTGGGACTTTGGGATTATCAGTGTGTGGGTGAAATTATTTATATTCCAGTAAGTTCCTTGAACTTGATAACATATTCAGTTTCCTTTACCTACCATATCTTCTGCAAATATCACTGTTTGACACATACTGTTCTGTTTATTCTTTACAGAACAGACTTAAATGTGCCAGATACTTTTGCACCTCCTCACAATCCATAAGTGCCCCTTCCCACTATTTCTGCAATTCCTCTTTCTCTCATCTATTACCTCTGCCTCTCTATCAGGGCTCGGTGACATGCCCCTATTTCTTTTACATTTATTCATTTTTGTCAGCCCACATTCCCATAGAGAGCTTGCCATTTTTATGTAGAATCGGCACTTGACTCATCTCTTTCCTAGTTTAGTCTTCAGAATCTTTGGGCATCTAACAGGCAGAGAGGGGAAAAAGCCAACTCAGGAAAAGCTCCTTCAGCTGCACAGCTAAGGGCCCTTGTCTGTGTGCTCAGAGAGAGCTCTACATCAACATTCTTCATTCTACCTACAATCACTGGCAACCCTGCTGTGCTCTAATTTTGAGGGCAGTATGTGCTGACAGATAGAAAAACACGTCTGCGTCAAATCCTTCTTACCTCCCCATAAATTTTAACATACTGGGTGAAACCAGGCCCTGGTTACCAGAGGGTAATTTGGGTTGGTTGGCTTTCACTAAATACTCACATCAAGTGTTACATCAATTTGCTTTTACTCTGTCAGGCTGTGCTATTATGCCAATTAAGTTTGCAAAAATTAAATTTGACTTGAATCATTTTATCTTTCACAGAGATATTTTCCTTGAGCAATTAACCTATATAAGGGGAAAATTTGGGAAAGTTAACACTTCTCTCCTTTTCGTGAAATGGATCATGAAATCTAATTTGAATAACAGCTTTAAGAAATTGCGTGCTGTTCCTACTTGATTTTATACAAAAGCTTTGCCTCTCTTTCTTGTTGGCCACCTCTGTTGTCATGGCAACAATTGTGATTTCACAGATGCAACAGTGCATTTGCTGAGCAGAAAGATAAGGGCATTGTTTATGAAAAAAATTATTTAAGAACAGGTGTCATTAACATAAGATTGCATGTCAAGCTTCTTAGAAAAAGGATAAAATAGAATATTGCTATCACCTAAGATCAAGAAAATGTTAGAAGAAAAATAGCATAATTATATAAGACACCTGAGTGGACAGAGATTTTTTGGGTGGGGGCTAATTTAGTATAAATATGGAAATGGATGGAGTATAAACATAATGTCATTGAAATTTAGCCTGGTCAGGACTTTAAAAATAATCTAGTATAACCTCTTAAATTGTTCCAATGTGAAGAATAGGACTATTCCTCAGCAAGTTGCCTGTAAAATTTCTTGTGGGTAATCAAATGAACACTAACAATTATATTGGTATCAGGAGAAATGCAAAACTAATCTAAATGGACATTACAAGGTTTCAAATCTACCTCTCTATTAATGCAAAAATGTATTTTCTCATAACATCTGAGAAGTTTCCGATTGAAGTACATATTTTATAGTAATGTCCCATTACATCTAGGAAGGTGATCTCAATTGAGCAGAGTAATTGAGTTTTTAACACAATTTTTTTTCTTGCATATGTGAGATAACTAGTTATTTCTTACTGAAAATGAAGGTGAAGTTGAGTCAAATTACATTATTCTTAAAGGTATAAAGAATGACTGAGCTAAAGAGCAGTTACTGATAGCTCTCTAAACTCCCTTAATTCATTCTTAAAAACTATCTAATAAAATCCTCCTTTTGAAATTACTTGAAAATAAATGGGTAAGAGTCTTCTGATTTCAAGAAAACTCAGGGTTTAGGTGAAGTGCTAATGAATAGTATGTGAACCAATACTAAGTCTGCCTACAGCTTTAATAATGTCCCTGAAATCCCAGGGCATCTCTCTTCTCACAATGTGATTATTATGAGGTTGTACTTTCGGTGACTCCCCCAAGATTTAAGCTTTTCCTTCTCTAACATTTATGACATTTTTCAACATACCAGGCTCTATTAGATTTGTCAGTTTCAGGAAGTAAATGATATTTTCCTGTCAATTGCTATTGTGGAATTCTATCAGTTATGTCTTGGCATTATTTCCAAGAATATTCTTTCATTCCAATGTGTAGATTTTCCTCTAAATGATAAATGGGAACAAAACTGATATATGGATTGTAGGATCAGATTCATTATTCTACATAAAATAATAAGATCCAATTTCAGATACAGAAACCAACAGAAAAGTGTGGGCCTAGGGGCTTGTTATATTGTTTTGGGTCAAAGGAAAAGCTTAATTTAAAGGGAATTTATTTAGTATGTGGAGCCATTGGCACGAACTGAAACTTCATTGCAGGGAGTAGAGGAGATGTGAAAGGCAGGGAAGAATCTGGAACCTGGTACAGCTATACAATAAAATAGTTTGCCTATATTTAATATTGTGACAGTTTTGACGCCAAATATTTAGTTGTGAGAATTAAAACCAACAACTCAGTTTAGTATAACTCTCCAGTAGCCATCAATTTAAACAATCTGTGGCTCTGTATCAGTCATGGGCATGTCAATAGTTACTTTGGTTAGGTTAGTACACAATTCTCAAGGTTGTAAACTAACGAAAAGAAACAGTTGTATGTGTTCTGAATGCATAAGAACCCTGAATGTGCAAAAGACAGTAAAATATAATAGTTAATGAGCTTTAAAGTAAGAGAGAGGTCCACTCCCACCTTGGACTCTTAGCTGCTCTGAAACTTTAGGTAAGTTACTTAAACTCCCCAAGCCTCAGTTTTTGCAGTTGTAAAATGGGAATAATAATTCCTACCCCATAGAGTGGTGGAGAGTATCAATGTGATTAAAAAAAGTACTGTGCACATGAAAGGTACTCAATAGTAGTAATGGTGATTACTATTTTTGATAGTTTTGGTGAATCTTTGTATGGAGATGGTTACTTATTTTCATTTTAATAAAAATACCTTTCTCTAGGAGCTAAACAGAATTATAATTGTGATATTGACACTTTTGAAAATAGGTTTTTGGATTATTATCAGAGGTTTATTGAAACTTAAAATGTGTACATTATATTCATATTAATATGAATTATACTGTTTAACAAATGTTAACATGTAAGTTGTAAACTTACCTAGACAATGGCTAATAATGAATTTGGAGTTTCCTACTAAGCATCTAATAAATATGTGAACATTATATATGTATGTATATATTTGTCATAAATCAAACACTCAAAGAGGACAAGATGGTTTACTTTGGATTCTTTCAGGACCTGGGTCTCTTTCTGAAGATTGAGGACTTTCTTGTGTACAGCATGAATTCATCTACACTTTGGCTGAGAGTGAGCAGTCCAAAGAAGGCATCTGTCCAGCTACGGGACTTCGTGGGCCCTTCAGATACAATTTGAAAGCACTGACTGGATACAGAGAACCCTTTTTCTCTCAAGCGAGCTGAGTGAATATCAAGTTCCACCTGAGCTGAGGTCATAGAGAAGCCTAGGGGGGCAGTCCAGGAGAAAAGGCCCCAACTACAATGTGGTGGCACTTCTTTGAAGCAATTGCTGTCCTGGCTCCTACATGTGAATGGTCAGCTCTGGCTTGCTGACTCTATGCTGTAGTACATGCAGTGGTGTGCTGGTCAACTGGCTCTCTCAAAAACAACAACAGCGGTGACGACTAAAGCCCAGACCTGTAGCAATTGCCAATTTTCATGGTGTAAATACTCCCACCAGCTGAAATTACTGACTATTTAGCAGTTGCTCTCTGGGAGGAGCCTGTACACCACTATACAAGTTCTATTCTGCCCATCACAGTTACAGATTTTTTGACAACACCCTAGTGAGCCTACCTGTGTGTGTCTACTCCTGTCTGCCATTGTAAACTTGTCATCCCACCTTGACTGTGAGGGGCTTGCAAGGCAGGCTTATTGTGCCATTATGCATCTCAATTTGAAAAGCAGATTTGATCCTCCTCTCCATACTTGAACTCCATGTAAGGAATGAATAACATTTCCCTTATTGGAATGCTAAAGTGAGTATAAATGCTTAGGCACAAACCAGATGGACCCCTATAAAAGAGAAAAATCAGTTAATTACATTTTGGACTTTCCATGCTTGAGGACATTCATGGAAATCCAAAAGCCAAAGATATGATGGTATATAAATGTTTTTTCTTTGGATATTTATGATTATAGGGAAGGAACAATTTATATGCATACATAGACTATGTGTATAATTCCATGATGCCCATTTGCCTTTGATAATAATTAACTGTTTAGAACTTTACAAATTAGATATGTTTATAATTCTTAAATTTATAAATATTATTTAATTCGTGAATGCATTTGATCATTTTTTGGTGAAAGTATTATACTTGATGCTATTTTTGGGAGCAAATTAGTACTAAATTGCTGATGTCTGATGTAAAAGAACGTTCATTTTGAATGTAATTGAAATAATTGAACTTATTTTAGTCAAATTTTCCTTTTTTCTTTCTTTTTAGCAGTAACAATTGGTTACAGAATTAACTTCTTTTACATTATGTGGTTTGATAAAATCCCCTAAATATTTCAGAGAGGGAAGGGAAAAAAAGCTTTCTTTAGAGTGAAATTGACTTTCTGGCAGGACTTCCTAGGTCGGCTTAGTGGGAAATGTAGGGATCTAAATTGCTGGTGGAGAACAAAAGCTCAGTCTATACCATTCATGTAGGTACAAAATCAGGAATTATTTTAATCATCATTCACAAACCTGTATTCAACAACTACATTATGCAAAGTGCCGGACTGGGGATTTGGGAGGGGGTGTCATCAACAGTATTTGGGACATCCCCTCTTGGACTCACAAGCTGCGTAAAACAGAAGTGCATACAGATTCGTGACCGTTATATTGTAATCCCACAATTGCTGTTGAAGTACTTCATCATATGCCAAAACTTCCTTACTCTGCTAGTGTTAGCTACACCAAGTTATTTTAAGGAACCAGTTGGTGATTAATAGCAGAACTCTTTGAAGAGTCTTTAGAAAGAAAAAGTTCTATGTCCAGGCATTTGTCCTGGGTACACATAAAACATAGAGGAAATCAGAACTGCACCTGTATGGTGAAAGATTTCGGAGTGTAAACTATGTTATATGCTTCCTTTTCCAGCTTTCCTGTCTCTGAAATAATAATGCAAAGGAACTGCAGCTTTAAAGAAGGAAAATGGTGGTTATAAATGTACAACATCAAACAGCCAGAACACAATTAGGACTTCAAGATAAATTCAGATTAAATTCCCCTGGGAAAGAGCAATTTCCATAAATTGGTGCAGGTCTCAGTGTGAGTTGAAGAAATGAAACATCGCAAAAGAAGGAGAGAAAGAATCATTGATTTTGTGGGTCTGTTAATAGTCAAGGCAAATGAATTCCCTTTGAAGCGAGAGGCTCTGCCACAGGAAAGAAAGACAGCATCTCTGAAAATAGCGGTTAGGGGGACTCAAGAATAAAAAAAAGAAAGCAAAGATTCTCAAGATTTTTAATTTGATATTTGGAAGTCTGGATATCTGTAACTCTTGCAGGTATATCTTTAGTTAAGCTGACAGGAAAGAAAAACAGAGAGAGAAACTGTAAGCCTATTATTAAGCCCTTTTCAAATATTGTTATTTTTTCCTACAGCATCATTCTTTGGTCTATAGATTTCATTAGATTTTTGCCATTAAATTCAAGAGCACAGCTATGTATGGATTATAGTGCAATATCCTGGTCCTGAACTATAGATGAATATTAAAATGATGTTAATTATTTTAACTAATATGTCACAGATTTAAACTTGGATGTGATAATTCACAAGGAAAAAAAAAATTCATGATGTGTGAAGGTCCTTTCAAGGCAGAGGGGGCCCAGTGTAGGCACACTCAAGTCAATTTTAGAGATGTTTTCAAAGTTATTGATCCAATCTAGGGATGGGAACTAACATTCATTGAGTATTTACTAAGTGCTAGATACTGTGGTAGGCACTGATATTTCTGCACAACTCTATGAAAAAGGTTGTGAAATCACAGCTACAGAGAGAAAGAATTAAATCTTTGGGGAAGTGAAGCACTATATGACAAACTGCACAGCTGATAATGGCAGATCCATATGGACCTTGCTCTAAAGGCCAAAGCTGTTCACTAGCACATGCTGCCTCTCTAGCAGGGAAGCACTGTCTAACTGTATATTAATGGGGTTGACAAGGCTGTGTTACACACAATATTTATTAGATTCTTGTGATAATCTTGGGAGGTAAGTTTTGTTATTATTTTTTGAACAGGAAACTAAAGCTAGGTATGGTTATGTAACTTACTGTAAACTCCAAGTGGCAGAGCTAGATGTTAGATTCAGATTTTCTAACTGGCCACTGCTGAATTTATGAATCCACAGGTGCTTCTTAACAGCACAGGTCATCAAAAGCTAAGATCACAAGGTCTTCTTCCCATTAAAATCTTAGAGTCAATGTATGCCCCCAAATTGGCTTTTTGTCATCTTCTATCTCTCCCCTTTCTTTCTCCCAGCTCACCAGGGATTTGACCCATACAGCTCTCTTTTTAAGCCACCACTGTAAGCCACCTGGATTCTTTGTCTCAAGACCCACTATAGAGATAAACACTAGTTCTCTAACTTTTTCCTTACCTTCAAAATAAGCGCTCAAATATCCTTTCCTCTTTACAGGATTTTAACCATGATATCCTCAAGAAGAAGGAAAGAATGGGTAATTTAAAAATAGCAAATCCTGAGGAAGCTATAAGGTTCAAGATATCTCAGAAACTAAAAGTATTGTTATGATTGACCTCAATTTTCCATGAAATGTGAGGAGAACTATGTTTGTTATTTTTGAACCTTCTTTTGTGATACTCTTTCCAGATATTCCCTTGGAAGGCCATCCCCTCATTCTCTTTCATCCTTGTCTTTTCCCTCATTGTGGGCTTGCTACACTCAATGTTTCCCTTTGTTTCAAGTATTGAAGTTATCCAGGGGGTTCCTTAGTCCCCAGACTCCAGGAATTCCATTTTTTAAGCAGGCAAGTGCAGAAGGGCATTAAACCTTGGCTAAATTTCAGCCAGGTTTTGTGACTGAACTCCAGAAAGAGACCGTGGCTGATGGCTTATATAAATGAAGAGAGAATAAAAAATGGTGATTTCGGGGGAATAGAGATAATTATTTTGACAATCCCTAACCTCTTTTTTGAAACTAGTACTTGACATCAAAAGCATGAACTGAGAATGCATAAACGATGGGTTGTTCTAGGGAAGGGGTGCAAAGTGAATCATTTAATGGAATTCCTGGAGAAGGAGAATTGGGGTCATGATACATATATGCCTTGGAATGGAGGAATTGGAACAAGAAATCTCTCGATCTCTCTAGTCACCATATGTTGTAGAACAAGGCTTAAAATAGGGATCTTTTACTGTATTTAGTTTTCCTTTGCAATCTGGGCTTAACATTTATTATTTATACATTTTGGTTTATAAACCAGTTATTAGTTGAGGTCTCCCTGACTCAAGATATATAAACGTGGCTTGAACTACTAATGCCACTGGCTTGTGGAAGCCCTGAGTCTTCCCAAAATGCCAGAGACTTCTCAAGGTTTCCTTATCATGGTGTGTCTCTGTATCTCTAAAAGTCTTACTGTTATATGTGGCCTGTTTTATTCCATGTCATAATGGATATCAATCTTCACTAGTTACCAGAAGGAAGCTTCTCGCCAACTCTTTGGCTTTCTCTTTCCCTTCTTTGTCTGCTGTTAAGCCTGAGATTAAATAGTTTTGAAAAAAACATGAAGCAATGCTATTCTCACTCTTTTTTTAAATTTTGTTTTGCTTTGGAAAATATAGCTACTTCTATATTTATTATTGTTTTAAAGTGAGCTAATAAATAGAGGTTTAAAATGTCTAGTTTTAACACATATATGCATATATATATATAAAAAAAAAAGAAAAACCAACAATAAACCAAGTTTAAATTCTAAAAAAAAAAAAAATAATAAAATAAAATGTCTAGTTTTACCTTCTAATATAGTAATAGCAAATAGATATAACCCATATAAGTGAAAGCTCTTTGGCGTTCTCATAATTTTAAGAGTTTAAAGGGGTCTCAAGACCAAGCACTTGAGAACCTCTCATATAGAGTGTTGCTTCTTCAGACTGATTTGGGTACAAACCAGACAACAGCTGATAAGATAAAATAGCCCCTACTACTACGATTGCATTTTAGAGATCCATCAATAATTCAAAACCCAATTTCGTTTTCATCAGTGGCCCATGTGGTCTAATTTTTACCTCATTTATTAGTTCTTCAAATCCTCAAAAGATAAAAATAATAGTCAAGAACATCAGAAGCTTCCAATTCCCATGTTAAACAAATCATATCCAATCTACCATTAAAAGTAGTCAGAGAAAATATGCCAGACCTTTGTTCTAATTGTTTAATTGGACAACTTCCTTAAGTCCATGTAACCTTAATAATATCACTTGGGTCTCTATATATTAGGTCACAAATATCAGTTAAAATCAAATCTAAAATCCATTACGTGGGCACAGCTTTAATTTGCCTAATATGTAGCCTCTCTTGCTGAATAAAGTATACCTGGTTGCTGTTCCAGCTATTAACCATTATCTTCACAAGTAATTCCAAGTAATTCTTGGCAAAATCTCATAATAATTACCATGAAAAAAGCAGAAGCACAGGCACAAGGGTGAATTTGGAATATCAATCATCTCATCTTTCTTTAGAAGCTTCACTGCAGACCAGATGCAGTGTCCCTAAACTTTTGCATGGATTACATAGCCATGTAGGTGTCACTAAGATTACTTGGTCTTGTATACCTAGAGGTCCAGAGAGTGTTGAGGAGAGAGTCTTAGAATTCCAAAACAATAAGCAAATTAATTCAAAACAATAATTATGGCAAAGCCCGTGGCTGCCTAGCTAGAGATTACATTTCTCAGCCTCCTTTGCAGCTATGCATGGTCCTGTGAAGGTTTAGCTGTATTCTTTTTAAAAAATTTTAAACAGATACTTATATTACATAAATGTTACATAAAAAATATAGGGGATTCCCATATTACCCCAACTCCCTACCCCTCCCACATTAGCAACATCCTTCATTAGTGTGGTTCATTTGTTACAGTCGGTGAACACATTTTGGAGCATTGCCACTAAGCATGGATTATAGTTTGCATTATAGTTTATACTCTCTCCTGCATATTTTTGTAAGTTATGACAAGATATATAATGTCCTGTAACTGTCATTGCAACGTCATTCATGACAATTCCCAAGTCCTGAAAATGCCCCCAAATTACATCTATTTTTCCCTCTCCCTCCCCTCAGAACCTCCAGTGGCCACTGCCTCTACATCAATGGTAAGTGTTCTTCCATTGCTAGAACACAATAAATCTATAGTAGAATAACAGTAAGTCTACTCTAGTCCATCGTTCAGTCCCCAATCCTGAGGATTCTGGGATGGTAATGCCCACTCCACCTCTAATTGAGAGGGGGCTTAGATCCCCTGGGGCCAGGTGGATGGGACTATCTTGAATGCAGTTGCAGATTCTCTCTGTTTCTTGAGATGGTCATTGTCCATCATCATCCCCTTGTTAGTTGTCCTGGGTGAATCCAATGAACTGGAGAGTAGGTGTTGCAACTGTGTTGCGATTCAGGGCCCAGCTGGCACATGGACAGCCCCCAAATTTAAGTCTCTTAGACATACACATATCAACTCTAGTACTGACTATAAGTTCAAATAGAAAAGGCAGAAGAACCGTGTGTAGGGAAACCACAAGTGAGTCCAACTCTGTTACACTGAGGGGCTTAAATTCCAAAGTAGGGCCCACTGCCAGGGTACCAAACTCCTGAGCTGTCTGCACTGCCTATAGTGCCGGGATGTCTTCAGAGCCCTCAGGAGCCCTGCTATTTGAGGCAATATTTACTTTGGCAGTCAATGAGATCCTGCTGAGCCATACATAAATGTAACTTCTGGAATGGCCTCCTGACTCACTTTGAGGTCTCTTAGCCATGTAAACTTATTTGCTTTTACCCTTTCCCCCTTTTGGTTAAGGTCTTTTTCCAGTTTCATTGCTAGTTGGTGCTTGGTAGTAACCCCTCGGTGCCAGGGAGGCTCATCCCCGGAAGCCATATCCCATGCTGGGGGGAAGGTAATGCATTTATATGCTTAGTTTGGTTCAGAGAGAGGCCACATTTGCGCAACAAGGAGGCTTCCAGTAGGTAACTCTTAGGCACCTTATAATACTAGGCTAAGTTTCAATTTCAAAAGTAAAGGTTCATTAGTATAGTCATCAATATCAAGGGCCTGTCAATGGTCCCTCCTCCTTCACTAGTCATTGCTCCTGTACTCAGGGGATTCTTGCTGTCCCATTAGGGAATGTGGCAGAGCTCCCCAAGATGGGAATTTGATATTCTTAGGGTTATTGTGTTAATCTCCACCCATGGTGACAATGTCCCATGAACACTTGAACACATCCATATGCCTTATAGGTATGTCCCAGGTGATCCTCCTGCCATGCATCCCCCATCACTGATACTCTGCACCAATAATCCTCCCCTGCTTCAGTTGCAACCTTTCTGTGTTCCAAAACTTTTTCAAAAATGAAGCCAATAGAATAACCAAATACAATTAATAAGGAAATTAAATAATGATGGTTTTAAAAATAATAAATAAAATTTAAAAAATTTAAAAATAAATTCGAAATAATGAAAAATAATAAAAAATATAAAATTAAAAAAAATTTGACATTATGTCTTTCATTATTGTAAGATCTGTTGTCTTGTATGTACATTGACATTTTCTTCTGTTTATTCCTCCAGTATCTTATTTTTTTTAATTTATTTTGTCTTCAAAGAAGCTTTAGGTTACAGAAAAGTCATGTTCAGAATATAGGTGTTTCCTATATACCCAACATCCTCCCCCTATTCCCCTTTCCCCTATTAATAACAATTTACATTAATGTGGTTGGTTCATTTCTTACAATTGATGTACAAATATTGAAACATTGCTACTAACCATGGTCAATGTTTTACATTATGGTTTACATTTTGCACCATACACTTTTATAAATTTTGCTGAAATTTAACATAGCCTGTATCCATCATTGCAAGATCATGTAGAACAATTCCATCACCCCCAAAATGCCCCATGTTCCATCTATTCTATTCCTTCCTTCCCCTTCCCTCAGGATCCACAGCAACCACCAAGCTTCACTCCATGGGCAGTCCAACCCACCCTCCCCACCCTAGCTACCTCACAGCTGTATTCTTTCCTTTAACCTTCTTTGGGACAAAACCTCAGGTTCTCAGGTTCTGCTTCCTTATCCTCTCATAACTGGTGCTAGTTGGAAAGAAAATCCACATTTTTATTTCTGTGGCTGATGAAATGGATATTTAGAATTAATAGAATTTTAGTTGTTAATCATTAAATTTTTCTCCATCTCAATTTCCCTTCTCTAAAAGTAGAGAATTGTGTAGCATCTGTTTGTAATTTGTGCAGGGGAAAATGTTGGTGACGTGAGATTTTACTGCTCAGCTTCTGTGGGGCTCCATCTGGTAGGGGAAGGTGCTATATATAGAATTCCTCTGGGTTCTAATCTTTCCATTTTCAACTGTAGTGGTTTTAAAATGCATAGTTACAAGTCAGATATGTAGACATATAATCCCTTAATTTCTCTGTGAGTGAACTCAACCTGTCCTGAGCCCCGTTTTGCATTGGTGTATGTGACTGAGGGTAACTGAACATCACTCTTTAAAGGAGCCAGTATTTCTGGTTTCCTCAGTTCTGTCCAGATTACGTCAAACTCTTTTGAGTAAATATTTAAGCTTCCAGGGATTCTCCCTTCTTTTCCTTCTTTCCTTCCTGCAGAAGTGCCCTTATTCAACAATGTCATATTTTAAAATTTAATTCGTAGCATTAGGCGAAGAGCCCTCCCCCGTGCTCAGACTCTTGCCGGCCTCTCCTCAGGAGTCTCATGCTTGATATATGCATAACCACCTCTGCTTTGTTGTTTTTGCTATCACAGAGTCTGTGGCTCGTGCAACCTGGGGTTTTCTTCTTGCAGAGCAATCAGTGCACTGTGGTCCCTTCCCATTGGCTTTCCCTGTGTATCTGCCTGACATCTTTCCGTGAATCTTGAGTCCCAAATAGGGGAAGCTTACATTCCCTGTCAGGGACCATTACACCTGTGGTGACAGTCCTAGTGAGCTTGCCAGCCAGGACTCTAGGTTATCCTTGAGGCACCTCATAGAGGCAGGCTTGTTTGTAGCCTCCTAAGCCCCCTCTCTACCTACACCTGCCCTGCCACTGTTTGTATTCCACCATGGCCACTTCATGTTAGACTGCCTCACAATAAAAAAATAACTTATTAAATGAATGAGAGGTGGTGAAGGAGTGATAGTGAGCATGCACAGCTGGATAAAATTGCCTGCAAGGGAGGGTAGAAAAATAAAGCATAGAGAGATTTGGTCAAGAGAGTTGAGCTTACTACTGGGATTGCAAAAGTTAGCATACTGTCCCTGAAATTTCCCACTTGTTGTCTTTCTTGTTTTGTGTTATCTGTGGATCCCCTTCTGTGACTATTTGGCTTACATTTCATTTATTCATTCAGTGAGAATTTATTGAAACCTTAATATGTGCCAGGCCTGAATCTCCCGTATTTCCATATTTTCTCATATTTAACTTGTTTTAATGTGAGCTTTTAAAATAATGTACAGTTGATTATATAGCTAGTGACTTTCCCCCCATATGTGTTGTTCTGCACTTTAATCTGCTCACAAGAATTGGGCTTTTAAAAAAATTTCCCCTCAATAGTTGTATAGCTGCCAATTGAACTGGAATAAAACTGGAATATAATTGGAAACTGTGTGGAAAGAGATGCATCCAAATTATCTCCAGATATAGGAAATAAAGAGCTATCTTAATACTTACAGGATTAGTTGCTTGTAGGGTTTGCTAGCAATCATGCAAGTATAGGTGGTTAAAGTTTGCTAATATCAATGTTGCTTCATACAACCTACTCTATCTAGAAATTTCACTGCCAAACAGAGTCTTTCCAGGGGAAAATGGCTCTTCACAACTTTGAGAGAGCTAAGTAAACATGCATCCAAACTCACAGTATGATATATGTGATACTGATAGTTGAGGGAAGGTGAAAACCTTAACAAACAAAGAAACAAAGTTTTTTTTTCATGTGGATTGCTGGACTTTGTGTTTAAAACAAAAAATCATTTGGGATTTTTTCTTTTTTTGAGATACCTGGAAAATCCTATTTAAATCATAGCATGGAAGATTAAGGTGAGTACCAATGCCTTTATTTTCATAATACCAGAGCTACTATAACATTGTAAAATAGCTTTATTCACCGTTTAGTTAATAACCAAAATGAAAAATAGGAGCAGCAGGAAGTTTAAAGTAAGTGTTTTATTAATTTATCAAAATTCTAAAAATAGGTTTCAAGATTTGGATGTGTAAAATTATGTTAATGTGCTTGAATTAAACAACCTAGTATATTCATGGGCTTTAAAAATAAAAAACAAAACAATTTAAATCTAAATCTAAAATAATTTTAACCACTTATAATAAATGCCTTATATGAGTACAGTTTAGGTATAGGCAATTTTTTTTTCCTGATTCTCTTTTTCCTTCCCAATATCTCAGATAGAAATTTTCTTTCCTTTAATGTCTCAAGCATTGTTCTTAGATGATAGAGCTTGCAATGAAAGGGAGGAAAAAAATAAGAGTCTATCATTGTTATGAAGGAATAACAATGCAATCTCTTGAGGATAAAGAGAGGAGGTTAAAATACATGAGGTCTACAATCTTTTTTTCTTTGCTTTTCTTTTTTGTTTAATTTGCTAATAATTAGAAAATGAGCTTTCATTTCTAGTATCCACTCTGGCTTTCAAGGTTTCAATCAGCAGAGCCCACTTATTTTACGATAGTGTTTTTAGAAATGTGCTCAAAGGTAATGAATGGCATATTATATAACTGAAGATTAAGTTTCAAGTGGTATAGATTCTACATTAGGTGTTGACTATGTCAATTACTTAGATGCAGATGAGGGCAAAAATCATGGAGTTTAGGTAAAGAGTCTGCTTTGGTATTAATCTTTTAAAGCCCCTAGATGTCACTCATGCAATATTTTGTTAATGGTTAAGAATAGCTTTAGGAAGGATTAAATAAATTATTCCACATTTAACTATGGACCATGCTGATTTATTTATACTTCCTTAATATTCATGATTTATACTTACCTAATTTTTATGCAGGAGCTCTTGATAATGGGATCACCACAAAAAAAAAAAGCCAAATATTTTTAATTTAAGTAGTAAAAATCCTATTGCACTGTAATTTAGGACTTATACTTTAGAATGGATTTGAGACACTTGCAAGATTAGCCATCATGCAAAAATAATTTCATTTATGTTGTCATTTGTCTACAAAGATGGCTGAGCTGACCATTTCCTAGTTTTGTTAAAGGGTTTTTATTATATTTATACTGTCACCTGGTTCTCCCTGTGCCAGTGATGTGCTTTTAGGAGGAATCCTTCTGATTGGAGAATTCACATACACACATTCATATGCACACACACACACACACACATACACATCCTCTGGTGAAACTAACTGAAATGGACAGGGATCAAGCTTATTTAAGATGTTTTGTGGAAGTATATGGATCCAAATTATGTCCAAGTATAAAGGAAATGAAGAAAGAGCACTCTTCAAACTTATGGGCTTATACAAAAATTTTAAAGTACTTAACTTATGTGATTAAGCCTCAGGTCCATTTAATAAGTTGAAGTATAATAAAGCTAATATTCTTTCTAAGGACTAATAAATAATAGTTAAAAATCGATATATTCCAACAGAGGATTTGCAAGAGTTAGAACTGTGTTTCTTAACTCCCTATTTTTCTTGATTCTTGTTTGGATTTAGATTTCAATGTTCAGCTTTTATTGGCCACAAGTCTCTGGAAAGATAGTATTGGCATCAGACACCATGTGTGAATGGCCTATTTAAGAAGTTATAAAGTTTCCTTTTACCCTAAAATATCCCCCTGTACGTCTTTCATTGTGCCAAAATTTCCATCATTAATCTATTTGTATTTTAAAGCAATGAAGGCTGCTGTTGAACTCATTAAATGTAATATCATAGTGATAACACCTGTTAGTCATTGAGTTGGCTCTGTTCTAGATAAAACATCTGATACCGCATTCTCTTTAGTTACCTGACAGAGTTCTGAGGACTGAGTGGTACATTTTTATGAGGTACAATGCTAAGAACAGTCCAGATTATGAAGATGGGCTTTGTTATGATGTACAGGAAGCAACATGAGGGAACAAAGACCCTCAGAGAGGGCAGGAGACCAAAAAGGTGTGGTGGTGTTAGGAAGGCTGTTTTGGGAGGTAACACTTTTGTTGAAGTTTGTAGAGTACATAGGATTTAATATGAACAGGATGTAGAGGAATTTCTTGGGTGAGGGAAGAGGCTTTGGAAAAACAACGAGCTGTGTGTGATTCTGCTTATGTGTACATTATTAAAGCATTGAATTGGTAGAAGAGAGACCAATTTACTTTTCAAAATTTGAAGAGTCAAAGGTAAAAATTTCTTTAGGTCATGTTTTATAATGTATTAGATGATGGTATATTCTGTTATCTCTGAAAACTGATCATGGGATTCAATATGTTGCAAGAAGCAGGGTGATGGGGGAGACAAAAGGTAAAGGTAGACTCGAATCAGTTGATTTCATGCAATTCCAAAATAACAATGATTCTGGTAAGAAAATAAACCAGAAGGGAGTTGACATTTACAGAAAGTATTACAAGATAAAAATGAATTGCTAAAAGAAGCTACATGGGGTGGAGGGGGACAGGGGCACATGGGCAGGTCAGAGATCTTAGGGTTGGGTTGAATCAGGAATGTTTGTTCTTAAGGGAACAATTCTGTATTCTGAAAATTTTTGGACATGTTGCTAATGGTAAGAATTCAAAATCCTTCAAAACGTGTCACCTGATGTTATACAATACAAGCAAGAGTTCCTTCATTTTTAAAGGCATGCTAGTTGTGTTATTCTTTTATAATACTGATTTTCATGAGGATATAATACTGGTTTTCATGAGGCTAAAGCTAGGTGATTGCCATAACATGAGACAGTTAGGTAGTAGGGTGTGTTGCCTTTGAGATGTTCATGCTGAAATGAGAGCGACTAAGCACCGGTCAAATAAATGTATTGTCTCACCAAAGCAGACTTAAAGAAGCCAAAGTGGAAAGACTATACTTGGAACCTTTAGTTCCTGGTTCAAGTAAGCATAAGCATGAAAACTTGAGGCTAAGAGGTCATGTAAGGTCAGTTGGAGGAAGGAAATTTGTGTAAATACATATTAATCTCAGATGGCGTTGAAACACTGTGGGTGGTAGGACCTTAGATAATGGCCTTCAAAGATTTCCTTAGAAGCTGATAATTATTAACTCCAATCAAGTCATGCCTACTTTCACAATTTCTAAAAAACTCAACTTATGACTAAAAAGGCCACTTTTGCATAGAAATAATATAGGTTAGTTTCTGCACATATTTCTTTGGTACTCCATCTATATATTTTAGGTAGGCTCTGTAGTTTATGAATTTTTACTTGCCTTGGGGTTTTCAGTCTTTTCTAATATGTCAATCTGATCTTAACATGAGATGTATCACCGCTATGTATATAGATTCTTATAATTATTTCCTAATACTCCAAAGTTTTGTCTCCTTTATAATTCTCCTTGTCACCACAGCTTCTCAACTTAACCTCTAAGTTACATCAACAGATAGGAACTAAAATATATTGTAAAAGTGTAAAATGTACATGATATAAAATGCTTTAACTAAGTTATAGACCTAGACACATAGTATTTATATTTTATTTTAATTCTGTTTCCTTCCATTTAAGTCTACTTTTCTTCAAAATGTCTTAAGAAACACAATGAAGAAATATGATAAAGCTCCACACGTATTTATTTTTCTCATTACTCAAATGTCTGAATTTGGCAGTGGTATATTTGCAACTCTCTAAAATATGTCCAGCACTACGTTGTTAAGAGGTTGGGAGGAAGGGTTAATATTTGGCAAAACTTTCTTCTTCTTTGCTTCAATTTTCCTTGTCTTTCAATAGATGGAGATTATTCAAGTGGAAGAAATGAATGACAGCTAAAAGTCTTCAAAAACATTATCAACACCTACACTTGGTATAAATTAAGCTAAAATAATATCAAACCTGCTTTTTTTTCTCTAATGAGATGTGTATATATGTATTGCTGACAGTATCAATGGGAACAATGGTTTTTCTGTTGTGATACGTACAGTTTCAGGAAATCTTAGATTAAATTGTATACAACCATAGTATTGGAAAATGGAAAATCAATGTGTCCTTCATAGCAAATGGAACCAAATTATCATCTATCCTAATAAAACAATGCTATTAAAATTTGAGAGTCTGTGAGTATGATAGTATAAATTCTTTTGTCCATCTTCTTTCGCTGGTTATGTTATTAATTGCCTTATCCTGCAATGATTCTGAAGATTGTCCCTATGTTCAATTTTAACCCTTGTTTTAGTTTCCTAGGGCTGCTGTAATAAAGTACCACAAACAGCGTAGCTTGAAACAACAGAAATGTATTGTCTCACAGTCCTGGAGGCTAGGAGTATGGAATCAAGGTGTCAGCTGGGCCATGTTCCCTCTGAAACCCATAGGAAAGCATCTTTCCTGGCCTCTTCTTAGCTTATGGAAGTTTGCTGGCAATCCTTGGTTCTTCTTGGATTGCATTTGCAGCACTTCAATCTCTGCCTCCAATGTCACATAGCCTTCTTCTCATCTGTGTCTGCCTTTGTCTCTTATGTTCTTCTTATAAGGACAGCCATATTGGATTAAGGACCCACTCAATTCCAGTATGACCTCATTTTGAACTAATTCCACCTGCAATGACTCTTTTTCCAACTAATATACTGGGAGTTAGGGCTGGGAGTTAGGATTTCAATATATCTTTTGGGGGGATATAATTCAACCCATAACAGCCCTTTATAAGGATCTCATAATTTTGATGTGGATGCTAGACACATATTCATGAAATTAAACAGCAGCAAAGGCAAAAGTGAAGAATGCTGCACAAGTACTTCAAGTGTTGGTAAATGACATTGGGTTGGAATAGCTAGAGAAGTCTTCAAAGAAGGTAGATGTCCTCATAGTAGCCTTTAAGTTTGAGTAGAATTGGAAAAGGTAGAGAGAAGGAAGTGCATGTGGGGCTGGAGAAGGAATGCAAATGAGTACTTACCAGCAAGGATGCATTTGGGGGGCCTTAGGGAATGATGTAGGAGTAGAAAGGTGAGGCCATTATTGTGATGATCCTCGTGGGGCTGCCTGAGCCATCTGGATTTCATCTTAGGGTCAGCAAGAAGACATTGGACGTCTTGTGCAGGTGAATGATATGATGAAAGCAATATTTTAGTGAGATAAACTTTGGCCTTATGATAATTTTTTTTGTCTTTCAGGAAACAAATGTTTCTTTTTTCCTTTCTTATAATTTTTTTTTATTTTTAAAGAAGCTTTAGATTACATAAATGTTACATAAAAAATAAAGGGGATTCCCATATGCCCTACTCCCTCCCCCTCCCACACTTTCCCACATTAATAACATTTCATTAGTGTGGTACATTTATTACAATTGATGAACACGTATTGAAGCATTGCTACTAACTGTGGACTATAGTTTACATTATAGTGTACATTCTGCCCTGCACAATTTTATAGGTTATGATAAAATTTATAATGGCCTGTATCCATCATTGTAATGTCATGCAGGACAATTCCAATGTCCCAAAAGTGCCCTCATGTTACACCTATTCTTCTCTCTTCCTCCCCTCAGAACCTCTGGTGACCACTGCCTTTATATCAATGATAAAAGTCTGTAATAGAATAATAGTATGCTTACTTTAGTGCATTGTTCATTCCCCAATCTTGAGGATTTTCAGATGGTGATGCCCACTCTGTTTCTAATTGAGAGAGAGTTTAGATCCCAAGGGGCAGATGAATGGAACTATCTTACTTGCAGTTGCAGACACTCTGTTCCTTGGGATGGGTGTTATCCATCATTATCTTCTTTGTAGTTGTCCTGGGTGAGTCCAATGAACTGAAGAGTAGGTGTTGCAACTCTGCTGAGATTGAGGGCTCAACCGGCACATGAACAGACCAAACTTATTAAATATATGTCCCAGAGACGTATGATAATTTTGACTTTTCTATTCTGGTTGCTTACAAAGCACATAATACTGGTGAATGGGAACTGGGGCTGAGAGGAGAGTTCATTTTTGATCAAAGAGAGTTTTCTTTTAAGAGGAAGATGTGAATTTGAGGTCAACTGCTTAGAGAATTCAAGGTGGAGTGTTATGACCAAAGGTTAAAGTCACAAAGTTGACTGGGCTAGGATTCTAAGCCAGATCTATGAAGTCTGTCCAGTAGTCCTTCTAGTCTGCTAGCTTTGCTTAGTTTGTATCCTCAATTCCATGCGTCTTTCCACTGTCCTTGACAGTGATTTAAAACTTATAGGATCTCATATTCTAAATAATGGCATAAAAGTGCTGTGGGGGAAGAAAGACAGGGAAGTGTCCAAGAATGGAAAAGGCCAAAGAGAAAGTTTAATTTCTTCTTTTCCTTAAGGCTAGCTCTGCTTCTAATGTATTCTAATTATGGTTCAACAGTGAGCCCTTTCTAGTGTTAGGATTTGGGCTATTATTGATAACCAATGCTTTCTGGTAAAATTTAGAAAGTCCTGTACTCAACTATTAGTTATTTGATTAAATTAAATTCATCAAACATATGTATACATCACCCTGTGTATTTGTGATGAATATGTAAATATAAACACTATTATATCCTGAGAATGTACCTACTATCACTATAAGTAGATATAGTTTGATGTAAGAAAATGTAGAGAGAGAGATATATTAAATATTGGAGAATAGGGAACATACCATTGGCTTTATATTCCCAGAAGACCACAGGAGTTGAGGAAAGATGTTGCTATAATAGAAGAGATGATTTGGAGAGAAAGAAATTTAGACTGAGAATTTAATTAAAGAAATTAGGATTTTTCTCCTTGCTCTCCAGGAAGGTTCCAGTTGGTTCTCAAGCAATCCATAGGTTTTAGAATATGTCTTTCAATCACAATAAATTCAGCTCCTGTAGCGCTTTTTTATATATATATTTATTTACTTCATATTTTTGGCTCCTTAATCTGAAACCTAGCAATACTTCTTTCCTTTACTATTGCTCCATTTTAATGTAGTATTATCCAAGTCCCATTTTAGCTCAGTTTTCTTCAAAGTTTTACAGCCATTTATCAATCAGTCAAAGTGCACTTCCTTCTCAGTTTCATGCAGAAACACATGAGCTAGAAATATAAGTTTCCTTGAGGTGTGAACTTAACTACAAATAGGAAGCAGGGACAGATTTGTGGCCTGAGGAATCTGGTTTTGCTAAAAAGCCTTCATAAAAAATATGCCTTATATTTGTATATTACTTTACAATTTTCACAAAAAGATTTTCACAAACATTGCTTTACTTTTTACTCACATCAAAACTATCATCTGAGAGAATTACTATCTCTGTTTTATAGCTCGGGATACTGAGGGTCAAAGAGGATATGTGACATGATGAGAGTCATTTAGCTGAAATGTGGCAGCATTGGGATTTACAATGGGTCTTCTGACTCCATGTCCAGTGTTTTCCTTATGCACTTTCATGGGATGACCCAACAATGCTTGTTAAAGTTGTATAGTAAGGGAGCGGATGTAGTTCAAGCAGTTGAGCAGCTTCTTCCCACATATGAGTTTGCGGATTCGATCCTTGGTACCTCCTGAAAACAAAACAAACAAAAAATGTAAAAATCAACTCCGGGCAGCTGATGTAGCTCAGTGGTTGAGCACTGGCTTCCCACATATGAGGTCCCAGGTTCAATTCTGGGCCCAGTTACTCAAAAAAAAAAAAAAAAAAAAAAAGTTGTGTGGTAAAATTATTATTTTCAAGTCGACACACTACATGTAATATGTAATCTTTACATATATAAGAAACCAACAAAAATTAATGAGTGTTAATTAAAAATTAGGATAAAAAAGACTTTCTTTTTGCTATGTAGGTAAAGTGCGTTTCTTCTCTGCCCAGCAGGACCATATTAAAAACCAGCTCTACAAAGCAAGAGACCTTGGACCCACCACTGCTTGGCTCATACTTAGAGCCAGGAATGTGAAGACTGAGTCATGGTAGAGTTGAGATTACCCTGGAGAGCCTGGAAGAATTAGCACATAGAGTAAGAGAAAAATGTTCTGTGGGGATAACCAATTAGTTCATTCACCTTTCTCTGTTTCAGTCTGTTATCAGGGAGAAAATGAGGACATTTAGTTTGAGTTATTTGTTTTCCTGTTAAGTTTTCTGGAGTTTCATACTGTTTAAAATATGTTTGAATTTTAGTATGATATCTGATATGGACTTTGATGGAATTAGACAACAGTCTGTAGAACTATTCTGCATAATTTTGGTGGATTTCTTGTCCAAGAAAATTATTATGTAATTTTAATTCATTCAATGATGTTATCTCTAAAATCACAGATTAACTCATAAAGTATTATTACTGATCAAATAAACAAATTTTGTTAATAGGTATTGTCTTTTGTGAGCACAAAAGTATTTCTCATGAAATATTCCAACATACCAGTTAAGATTTTAAACTTAGAAAATTAATGAAAGGAAGCATTTAAAATGGACTAGATGGCAGAATTATTACTCTTCCAACTAGACAGAGCTAGAGAACAAAGCTTTGTATTTAAGTAATGATGAGAAGCCAGTCCTTTTGCAGATAAAGAATAATATTTAATGTGCTGATGGAAAATTTTCATTGAAAGCCATTGCTTTTCAAAAAATGAGACTTGGAGATCTTTGTTTGTATTTGAACTCAGTTGAGATGAACTATTTGATCCTTAATAGAGGCCAAAAGTGATGTTATTGGCAGTGGACTTTAAATACATTGAGTTCACTCAAAAGCAGAAACTGAATCAAGAAGGCTGGGGCTTTTTTGTGATGTTAGTAAACAATATGGCATCTAAGTACAGATCAATTAATGGAGGGTATCAAATGTTGGGCTAAGGAGTTTGGGTTTCATCTTGATGGGGAGTCATTGAAGTCTTCCAAAAGGTTTTTTAGATAATGTTAGAACCCAGGTAATAAATAGAATGTGGAGGGAGAAAAATAGAGGCCGGAAGATAATTTGAAGACCATGCAACATTCCAGATGAGAGGAAGAAAAGGATGATATAACTGTTAAAGCAGAATGGATATTGATTAAATGTTGGTAATCATGGTCAAAATGGGGAAATAAAGTGTTAAGGATTTGAAAATGTATTCAGTTTAAGGGCCCAGGGCCCTTATTTAAGGGCCCACATTTATTGAGTTCAGTAAAGATACTCTGTTACAGTTAAAAATGTTGGGGTTGACTTTGAGAGATACACCTTAAGAGATGTAAATGGATATATAGAAATTACCAACATCCATGTGGTATTTCAACTCATGAAACTGGATGAGAGTGACAGGGGAGAAAGCATTGAAAGAAGAGAAGAAATTCATGGGCTAATCCTTGGGAGATATCTATATTTAGGTTGGTCAGCCAGGAGACAGAGTAACCAGAGGAAAAGAATAGAGAGAGGGATGGGATCAGCAGAGCCCATAGTGAGCCAGAAGTGCAAGTTTTGATATAAAGAAAGTTGTTGACACAATTGAGTACTACAGCAAAAGACAAAAATGAGAAAAAGCCAATGGATTTGATGGCTGGGATGTCATTACCGGCCTTATTGGAGAAGTTTCAGTAGAGCAGATGAGACTGTATGTTAATTTCAGTAAATGGAGAAATAAGAAGAGAAAGTTCCAAAAAAAGTTACCAAAAAACTATACTTTTTTGTATAGTTTGGCAGAAAAATGAAGGAAGCAGATAAATTTGTGGTTGATAGGGAAAAAGGTAACATGGTAAGGAAAGCTTGTTTAAGAAGTGGGAATGTGCACAGGTTTATAAACTGAGGGGAAGAATCCAGTAAGAGGATGTGATTAGAGAAGTAAGAGGTGAGGAGATCATTCATGAGCAAATTCTCAGAGAAGATGAGCAAAGTAGTATCAAGGTGGCATTAAGGGTACATTTGGTAAAGATTATCCATTTTTCTGTGAAATGGTGGTACTAGAGAAAACTTGAGTCAGATTGGGGAATGTAGGTGTATCTTGCCTAATGATCTCTAATTTCCCAATAAAATGTTAACTAATAAAAGTTGGATTTTATGGATTCTGATTTTATTCTTTATTAATATTCCTCGGTGGCACTAGGTAAATTGTTATTACTAAAACAGCCCATAATAGTTTATTTAATTACAGAGTTTAATATTAGGTATGAGTTATGGTATGAAAGAGTTTCCTAAATTTTAATAAACATATACATTCTTTTAAATTCATAAATCAGAAGTAATAAGACTAGTAGTATAAAATGAAATGAAGGTAAATCAATTTTAATTTCCATTTCTTTTAATTTCTTTTGAGATTTCAAGATAATACACTTGAAACGTGAATTATTATTATCATTTAAGCATACATAAATTAGGAGTTTGGGTGTTCTCTTGACCCATTGACTCATTTGCTAGGACTGCCTCTACCACTGCCTCCTTGACATTTTTCTTTAAATATCTCAAAGACCCCTCAAAATCAGCCGGTCCTTTGCTAAACTCACAATATTCCCCCTGTGATGGCCAGCCTCCAAGATGACTCATTTGTATAGTCCCCTCTCATATTAAACCAGGATTTGTCTGTGTGACCAGTAGTCTTTGTGATAGATACTGTGAATAAGAAGAATGCATGATGAAGGGATAGAAAGTGGTGATGGGGAAGGCTATTTTATGTAGCAGGGCATCTGTGGTAAAGTGTCATTTGAAGAGAAATCTGAAGGAAGTGTTTATGTTGATGTCACAGAGAAGAGTGATCCAAATAATTGGCATCATGAATGTAGAGGCTTTGACACAGAAGCATGCTTGATGTTTTTGAGGAACAAGAAGGCCATTATGGCTGGAGCAGAGTGATTAAGGAGGAGAGTGGTCGGTAATGAGATGTGAAAAGTAGTAGATGGGGATCTTGTAGACCACAGAAAAGATTTCAAATTGTACTTTGTATTATTTGGGAAGCTATTGGGGGTGTTTTGAGTACAGGAATCACAAGATCAGATTTAGATTCCAACAGGCAGCAGTGCTGAGAATATTTTGAAGGAGGGTAGGAGTGAAAGAGAACAGGAAAATGATGATGATGTAGACTGGAGTAGCAGAATTAGAGGTGGTTTGACATGGTCAGATTTTAAGTATATTTTGAAAGCAGTATTGAAAATTAGCTAAAGGATTGAATGTGGGTATGAGAGAAAGGGAGGAATAAAAAATGGCTTCAGATGAAGTTGAGATGATCTGGTGGGCCTGAGGGAAGGTTGTCTCAGTTTAATTCAGTCCTTCCAATTCTTATATCCCCAGCCCATCACCCCCCATAACCCATTATCCTACTCTCTCCTTCTCCAGAGCTTCTAGTGGTTTCTTCAGAACACAGTTTAAGACCACTGCTTTGGTAATAGTGGTGGGACACTCTGATAATGTTGATTTTTGAGGTTATACTAGACCTACTCTTATTTCAAGTTACATTAGACACTATTTTATAAAAATATACTGGAAAAAAACTATATTAATGTATAAGTAATAAGAGTAATGGCAGATCCTATTTATTGAGTGCTTACTGTGTGCTTTACATGGATTATTTCTTGACTCTTAAAGCAACCCTATGAAGTAGATATTGTTATTATGAAAAATCTACTGCAAAGGAAACTGAGGATTTGTCCAAGTTCACAATAGCAAGTTAATAGTGGAAACAGAAATTATATGCAGTTCTGTTAGATTCCAAACCCCCTGTCTAGGAGAACTGCATATTCCAATTCATTATTCTGCCTCTATAAAGAGAGTAGTGAGATAATGTCAGTCTCATTTTCAAATAATTTTAATAAAATATACATTTTAGGAATCAAATACTTATCAACACACATGGATTAGTGATATTGTGGTAATGAAGTCTCAACAGATGACATCATTGCCATAAATACACTAAATGACTTCATCATCCATAGTGATAGACTAATAACTGACTAATAATACTGATTAATAAATCTTGCAGTACTGTCGAAGTGTTTACTCCTGAAGAATCTAATTTGTATGGAGAACTGGTGTGGGGCTAATCTCTGATGCCAATATCAAAATACTTGCTCCATTTGTGAGTCATGAACATCAAGTAACTAGACAGAGGTTAATAGGACATTTTTCATTTGGCTGCTCATTTTCTAAACTGTTCTATTGTCTTAAATGCATGCTGGGGTAATCTATATCATGAGCTAGCAAAACTCAATTGCCCAGATATTTTTATAGGGAAAATAAGTTCATAAGTCAAAATAATAGAAATGTCTGTGCTTTTTTATATTTCTTAGACATTTGATTTTCTCAACTATTTAAAAATTCACTGCAGATGTTATGACATTATCCAAATAATGGTAGCAATGCCAGTAGTACGATAGTACATTTGCCTTCTTTTCATTATAAGATGAAGTTTAGCAAGTACTTCAAACTCCTTGGAAGAAAACCACTATTACTATCATGATGATGATTGCTACTATTTTTGGTCATTTTTTTCCTCCTTTGAATATAAAGAAAATGTCTAGGAAAGTGGAAATGTCTATGCTATTTCTCTATAAAATCAGCAAAAGATGCTATTACTTTTTAAAGATTAATTGCCAGGATATTTGAAATCATTTTCTGCCTCTTAAAAACTTAGGGGACTTTCAGTGACAAGACTCAAGTTACCTTCTTTTAGTAAACTGGTTGTTCTATTTTAGTCCTAATATTTCTCCAATGTTCCAAAGCATTAAATACAGATAGAAAATATTAAAAAAAAAAAAAATCAACTTAGGCTCTATTACTTGTTCCTCCACAAAGTACATGGGCAGTCTAGGCCCCAAAAATGGCCTTCGGGACCATGGCCCAATATTACAGATTTTCCATCCTTTGATTCTTCTTTTCCAAGTTTGACAGAGATGGAAAGGTTCCCTTTAGTTAGGTCAAGGTTGATTACCATTACTCTTTACTCAATGATCCTTTTGTGCTGATTTGTGGTATTTAACTTTGTCCAAGAATGAAGTCTGACCAGTAGATTTTAAATACTTTATCTTTTCCACGCATTCCTGAGGAAACTGAACTATAGGTCCTACCCTTATATATTCTCCTTCCCTTGAGTTATCCAGAGAGCGAATGGTGTGGAAACGGAAGGGTGCTGAGTTCTGCCAGAAGAAAATTTCAATAAAATGGGGATAAAGAATAAATGATGCATGCATAGGACTTCCCTTACATTTTTTTTTATTATATTTATGTTATAAAATCAGGATTTGGAAGCTATAATTGAGCTATCTCACATAGGACTTTAGAACTCCTTGGAGCATTTGTTGTTGGACTTAACTATATAGCTCACATCTATAGTTTACTTGTTATGTGCCAGGCACTATTCTAATTATTTTACATATATTACATAATTTAATCACCACATACACCCTATAATATAGATACTATTATTATCCCCAGGGCAGAAAACTGAGTCCAGGACCAACTTCATGGGTGTATGACCTGCAAAATCCCATAGAGACCCATGCTCAGAAGCGCCCTGTGCTTGGCTTAACTCTCTGCTGTCACCATCTTGGAATTCTTAATTTTTGAACTAGAAGCCCTGCAATTTCATTTTGCATTGGACCGCAAATTATATAACTGACTGAGGCACCAGGAAGTTATGTAACTTTCCTAAGGTCACACAACAAGTGGTCTGACTCCAGAGTCTATATGTTCTTAACCCCACACTTAACACTATACTATACAGATAATCAAGAATGACAATTCATATTCCACAAGCATCTACTGAATGTCAACTGAACGTTTTATCATAGAATCCACACGATGATATTTTAAGGAAGAATTATTAGTTCTGTTAATTTGATAAGGAAACTGAGGAGCTAGGGAGTTAAGGGACTTATGGAAGGTCAGATGACCCAAACCAGTATTGATTCCAAGAAAGAGTTTCTTCAGAACTCTTGGAAAGAGTTTCCTTGGAAAACTCTATTAACCCTGAATGTTTTTATATGAGAATAACAGAATAAGGATATTTAGTGCTTTGAGGAATTAAACTTTTTATATAGTTTAAAACAGTAGGACTGCTTTGATTTTATCTTTGTGTACAGTAGGACTGATTTTAATTAGCTAATTTTTTTTTTTTACTATTGTGCTTTAATTGAACAGGGTGAGAAGGATTTCTGATGTATACTTTTTAACTCTGAGTAAGTGTTGGTTCAACAAAATTCCAGATTAAAGCATTGAGTACTTTAAAAGTATAAACTTCTTAGTGGGGGTATTTTTGGCCCATTTTCTGCTTTCTTTAAACGGTATCATGGGTAGCATTTCCAAAAAGCTGTGTATTATTTGGGTCTCACTGAGTATCTGGGACTGCCACTTGAAATCTTTCCTTGGCAGTGGAAAATTTGTTTTTCTAAGCTAAATTGTACTTTTTTTTTTTTTTTAATTAAAAAAAGAACAGTGTCTTTAAAATTGTCAGAGAAGCTGCATTTCCAGGAGCACGGTAGATTCATATATTCCCCAGGAAATATGAGGTAGTTTTTCTGTGCTTAATGCAATAACCAATTCTACCATATTAAATTATGTTAAGATTGGTTGATTTAATTAAACTCAACAGATATATTCATTTATCCCCTTTGGCAGGCCTTATACTTTGGATTACAGATTAATTAGCCCTAGTCCGTTTTTAAGGAGTCACAGGAAAACAGACAACTAAGCGAAGAGGAGGGAGGGAAGAATAAGAGGACCATAGGAAATTTCAAGGACAACCCGAGGAATGTTCTGAAAGTGGATGTTTGTCATTTGGGGGAAAGGAGAGGGAGGCATATTCCAGGCATTGGAAAAATTTGGGCAAAACAGAGATGGACAGCATCTTAAACACTTACTTCCAAACTGTGCAGTTAGGTGGGGGTGGTAAAAGACCAGTGTGACAGTTTGAAATTCTTTTCTGAATTCCAAAAAGAGAAAGATTATGTTTTTGAGCTAATCCATTCTTGTGGCTGGGAGATCCTTTTGATTGGACTATGTTAGTGAGGTGTGACTCAAGTTGAGTATCTACCCTCTTACTGGACCTGATGTAAACGGAAACACACAGAGAGACAGAGACACACAGGAAAAAGGGAGCTCTGCCATATTATGCTGATCCTGCCACATGAGAGAGAGAGGACTGCAGGAAAACAGAGAAGCTCCAAGATGCTGAGAGAGGTCCTGGAGTCTGGAACCAACAAAGCAAAGAGGCACAGAGGCCCCCGAGGGGCTGGGCCCACAGAGTAGCTCAAGAGGAGATGAGCCATCTACCTGATAGCTCACAGCTGAACCTGGGAAGAAAGCAGAGCTGCCTAGACTAAGAGAAGAGGCCCTGTAAGAGACAAGCCCTATGCCTGGTTGCTCACAGCTGAGCTCTGGGAGACTGTAGATTCTGGAGGGGAAGGCAGGGACCTTGATGGAGATCAGTGACTATCTTGTTTTGCCATGTGGCAGATCCCTGAGAAAGCATCTCTGCTGATGCCTTGATTTGACATTTCACAGCCTTGGAACTGTAAGCTTTTACCCCAAATAAATCCCCTTTATAAAGCCAACACATTTCTGGTACTCTGTATCGGCATCCCTTTGGCAGTCTAAGACAAAGGGCCAAAGGAATATGCAAACTAGGGTTCAGATTTCACTTTGTTGGTGATGATGAGGCCAGTAGGATTTGAATTGTGGAACATAAGGCATAAATATGCAAATAAAACTTGCAACATTGGTATAAACAGAGTGGTTAACAGAAATTCTGAGGGGAGAGGAAGGGAAGAATAGGTGGAACATAGGGCATTTTTAGGGCATTGGATTTGTTCTGCATGATATTGCAATGACATTTACAGGACGTTATACATTTTGTTAAAACCTATACAATTGTATGGTGCAATGTGTAAACCATAATGTAAACTACAGACTTTGATTAGCAGCAATATTTCAATATTTGCTCATCAATCATAACAAATATACTACAGTCAAGTAAGATGTTATTAATAAAGGAAAATTTGGGAGGGAGGAGTGGTGTATATGGGAATCCCCAGCACTTTCAATGTAACTTTTCTGTAATCTAAAACTTCTTTAAAAAATTAAGTTCATTACGTGAAAAGAAAAGATGGTAGGATGATGATATTGTCTTCAAGAACTGTGCCAAAGTTGTAGACAATCGGAAGAAACACAAAAGGTTTGTAAATGATACGTTGTGATCTGAATTTCACAGAAAGTTCATGGAGAAATATATCAAGCAGTTCAGTTTTATGTGCTTAATTATTAAAAGATGAAAATGTAAAAAAAAAGATATAAATATGCAAATCAACTTCAAATGCTTCCCACACCAACATACTGTAATTACCTAAGGGATTCACAGTGAACTTTTGGTAAACACTTGTTAATAATCTTTTTACTGAACCATGAACAAAAGGGATGAACATGAACCATAAAACAATTATTGCAACATCTTCAGATGGAATCTTTTATCTAATTGGGAAGTACAGAGGACTACAACACTAAGGGTTTTTGCTTTTTGTTTGTTTGAATGTATTTTTCAAGGGTTTTTAGCCTATTAGAAAAAATACAAGGAAAGCTAGTTATCAAGTAAAATATGATGGAAAAAAATCTTAGAAATGAAGTTATTCTCCCTTGGGTTCATATTTACCAGATTTCAGAGAATTTAATAGTATATACTCTATGAACTGAGTCAAACAGGCTTTTCCTAGTTGATCTTGTCTGTTCTATGGATTTATATACTTTATCTATGCCTGCAAACCACAACTTCACACCCTGATCCAGAGCTCACCTCTGAGTTTGAGATTTGAATATCAAACATCTGTATTAGGATGGCTCTCTGACACCGGATGGTGAAAAAGTCCAAAACTGGGTCCTTGATCATCCATTCCTGGAACTCTTCTTCATCCAATCTCCCTATTTTGGAACATGGCAGCCTCTGACACCTTGGAGTTACTTATGCCAGTGAGTCATCCTTGACACTCATTTCTTCCTCATTCCCTACATCCAATCCATCACCAATTTCTCTGATTCAATATTCCAGATTCTTTCATATTTCCTATTTCTGTTGCTGCCACTTCCAACCAAGCCACCATCACTTTTCACCTGGACTACTGCACTAGCTTCCCCAATGGTCTCCCTGCTTCTTTTCTTGTACCTTTTCCCCATCTGATTTTTTCCCACATAATAGTCAGGGTGATCATGCCTAGACAAAAATCTGCTCATGCCCCAGTGGCATGCCATTTCAATTAGAATGAAACTCAAATTCCTCAGGAGGTTTGGGGGAACTGTCCAGCTTGCCCCTCTAACCTTATCTCACATCCCTCCCCTCAGGTCACCAAAGTAACAGCCACACTGCCCTTGGTATACTGCTGGGAATGTGCCAGACTGCCCTGCCTTTCTCCTAGGTACAGGCTGAGCTCGCTCCTTGAAAGCATTTCTGCAGAGACCATCTCATTTCTATTCATCTTTCAGAACCCTGGGAAATACTTCTTTTGAGAAGTCTTTTTTCACACTTCAATTTATAGTATATCCCCTCGTTATCCTTTCTCTCAACACCTTGTGAGTTTCAATTACTCTTAATGTGTTTAATGATTGCCTCTCCTGATTGTCTATAAGCTTCATAAGGGCCAGGCTACATGTCTTTTGTTCCTCTCTTTCTAGAGCCTAGCGCAATACCTGATGTGAACACTGATAGAAGGGCTCAATAAATATTTAATGAGCGTAATAAACAGGGCCTTAATGTTGTCACCTTGTGAAATTTGTGTACTTTGATTCTTGTCTTTGGTGGACTCTTGAACATCTCCACCTTCCTTTAGATGCCCTTTTCCCTCTCTCTCCTATCCTGGTACTGCCCCCACAGCGCTCCATATGCAGCTTTGCTACTCATCTCTGATGAACTGCTCACTGCTTAGGGCCTGAGGTAGTTTCCCCAAAGTACCACCAATTTCGTGGGGAGGGAGGCGAAGGGGTTGTGGGAGGGTGTATATGGGGGCTCTGCGAACATGCCCAAGAGGCTTGCCACAAACAGAATTTCTTTGAGGCTCGTATGATAAATTTAAAGTAAATTTGCATTTTACTTTGTAGATATTACATATTTTTTTTACTACAAAAAAGTAGATCCTTGGTGTTACTTCTGTACCCCAGAAACTCTGATTCGATAACTGCAAATTTTAACACTGCTTTATCTGGTCTAGCTCAGTTTTTAAAAAGTTCCTTCTCTTCTTATAGTAGAGACTTTTCTGAATACTAAAAAGACTGTAGCTCATTCCAGGAGTGTGTGAAGGAGTGAGCCCAAGTCCTATCTCCTACTTTTCTGATTTTCTTGCTGTGGTTTGCTAGCCATGTTTCTTTTGTCCCCCCACCCCCAGCCCAATTTTGCTTCCAGTAATTCTCAATGGGCTGCTGTTTGCATTTTGGGTGTGAAAAGACTTTATTGTGCCAAATTGTCCTGTAATGGTTCTTTCTACCTCCCTCTATATTGCAAGACATTTAGCATTCCTGGCCCCCACCATGGCATTCACAGTGATTGTGACAACCCAATTCTCTTTCACCATATTGCCAAATGCCCATAAGTAGGTGCTTCATGCCCCTGTTGAGAAATGCTTCCCAGACAATTCACCCCTTACGCAACATACAGAACCTTCTGCTTGATAATTAGGTTCACAGGTAAACATTTCTTTCATTCATTGAAATCTCAGGAAACAATTAAGCACCTGCTGTGTTCGACACTGAGCTAAGGCAGTGAACAGACCCCTTCTCTGAGGTTTACTGTGTGATTATTTCTTCCCACCAACTCACTTTTTATGCTTCTTTCTGAAAGGAACAAGGTTTTCTACTCCAATGCATCATTAAATTGCCTTCATTTTATGTTGATTTTTTTGTTCAAAAGTTATAAGAATATTGACATTTACTGAGGATAGTTATTGACATTTTCTGTGGATAGTTGAAAACGTTGGCCAAAACAATAATAAATGTAGTAATGAAAAAATAAAACCCAAAATTTGAAGTGGTCAATGCCTAATAGGCAAAGCATTAGCTGAATAGAGATATTTTAAACATAGTGTACATTTTAAAAAATGAGTTTTATTGCTGAGTAATATAATTTCTATAAGAATTGCTGCTGCAGCTTTTCTCCTTTTACACTGGGCATAAGAAATTAATTTTGGCACCACTGACTTCCTTTGCTAATATGCAATTATTTAATTTCACTGGTGTATTTGAGTTATGCCATTCTAACACATTTATGTATTCGTGCATGTGTAGCTGTATGATATTTAAAGAAGCTGCTGAATGCCATCATCACATGCAACAGAGAAAGACCCCAAACCTAACAGCCTGGCAAGATAGAGAGAGGGAGGGCAGACAGGCAGGGGTGATACTACTCTGCAGGAGAACAAATAGCATGTGTGTTTCCACAAAAAGCACCATGACACGTGAAAAACGGGTATCAGTGGGAGGTAGTACTAACAGGTACCATTTGTTCTCCTACCTGTTAACATTATTTGCAGATCTTAGAATCTAGTAGTGACTGGAATATACACATCTGTATCAGTTCCTGCGTGCCAGGTGCAGTTAGAAGCACTTCACATTCATTACCTTATTTAAAGCTTAACACAAATATGTGAGGTAGGTATATTACATTACTATTATCATCCTTATTTTCCAGATGAGGGAACTGAGGGACCAGGAGATTATGTGGCAGCTGGTGTTGAAGATGGGTTTCAAAATCAGAGAGTACAGCCTCAATGTTTGGTGCTTGAGTCCTGTCCTGTACCATTCTGGCAGGGACAAAATTGTTCAGACAAGTAACATGATACTCTTGCATTGACAACTACCTATTGGACTCACTAGCAGGCTGAGTAAAGCTATGTGGGTTATCATTTTGTATTGAAATTCAATCTTTTTTAAAAAAATTATTTTAACTTAAATGAACTCAATTTAATTTTATTTTAATAACTTTTTGTGTGTAAAGGAGATAATTCTTCAATTTTGGTATAATTGAACATTTTATTCTTATTTAAGGCTTAATATTTTTCAGAAAAAATTCTTTAAAGGATTATGCAGTGATATAATTATAATTAGGTTTTTTTTTTTTTTTTTTTTTGGGTCAAGGGTCATTTTTTATTTTTTAAAGATACTTACATTACATAAATGTTACTCAAAAAATATAGGGATTCCCATATGCCCCACCTCCCATACCTCCCACAACCTTTCACATAATCATCCTTCATTAGTGTGGCACATTAATTGCAATTGTTAAACACATCCTAGGGCTTTGCCATTAAGCATAGACCATAGTTCTCATTGTAGACCACACTCTCTTCCACACAGTTCTGCATGTTATACGATGATTTAAAAAGGCCTATGTCTGTTGTTGCAATGTCACTCAGGACAATTCTCAAGTCCCGATAAAGCCCCTGTATTTCAACTGCACATCCCCTCCCTGCCCCGAAAGTATCCAGTGGCCACCGGCTCCACCTCACTGTTATAACTCCTTCCATTGCTAGAATCATCATATGTGTACAACAGAATACCATTAAGTTCACTCTAGTCCATAGTTCTTCCCCCAATCCTGAGGGGACTGGGATGGTGATGTCCACTCCACCTCCAAGTGAGAGAGGGCTTATATCTCATGGATATGGTGGGTGGGATGATCCTGCCTGCAGATGCAGGCCCTCTCCATTCCCTGGGATGGCCGCTGCCCATCATTGTCTCCTCGCCAGGTGACTTGGATGAGTCCACTGAGCTGTAGGGTAGGAGTTGCAGCTCCACCGAGATTCCACGCACACCTGGCACATAGGTATGCCAGAGTCTCCAGTCTCTGGAAGTATACCTAAAAACTCCAGCATCACATATAGGTTTGAATAGAAGGGACTGATGAACCATGTGCAGGGAGGACTTATTTGAGTCTAATTCTGTCACTCTCAAGAGCACAGATTCCAAAATAGAGCCCACTGATAAGGCATCAGTCTCTGGGGCTATCCCCCCTTATATAGGACCTGGGTGTCTCCAGAGCTCTCAGGAGCCCCTCTGTGTGGGGTGATATGCAGTTTGATGTTCTATGAGCTCCTACTGAGGTGTGTGTAAGCATTACCTTTGGGATGACCTCCTGACTCTCTTTGAAGTCTCTTAGCCACTTGAACTCATTTGTCTTTACCTTTTCCCCCTTTTATTCAAGGTCTTTTTCCAGTTGTCTTGCCAGTTGGCACTTGGTATTAATCCCTCATTGCCAGGGAGGCTCATCCCCGGGAGTCATGTCTCATGTTGGGGGGAAGGTAATGCATTCATATGCTGAGTTTGGCTTAGAGAGAGGCCACATTTGAGCAACAAGGAGGCTCTCAGGTGGCAACCCTTAGGCACCCCATAACAGTAAGCTAAGTTTCAGTTACAAGAGCAAAGACTCATAAGGGTAGTCATCAATAACAAGAACTCATCAGTGGGCCATCCTCTTTTGACCGACACTGTCCCTGCACTCAGAGGACTGTTGCTGCTTCCTTGGAGAATGTGGCAGAGCTCTCCAGGCTAGGAATTCAGATTCCCTCATTTATTGAGTGATTGTCCACCCACTGTGGCCATGCCCCATCCTTTGATCTTTTGAACAATTTTGTATATCTTTCATGTATATTCAGATGAACTTACTCCCATGAATCCCCCCTCCCAGACACCCTCCACCAATAATCCCCTGCAGTACCCATTGTAACCCTTCTATGATCTAAATCTTCCATGAACATGTAGCCCATATAATAATCAAATACACTTAATAGGAAAAAGAAACAACAATGATAAACTTACATGCAAGAGACAAACATAAGGAAACACAGGATAAAACAAACAAACAAAAAAACAAACAATCAAACAAAAAACAAAACAAAACAAAATATAATTAGCGGGTTGGGACATTCAAAAAAAATGGAAAAAAAAGTAAAAGAAATGCCTTTTTAAAGAAAAAAAATTCTTTTTTTCCTTTGATCATTGTGTTATTGGATGTCCGGTGTGCCGTGACACCTTCCCCCTCTCAATCCAGTGTCTCCCAAATTTTCATTTAATTTTCAAAGAAGTTTTAGGTCACAGCAAAGTCACACACGGAATATCAGAGACTTCCAGATACCAAACCACCCCCGCCTTCCCCACCCCATATTAACCCCCCCCCCTTTTTTTGGATGTTAGCATTGTTATAACTGTTATACAGATAGCAAAATATAGCAACCAAACATTGTCAATGATTTACAGTATAGTTTACAATTTAGACAATACAGTTTAATAAGTTTTGATGATATTTACCATGTCATGTGTCCATTAGTGTAAGGTAATGAAAAACCTTTCCCATGACCACTAAATACCCCATTAGATCTTAACTGTTCCTTCCTCCCCACCCCCCTGGGGCATATGACACTCCCCTGTCTTGACTCATGGAATGTCAAGATTCATAGTTACATGCCCTGGGTATTTGAACCTGCCCTTCCTAATCTACCCACCTGTCAATGCTGCACCACCAAACCCCGTAATATCACTACCCATCTGTCCTATCCTTCAATATGCAACTATACTCTATCCCTTTACCATAAGTTATGTCCATATGGGTGATGGCTCAAAGCCTGCTCTTCTCTTTCTCTCCCTTGTTAACCTATCTTTCAGAAAATGGTTCTCAGAGACTGCTCACTTTCCTCAGTTCAAATCAGTGAGGTCATATACTGTTCATCCTTCAGTGCCTGGCTTGCTTCACTCAATATAAGGGCTTCAAGATTCATCCACGTTATTCCATGTGTTAGAACTTTATTCCTTCTTACAGCTGAGTAATATTCCATTGTATGTATGTACCACATTTTACTTATCCATTCATCTGTTGATGGGCACTGGGGCTGATTCCAACATTTGGCAATGGTGAACAATGCAGCTATGAACATTGGTGTGCATATATCTGTTTGTGTATTTGCTTTCAGTTCTTCTGGGTATATACCCAGCAGTGGAATTGCTGGATCATATGGAAGATCTATTGTTAGTTTTCTGAGGAACCGCCAAACTGTCCTCCACAGTGGCTGGACCATACCACAGTCCCACCAGCAGTGGATGAGGGTTACTATTCCTCTACACCCTCTCCAACATTTAGTGTCTGCTGTTTTTTTAATAGCTGCCATTCTGATGGGTGTAGTTTTGATTTGCATTTCCCTGATAGCAAGCAATGTTGAGCATTTTTTCATGTGCTTTTTAGCCATTTGTATTTCTTCCTTGGAGAAGTGTCTTTTCAGGTCACTTGCCCATTTTTTAAATGGGTTGTTTGTCTTTTTATTTTCAAGGTGTATGATTTCTTTATATATGCAGGATATTAGGCTCCTATCAGATACATGGTTGCCAAATATTTTGTCCCATTGGGTAGGCTGCCTTTTAATTTTCTTAATAACATCCTTTGAGGTGCAGAAATTTTTAATTTTGATGCGATCCCATTTATCTATTTTTTCTCTTGCTGCTCGTGCTTTGGCTGTGAAGTTCATGAAACCATTTCCTATTACAAGGTCCTGTAGATGCTTCCCTACATTATCTTCCAAGGTCTTTATGGTTTTGGCTCTTATATTTAGATCTTTGATCCATCTTGAGTTGATTTTTGTATAAGGTGTGGGATGGTATTCTTCTCTCATTCTTTTGGATATGGATATCCATTTCTCCAAGCACCACTTGTTAAAGAGGCCATTCTCTCCCAACTGAGTGGGCTTCGTGGCCTTGTCAGATATCAGATAACTGTATATGAGAGGATCTATATCAGAGCTCTCAATTTGGTTCCATTGGTCAGTAGGTCTATCCTTGTGCCAATACCACACAGTTTTGATCACTGTAGCTTTGTAGTATGTTTAAAGTCAGGTAGTGTGATACCTCCAACTTCATTTTTCTTTTTCAATATGTCTTTGGCAATTTGGGGCCTCTTGCCTCTCCAAATATATTTTGTGGTTAGTTTTTCCAGTTCCTTAAAAAATACAGTGTTGACTTTTATTGGGATTGCATTAAATCTGTAGATTAGTTTGGGTAGGATAGACATCTTGATGATGTTTAGTCTTCCTATCCATGAACAGGGAATATTTTTTCATTTATTTAAGTCTTCTTTGATTTCCTTTAACAGTGTTGTGTAGTTTTCTGTATATAAGTCCTTTACATCTTTAGTTAAATTTATTCCTAGGTATTTGATTCTTTTAGTTACTATTGTAAATGGTATTTTTTTCCAGATTTCCTCCTCAGTTTGCTCGTTATTGGTGTACAGAAATGCTACTGATTTTTGAGCACTGATCTTATAGCCTGCAACATTACTGAACTCCTTTATAAGTTCTAGAAGCCTTGTTGTAGATTTCTCAGGGCTTTCTATGTATAGGATCATGTCTTCTGCAAATAATGAAATTTTTACTTCTTCTTTTCCAATCTGGATGCCTTTTATGTCCTTTTCTTGTCTCAGTGCTCGTGCAAGTACTTCTAAGACAATGTTAAATATGAGTGGTGATAGTGGGCATCCTTGTCTAGTTCCCAGTCTCAGAAGGAAGGCTTTTAGAATTTCACCATTGAAAATGATGTTAGCTTTGGTTTTTTCATATATACCCTTTATCATATTCAGAAAGTTTCTGTCTATTCCTATCTTTTGTAGTGTTTTTATGAGGAAAGAGTGCTGTATTTTGTCGAATGCTTTTTCTGCATCTATAGAGATGATCATGTGTTTTTTTTTCTTTCAATCTGTTTATGTGGTATAGTACATTGATTGATTTTCTCATATTGAACCATCCTTGCATACCCGGGATGAAACCCACTTGGTCATGGTGTATAATCCTTTTGATATGTTGTTGAATGCGATTAGCATGTATTTTGTTTAGGATTTTAGCATCTAGGTTCATTAGAGAAATTGGTCTGTAATTTTCCTTTCTTGTGGTATCTTTATTTGGTTTTTGTATTAGGGTAATGTTGGCATCATAGAATGAGCTAGGCAATATTCCTTCTACTTCTATTTTTTGGAAGAGCTTAAGTAGAATTGGTGTTAGCTCTTTCCGAAATGTTTGGTAGAATTCAGCTGTGAAGCCATCTGGTCCTGGGCTCTTCTTAGTTGGGAGGGTTTTGATGACTGAGTCTATCGCTTTACTTGTAATTGGACTGCTGAGTTAATGTATTTCTTCTTTCATCAATGTAGGCTATTTGTGGGTTTCTAGAAACTTGTCCATTTCCTCTAAATTATCATTCTTTTTGGTATATAATTTTTCAAAGTATCCTCTTATGATACTCTTTATTTCTGTGGGGTCAGTAGTGATATCCCCTTGCTCATTCCTATTTTATGTATTTGCATCTGTTCTCTCTTTTTCTTTTTAGTCTGGCTAAGGGTTTGTCAATTTTATTGATATTCTCGAAGAAACAGCTTTCGGTTTTGTTTATTGTTTCCAGTGCTTTATTATTCTCTATCTCATTTGGTTCTGCTCTAATCTTTGTTATTTCCTTCTTTGTACTTCCTTTAGGTTTAGTTTGTTGTTGTTTTTCCAATTCCTCCAAGTGTGCAGTTATGTCTTCAATTTTAGCTCTTTCTTCTTTTTTAATATATGAATTTATGGCTATGAACTTCCCTCTCAGGACTGCTTTCGCTGCATCCCATAGGTTTTGATATGGTGTGTTGTCATTTTCATTAGTTTCAAGGTAGTTACTGATTTCTTTTGAGATTTCCTCTTTGGCCCACTGTTTGTCTAAGAGTGTGTTGTTTAACTTCCATATCCTTGTGCCTAACCTGTTTCTCTGGCCCTTAGTGATTTCCAATTTCATTCCGTTGTAGTCAGAGAAATTACTTTGTATAATCTCAATCTTTCTGAATTCATTGAGAGTTGTTCTGTGGCCTAACATGTGGTCTATTTTGGAGTATGTTCCATGTGCACTCGAGAAGAATGTAAATCCTGCTGTATTTGGGTGTAGTGTTCTGTATATGTCTATTAAGTCCAGGTCTTCTAATGTATTGTTGAGTGCCTTTGTTTCTTTATTGATTCTCCATCTAGATGTTCTGTGTAATGATGATAGTGGTGTGTTGAAGTCCCCTGCTATAATTGTAGAGGCATTTACTTCTCCTCTTAGTTTTTCCAGAATTTGCCGCATGTATTTTGAGGCACCCCGATTAGGTGCGTAAATGTTGATGATTGTTCTCTCTTCTTGAGAGATTACTCCTTTTACTAATATGTAGTGTCCATCTTTGTCTCTTACAATAGTTTTGCATTTAAAGTCTATTTTGTCTGATATTAGAATAGCTACTCCTGCCCTTTTTTGGCTATTGTTAGCTTGTAAAATGGTTTTCCAGCCATTCACTTTCAGCCTCCTTGAATCCCTGGGTCGAAGGTGGGTTTCTTGTAGACAGCATATAGATGGATCATATTTTCTTATCCGTTCTGCGAATCTGTGTCTCTTGATTGGTGAATTTAATCCATTAACATCCAGTGTTATTACTCGTAATGAATTTCTTACTTCAGTCATTTTTTCTTTGGGTTAATGTATGTCATATGTTGTTTTGTTTCTCTTTTTGCCCTTCAGTTGTTTTTAAACTCTCCTCCAACTCTCTCTCCCTTGTTTTTTCCTTTCAAGTTGTAGAGATTCCTTTAGTATTTCTTGAAGTGCTGGTTTCTTATTGACATACTCTCTTAATTTCTGTTTATCTGTGAATATTTTGAACTCTCCATCATTTTTGAATGCCAGTTTTGCTGGATAGAGAATTTGTGGCTGGAAGTTTTTTTCTTTCAGTATTTTGACTATGTCATACCACTGTCTTCTTGCCTCCATGGTTTCAACTGAGAAATCAGCACTTAATCTTATTGTGCTTCCCTTGTGTGTGATGGTTCTCTTTTCTCTTGCTGCCTTGAGTATTTTCTCTTTGTCTTGAACATTGGACATTTTGATAAGTATATGTCTTGGAGTTGGCCTGTTGGGATTTATACTATTTGGGGTGCACTTTGCTTCCTGGATCTCCATATCCATCTCTCTCAATAGGGTTGGGAAGTTTTCAGCCATTATTTCCTTCAACACTCCTTCTGTTCCCTTTCCCTTCTCTCCTCCTTCTGGGAAGCCCATAATGCATATGTTTGTGCATTTTGTGTTATCAGTTAGTTCCCTGAGTCTATGCTGGATTTCTTCTATCTTTTTGTCTATCTGTTCTACCATCTCTTTGATTTCAGCTGTATTGTCTTCCGTATCACTAATTATTTCCTCTGCTTGTTCAAATCTGCTGTTATGTGAATCCAGCGTCTTTTTGATTTCTTGGATTGTGCCATTGTTCACCATCATATCCATTATCTTTTTAGGCATGTTTGCAATTTCTTCAGTATGTTCTCCCAGTGTCTTCTTTATATCCTTAATCTCTTCCTTCACTTCTTTAAGTTGGTCCATGATATTTGTTTGGATAGCTTTGATTAGTTGTTTGATGTTCTGCATCACTTCCTGGTTTTTAATTTGTTCATTGGACTGATCCATGTTTTCCTGTTTCTCAGAGTCATTTGTATTTTTTTGTTGCCCTCTGGTCATCATATTATCTTGATGGGTTTGTTCAGTTGATTAGCTTTTCTCTATGCCCTAGAGTTTTATTTAGCTGGTGGTTCTACGTGTGAGTTAAGTTTTCTCTTTGGCAGTTTTTCTTCTTATTTTATTTCCTTGCTTCTTTCTATGTTCCCTTGAAGGCAAAAGATTAGGGCCAGAGGAATCAAAAGATGTAAGGAAGGCAGAAGGATAATAGTAATATTGATAAAAGTTAGAAGAGGGGCCAAATGAGACTTAATGAGATGAAAATTTATTTGTGTAGGCAGTGTAGAGTAATAGGAAAAAAAGTGGAGTTCCTACAATGGAGTGGGAAAACAAATGGAGGAATATATATATAGTGATTTAGAAGGCTAGAATTATGAGGAGGGAGAGAAATAGTAAAGAATGGGCTGAAAGGAAAAAGTTAATACTAATAAAAAAAAGAAGAAAACAAAATAGATGGAATAGAAATTGACACTCTTAAGTTGTGGGCCTATGGAAAAATGTTGTATCGAAGAGCCACAACAGAAAGCAGAAGGTAGAAAGATGAAGGAAGGATAAGCAATAGTTTGGAATACAAAATCAATATAGACAGCGAGTGGGAAATTACTGAAGAAGAAGCACAGTAAAGAAGCGACAAGCTAGCAGCACCTAATTTAAAAAAATGAAAGAAAAAAGAAAGGGGGGAGGAAAGAGGAAAGAAAAGCAAGAGACCAGAAATAAACAGAGAAAAACCAAAGAACCACACAGACATGCAGTCAAACAGAGCTAAGGGGGGGTCAATGCTTCCCCTAGGGTCCACGTGGATCCTCTCTGCCTGCTTGTGTTTATCAATCAATTTCCCTGCAGGGTTCTATATGCGGGTCCTGAAACAGCTTTTAGCTATTAAACTAAATTAAAAAGAATTTATTTTTCATTTATTGAAGTGATCTCACTTTTTTTTTTTTTTGGCGAAATACAGGACCCAAAATAATTCCTCCTCTAGACCAACCCACTTACGGAGGGGACCCCGTGGAAATTAATCAAGCACGTCCCACTTCCTGGACTCCCCAGGGTAGCTGGAGCTCTGATGTTAGTCAGTGCAGAGTGCTAAAGATGGCCGACTCCGCCCCTTCTGGAGCCGAGCACCAGTGTCACTGGGTTGCTATGTAGATCAGTTTGACTCTGCAGATTTGCCTCTCCTCTCAGCCTGATGCTGCTTCAGGTCGGCTTATCTGCTCCCCAAGCTATGGGGTGGTCCAGGCAGCCAGATCGATGGAAAAAAAAAAAAAAAAAAATTCCCTTCCCTGTCCTCCAACAGAACCCTCCCTCTTTTGGATAGTGTCCCCTCTTCCTGGCTCTGCAGCAGCCCGGGGCTTATCCCTGGACAGCTAGGCAAATCAACTCCCTCCCTGAACAGAATCACCCCTCCCCTCCGCCAGGTGCCGATTCGCTCCAGCTGTTCTGTTCACCCAAGGTCCAAGGGGCTCCAGGCAGCAAAATCCCCAGAAAATAAAACTCTCTCGCCCTTTTACCAGAGCCCCCCCTCAGAGAGTGCCCCCTCCTGCTAGGCCCTGACTTTGGTTTCCGAGCCCTGTTTGTGGCTCCAACCAGCCGTTTTATTTTTTTTCTCCCTAACTGCGGAGCTCAGCCGTCCGTGCCAACCACCACCGGCAAGCTTAAAACTCACGAATCTCCACTGTTCCGTCCATGCCGATGATCCGCACAGATAGATGTCCCAGGCTTCTCATTCCACGCACACACAGCACAGACCCCTGGGCAGGACCCTGTCCACAATCCGCCTTGCTCTGGGAGCTTGCAGTGTGTGACCTCCTACGCTAATGCCATCTTGGCCCCCTCTCTTATAATTAGTTTTTTTTTTATTAAAAAGACTTATTTATTTATTTTACTTTTATCCATTTTTCACTCCCCTCTCCATTTTTGCTGTTTTGTGTCCATTCACTGGGCAATTCTCTGTGTCTGTTTCTTGCCCTCTCTTCTCATCCTTCTCCTCCTGTCTTCACCGGGATTCAATCTTGAGAATCTGCGCCACCTTAGTTGCTGTTTTTTTGGTGCGTCTAGTCTTGGTTCTCCCTTTGTGTCACTCTCCTGTTACATCATCATCTTGTTGCGTGGCTCAGCGGGGCCTGGCCTGGGGGCTCGCCTGTGCGCAGGACCTGGTGGCCTATGCACCTTCTGTATTTTTCTTTATTTTACCAGGAGGTCCCGGGGATTGAACCCAGGTCCTTCCATATGGGAGACATGCCCAACCATTTGAGCCACATCCGCCCCCCATAAATAGGTTTTATTTCTCTTAATTTTACTTTCCCATAAAGATGTAGTTGAAGTGAAAGCACAATTAGATTCAAAAGAAATTATTAAACCCAGAACTAATTAAATATCATCTATTAGTATTTACTTGCACAAAGACTGTCAAAATGTAAATACTTGAATGTTTATTTCCTTTACTCTTCTACTTTGTCTCCTTGTGTTTTTTACTTTCAAATTTAATGTTTTACATGCATTTTTTTCTTTGTAATTTCACTTACTCTTAGCCAAACTGATCATTATCTCTAGGAACCCCAGCAAAAGAAACCATGATAAAGCAAAGGCTGAATGGCCCCTAATTGTCTTGCCTCATCCAATAAAGTATTTTCCTTTAGAGACAATTGCAATTAGAAGGTTAGGGTTGAATGCCTGTATGAGCTGTTCTTAACCAGTTTATATACTGACTATTTGCCAAATGCAAACGCCAATTAGACCTCAAATGCCGTGTTTCTTTTTGCTAATCCAGAAGCAGACGCTTCACCTTAATTCGTTTGTTTATTTCTATCCTTTAATTTATAAATATATTCTGTCATCCGGCCACCATTGCAATTCTGATGGTTGTTTACACAAATATGAGACCATCTGCCAGGTTTCTGTGGCTAAGGGAAAGCAATAGGAAAACTACATTTCCATTCTTGGGAGAGTATTTTATTTTGCTAATTATTTAAAGGTACTAAGGAAATGCATCCCTTTGGCTTAACATTTTGGAGAATGAAAAATAAAGAGGTTAAAAATATATATAAGAGTTTGTAACATCAAAATCCTTTTTATTAATAAAACATCCACATTTATGAAAATGACTAAATATTTTCAAGTTATCACTCCAAGTATCCAGGGGCATAAGAGATTTATGGAGCTGGCTCAAATAATTTCAGAAATCCAGTGCCACTGAAATGTGAATTGATGTGCATATGTTCAGTCAATATAGTTATATTTAAATGGAACCATGTAGAAATGTGAAAAACACCAGTAGTCTGCCTGTCTGCAAAAGTTGCCTATTGTAGTGGACAATCTGGAGAGGCTATGAGCAACTCCTTCCTTTAAGGTTTCCTTTCTCCTATGTTTACATTACTTGACTCTGCATCCCTCTCTCTCTGCCCCAATCCCCGACATGGGTGATAGAGTAAGGGTGTGTGTGTGGCGGAGGCGGGGGGGTGATGGTGGTGGTGGTGGTGGGATAGCTGATTCCAGCTGGGTTAGTAATCAGACTACCTATTAAGATTTCTAATTGAGAGACCATGTCCACATCTGATTGCTGGGTTAAATTACTAGCAGATACTTTTAAGGATTGCTGAGGAATCAGAGCTTTTCTGATTTGGACCTTTCTAAGTTCAGTCTTAGGAAATTCCTGTATTTCCTAAGATTCTCCAGTGCCTCTCCCTATCCTCCATTCCCCCTCCCCCCCTTTGTTTTTTGCTTAAGCAAACTCAGCCTTGTTTCTTTTGCTCGTAACCAATACTTTGTTTTCAGCTTTCATTGGAGTCTTAGCTTGCCAAAGGGTTGCTGATGCAAAGTTCCAGAAATGCATTGGCTTTTATAATGGGGATTTTGTTAGGGTAAAAGCTTACAGGTCTGAGGCCGTGAAATGTCCAACTCAAAGTACCATTAGAGATCCTTTCTCACCAAAGTCATCTACTGGTTATTCCCGGCATCTTGCCACATGGCGATCAGGCTTATGGCAGGGCTCATCTCCTCTTGAGCTGCTCTGTAAGTCCAGCCTCTTGGGGGCTTCGAGCTTAAGCTTTGGCTGCTAGCGGTCCTCTCTCACATAGCAAGGTCAAAAATGGCAACTACCTCTCTCTCTCCCCGTGTCTCCATTTTATCAGACCCAGCAAGAGAGCTTAGACCCAAGCTGGCTCACACCTCAGTGAGGTAGTTCTATCAAAAGCCCTAAAGCAATCTTATCAAGTAATTTAATCAAAAGCCCCTTAACTGAATTTAGTGCAATCCAAGGGACCCATACCTACAGGAATGGATTAGTTTCAGAATATATTCCTTTGAGATCCAAAAAAGAACTTCAAACTGTCACAGTTAGGGAACTCTGTATTCCTCCATGTCTCCACTAACATTGCAATTAACTGCAGCATTGGATTCTCCCTGCTATCTTTTAAAAGCATTTCTGCTACCTCCCTACATTTCTCTCCTTATTTATGAATAGGGAAAACTTTTATTAGCTAAAAGGCAAAGAAAATTTTCAAAATGTTCCTTTTTATCTTGGTATAATAAATATCAGGGTAACACTTTCTCTCCATGGGCTTTCAAAAACACAAAAAATTCTGCTTGGAATCATTCCTATGCCCAGTGGTGGGCAAGAGTAGTCTATGTAAATGTTCTAAAATTGACTGAGGTGATGACAGCATAACACTGTGATGAAAATGAGAGCCACTGAGTGGACACTTTGAATGAACTGTACAAAGCATGGGACTGTATAACCCAGAGACTCCAGTGGTGGATGATGGACTATGGTTAACAGGACAAATATGAGAACATTTTCTCCTGAACGATAACAAATATATAATACTAATTTAGGGTGTTAATAATTGGGTGGGTTGGAGGGAAAATACACCATATGTAAGATATGGGCTATAGTTAGTAGTAATATTTTGACAATGCTTTTTCATAGTTTGTAACAAATGTTTCACAATAATGCAAGGTGTTGGTGGTGGGGAGATGTATGGAAGCCTTGTAGGATGATATGCATATTTGTTTTGTAAATTCATAAATTTTACTATACACTTACTGTTTACATAAGTTTATGTATGAATGATATACTTCAATAAAATTTTATTTAAAAAAAAGAGTAGTCTATGTGGTAGCAGCCATCAGCAAACTTCATAAGGGTGAGGGAACAGCAACCTGGGGGATAGTGAGATGGTGGGGTGAAGTGAAATCGTAAGGTCAGAGGGGCAATAGGGGGCAGAGTTTGCTATATTTTTGCTTGGGTCTTCATATTTCTAATAATGTCCATCCCAGCATTGCTGCTTTAGGATCTCAAAAGGTAATTGTGAGAATTAAATGATATAATTTATGTAATGTGCTTCACTCAGTGCTTGGCACTAAGTAAGAGCTCAGTAAAGGTTAGCTATTTCCTTCCAAAAGAGGGTTTCTTTTATGTCACCTTTATAAAATTTTCCTTATTTCTAGAGTGACTTTCCTGTAGCTGGTATTTCGGGAGCATGGGATATAGACATTTTATTTCTTTTTAAATTAACGCCTTGCATTTAATGTAACAAGATGGTTTTCTAATTGTACAGTAATTAAACTTGAACAAATGTTAGAGTGGCAAAGGGGCACTGGCCATGCCATTATTTAAATGTGGAATGAGTTTAAGATCAATGCCTTGATTTTCTATAATCAGTATAAGGGTCAAATAAAATGCCATTTTTCTATAATGGGACTACATTTTCATTCTATCTGCAAGACATCTGAAGCAATGGAGAGGAAAAAATAAATAAAAGTTATACTGTATTTCACTGACAGCTTAGACCATTGAATTAATATTCCTTAAGAATCTATAGAGTTTTACAAAATAATAGTTCATCTCAAATTAAAATGGAAATTGCAGTAATATTTTTTCTCTGAGAAAGAACTCCTTTGTCAGATCTGTCATTGTATCATCATTTATTCTTCTGTTATTAGGATGATCATTCAATCATATTTTCATCTTTTAGGGTTAATTACAAGCTTAAAGACTTGTCGTCAATTCTCTTTTAGTGCCATAGCTGCATCCTAGAACATATCGACAGGATCTTGACAAAGCAGGATCGTGGACTCACATCTATCTTTTCTTTTCTCGTTTTGGAAGAGAAGTGAATTAAAGTGACTGTAATTTGTCAGTAGTAAGAAATTGCCATACTTGGACTTCCTCAGACTTGTATTTTCTTTCTGTGATGAAGTTTACACCGTGTTTTACTGGAACTAACAATACAGATTTTGAACACCTCTGGGTTCACCCTCTGTCAATGGAAATGACAGAGCTTACCTCTAACATTATGGTTTTACACCTTAGTCACACATAATTATGGTTTCGGTTTATAGCCATTCAATTGCTTAAACTGCGGCCACTCTCTGCCAACTTTCTGTTTGAAAAAAATGTTTGTGTTCCCTCTTCCTTTAATACAGGAGTTGAACTTTCCTGAGAAGTTAATGATTCTTCAAGGCTTCAGTGTCCTTGTTGTTTTATCCCAAACATATCAAAATGTTCTGACCAACCCTCATGCAATTTCATCTGAACCGTGATACAATTCCACATAATGCACTGAGAATTTGATGTGGTGTTTTCATTTGCTTCATTGGTAAAAGGATATGATATTTTCTAGAATACAAGGTGCATTTTTCTCAGCTCTAAGGAGTCTCCTCTAGGTATATTTGATCCTGTGCATGATATTTTAAAATTGGAGACAGTTTTTTCTACATGCAGCATAGAACACATTTTTGTCTCTAATGGAAGGAAATGATTTCTGGATATCATAAGCTACCTCAGTGAACAATGTAAATATAGCCAACATTAAAAACAATAGAAGTTTAATAATACTGAATATTAAAAAGCCCTTAGGCTAATATATCATACTAAAGCCCGTCACAAATGAAAAGAAAACAGTACCAGTCTTGAAACTCAGACAGAATCTGCCCCTTTCTGCCTCAGGTTTTGATTCTATTAGTGGTTGTAATCTTTGAAGCTTCAAAGTTTGACAAATTTTCCTACCAGCTTCATAACTCTTTAACATTTTCACTTTACCCAAGCAAAAACCGAGATGGTGTGAGTTCCCAGAACAGACTAATATTTCATTCCTGTGCATCTCTCCAGCATGCTATGCAGGTTCTGGCCATTAGCGGAGCTCAATAAATAAATGCTGAGTGAAGGAGGAGTTTTTCCTTATTTTATGCTTTTCCATAGCTTCAACTTCCTTTTACAGACATCATTGCCTGATGACACTTGACAATTTGTTACAGTGCTTTTGATAGCACATGGAGCTGTGACCTCCATGCCAATCAAGGCAAGAAGGCTCCATTCTTAGAGTAAAAACTGCTGTTTGAAAAATGGTTGCTAGTGTGTTATGTCCTCCTTATAGTCTTTGAAAATCTCCCAAGTTGTGGGAACATCCCTTCTCACACATTTCTATTACTGTCTTGGCCATTCCAACATGGATTCCATGTATATCTAAAATTCATTGTGCTCCAAGCTGAACCTATCTTTTTTTTTCTTTAAACCTGTTCTGTCTTGCTGTTTCTGTTAATTCCAACATACTTATTCCAGTTACTTCTTCCAGTAATCTTTGCATTATCCTGAATCTAACACACATAACTGAATCTACTGCCAAGTGCTGCCAGTTCTATCTTGTCAATACCACTTACATCTATCTCCTTCTTTGCACATCCACTGCCACTTGTTCCATTGCATCTTCTACATTTTCTTCTTCTTTTATACTTCTAATCTCTCCCTTTTCTATCAACATTAATTTTTGAAGCAGATTTCTAATTATACCACCCAGTCATTCACCCTTTGTCCTAAAGTCATAACTGCTTACATAAAAATTGTGAACTTTTCAGGTATTGTTCAAGATCACATTTTCCAATAGAATATATATATCATATTATGTAATTTTAAATTTTGTAGTAGCCACATGTAAAAATAAAATGAAAATATTTTATCATATTAAACCCAATATATGCAAAATAATATTTCAACATGTCATCAGTATAAAAATTATTAATGAGTTACCTTACTTTTTTTTTCCCACTGCCTTCAAAATCTGGTTTTAGTCAATTTTCAGGTGCTAAATAGTCCCATGTGGCTATGTGACTAGCAGCTATGTACTGGAGAGGGCAGTTCTAGACCTTTCATTACCTGGTACAAACCTGTTTCTCTTTTTCATTCCCCTGTATACTCTCCATACTCCAGCCAAACTGAGCTGTATGTTCATATCTGTAAATTGCCCAGGTTATTTTGCTACCATGTCTTTGTGCTGTTTCAGACTTATGGAATGTTATTTTCTGCTGCACGTTTCCAAATCCTATGAGTGCTTTAAGGCATAATGCCACCCGACTCATGAGGCCATCTTATCCCTCACATGAAATAAACTTTCCCTGCTCTGAGTTTCTAGTACCTTTTTTTTTTTTTCTGTAATGACACTTAACAATCTGAATTTAAAAAAAAACACATCCATCATATCTTCTTTATTAGATCATCAATTTCTTGAAAGCAAGGACTGTGCTTTCTTCAGTGTGTCACATGCAATGCTTAGCCCCGTGCCTTGCTCATAAAAACATTTACGGAATGCTTAATGGATCATAAGTTAAACTCCTCCTGAAGGGGATTTTATTAACTGGGCTGAGAAATGATTGCAAATAGTCAAAAAATGAAAAAGTGCATATATATAAAAATAAATAATTATTTTTAGGTTTATGTGACATTCAAAACAGTGCTTTTAAGTTAGTAGAAAATATAGCTTTAACAACAGTGGTATACTCATATGGCTTGGATAAAACATTTATAAGGCCATATTTTCACTTAATGCCAGGAAAATATTTTTATAGATTACTTTACAGTCACCCTGATTAGCTATTCTTTAAAAGAGGATGCTGTAGTAGGTTGCTTTTATTTTACTTATCAAATTCCTTGTGAAGGACCATGGGGAATCAGAAAGAATCTCTGCCTCTGCAGAACCCTCCTGGGCCATACAACTGTGTGATCTCTTTTGTCTCTGTTGTTTATTCATTACTGTCAGGATGACTGATTCAGGCAATTGACCATCTCTAAGGGAGCTTGATATTGGTGAGCTTAGGTGCAATTCTTTCATGGGGGTGACTCTCTAAGTTTGCCCTGGACTTAAACCTATTCTACCATGGTAAAAATAGATTCTCCTAATATAAAAGCCTAAAATCTGTTAATTTCATGAACACATTCAAAGTTTTCATATTCCAACCCAGCTTTTCTCTTTTCCTAAAACATAATATATAATGTCATGAAAATTTCCCTTTGGTCATCTAGTATAGCAGATGCTGTCAATGCTTCCCAAATAACCCTGGAATCCCCTTATGATTTCTATCTACTCAGCCTGACTTCCAACATCCAACACCTTTGCACATCAGCCTAGACATGAATGAGAATTAAAGTCCACCTGGGGCAGCTCCTAACCAGTGACTGAAGAGCACAGAGGTAAATATATACCAGTTGCCCTCAGCCCTTGCCTGAAAGGCATGTGTTTTTCACTATTCTCCAGAGCTCCCTCCACCTGTACTCTGGTGGCCCACTTCAGTGCTAGTTGGCTTGGTGGTGCATCCTTTACTCTGTGCCTTCCCTTTCCTTCCATGTATCACCTCCCCAGTCCTCTGCGGGTGTCCCTGCCCCACTCAAATAAACTAGATGCAGCACTCAATCCTTGACCTGGTGTCTGCTTCCTGGAGAACCCAGCTAAGATGGAGCTAATCAGGGCTTTCAAGCCATCAGTGTGTCTAGTCTGCTACCTTTACCCCTCCCCTGCCCCACTGTTCTCCTTCCCTCTCTCCTATCTGTAATTTTATTTTCCTCCCCCAGTATTTATAGCGTGCCAGTCACTGAAGAAGGAAGAGATTCTTGCCCTCAAGAATCACAGAGTCTAGCCTGGAAGACAGAACAGTAAAGAGAACATTATAATACAGAGTGGGAAATGCTAAGAGAGAGAGAAATACAAGGCATTATCAGAGTCATAGTGAAGCACAGAGAAAAATACAAGGCATCAGAGAAGGCTTCCCATAGGAACTGGTGCCCAACCTGCTTTAAGACAATTGTTCTCAAGGTGTGGGTGCTGTACCAGAAACATTGGCATCACCTGGAAACTTTTTAGAAACGCACAGTTTAGGAGCTAACCCAGACCTTCTGAATCAGAAACTCTGGGGGTAGAGCCCAGCAAGCTCTGTTTTAACCAGTGTTCCAGGTGATTCTGATGCATGCTAGTTTGGGGAATACTGTTTAATAATAGGGGAGTGCAACTGTAAGTTACATTTCCTAGCATTCAATAGCCTGAGTATAATTACGAGATTATATTAGCATCATTGTTCTGACTTTCTAGAACTTTACTTCTGATGCAAGCATTAATCTATTGCTTGGCTTTGAGCAATCTGCCCAACTGGGCCTCTGTTTTCTCATCTTTCATATGAAGGGATTGTATGAGGTAATCTTTAAGGTTGTTTATTATTTTCTTTAGAATTTAAAATGGACCTCTTTTGATAAAAAATGTAATAATGACAGTTAATGTATGTGGAGTGCTTACTGTCTAATGGTCTAATTGCATTATATCACATTTAATATTGACAACAACCCTATGTGTTATTATCCCTATTTGGCAGATGACAGAATTGAGATACAAAAATGCTGAAAGATTTACTTAACATCACCGCTAGTGAGTAGGCGAGCTGGGATTTGAAACCACGTAGTGCTAACTCCAGAGTCAATACTTAATCATTGCTTTACTTCTAACCCAGCTATTCCCAAACTTTCCTGGTTCCAAGTATCCTGATTGTCTCAGTACTTTTGTACAGCACCACTAGACCAAAAGATAATAAACAGTTAGTCCTAACATCTTAATAGCAGTAGTTTTCCTGATGTCGGATGGATATTGCTGTGTCTTCCTCAAGGAGGTAAAATATCACTCAGGACTCTATGAGGTTTCTTGGATACCCTAGGATGTCTTGGCATAGAGCTTGGGAACCACAGACCTGACAGATATATTTCATTCATTTATTTACATAAAAACAGTAAGAAACTACTGATGGACTAAAGTAGACTTATTATTATTCTAGCAATAAAAGAACTTTTTTTTTTTTACCGGGAGGTCCCGGGGATCGAACCCGGGTCCCTCCATATGGGAGACGGACGCCCAACCAGTTGAGCCACATCCGACCCCCAATAAAAGAACTTTTATCAATGATATAAAGGCAGTGGTCACCAGAGGTTCTGAGGGGAGGGAGAGGGAAGAATAGGTGTAATATAGGGGCATTTTCAGGACATTGGAATTTTCCTGCATGACATTGCAATCACAGATACAGGCCATTACAAATTTTGTCATAGCCCACAAAATTGTGCAGGACAGAGTGTAAACTATAAAGTAAACTATAGTCCATGGTTAGAAGCAATGCTTCAATATGTGTTCATCAGTTGTAACAAATGTGCTACACTAATGAAAGATGTTGTTAATGGGAACGTGTGGGAGGAGAGGAGGGTGGGGCATATGGGAATCCCCTGTATTTTTTAATGTAATATTTATGTAATCTAAAGCTTCTTTAAAAATAAAAAAAAAGCAGAAAGAAAATATTTTCCAGCTATTGTTAATTTAATCCTTCATTGTAACTTTTTTCCTGTCTACTTTTAAATTTTTGATATTATTCAAAGTTTCTCAACCTCTAACTTTATGATTATCACTGTTCTTAGGTGATTTGTTCATATAAATGGTGCTATCCCATTCACATCATTTGGAAACTGGGTTTTTGTTTTTAATTTAACAGTTCAACCTTTTGTTTTTCTTGAGATTTACCCACGTAGATTTAATTAACTCTCTTTATTCATCTTAGTAATATTTGACAATGTGGCTATACCACATTTTAATATCAGTTTCTCCTCTTCATGTACATTTTGTTTATTTCCAATTTTTACTGCTGACCAAGAAAAGTTTTTTGAATGTCCTGGTAAATGTCTCCTTGGGCATTTCTTTTGAAAGTTTCTTTATGCTGGATTATGGATAGGAGCATTAAATTTTTGCTACATGCTGCCAATTTATTCTCCGAAACAGCTGTATAAATTTGTACCAGCATGAATATGAAAGTCTTTTTCTGAAAATCCTCATCACCTTTTTAATTTATGCCAATCTTATGGTTGCAAAATCAGTATCTCATCTGAAGTTGCATTTCCTTGCTTACTAGTGAAGTTGAGAATCCATTTATGTTTGCCTCATGGATTTATCTTTGAATTTCCTAAATGTTCTATTTTCCCCTCTATTTCCTGCTATTTATTTTTTGTTAATTAATTTGTAATTAATTTGAAGAAATTTCTAATGTATCTTTTTTTTTTTTTTTAAAGATTTATTTACTTTATCCATTTTAAAACCCCCCCTTCCCCATTTGCTATTTTTTTTTGTGTGTGTGTGCCCATTTGCTGGGCAATTCTCTGTGTCTGTTTCCTGCCATCTCCTCTCATCCTCCTCCTCCAGTCTTTACCAGGATTCGATCCCGGAGACCTCCAATGTAGGAGAGAGGTGTCCTGTCACCTGCGCCACCTCAGTTTCTGTTTTCAGAGCTTTTTGGAGCCTCTCGTCTTGTCTTTCCCCTGCATCTCTCTCCTGTTACATCATCATCTTGCTGCATGGCTCCCGGGTCCTGGTGGCTCACCGGCACACAGAGCCTGGCAGCCCATGCACCTTCTATATATATATATTTTATTTTACTGGGAGGCCCCGGGGATCGAACCCAGGTCCCTCCATATGGCAGACGGTCGCTCAACCATTTGAGCCACATCCGCCCCCTCTCATGTATCTTTTGTCTCAGATATATACCGTAAATATCATCTCCCATTTTATTAACTCTCCTTTAACATTATTTATAATGTCCTTTGTCATATAAAAGTGTTTAAATTTTGACTAAGAATCAGTTTAAAGTAACCCCAATCATAACTTTTGTCACCGTGTAGTGCTTTCTTTTCCTTTTATTTATTTGTTCACCTCCTGTATCTCTCTACTTAGGATGTAAGCTCCCTGAGACCAGGGGCATTGTCTATCTTCTAACTGTTCTATTGCCCACACTGAGAATTTTCTCTGATGCCTAAGAGGTGCTCAGGAAACTTAGGTGAATAAAAAGTGAATTATTCAAACAGACTCTTATAGAGAAAGAGAGAAGAAGAGAATTATCTATCATGGTTACTGGTAGTACCTAGGTGTCAGTGCTGGTCCTTGCATAGTCTGACTACTGCTCTTGGTCTTAGGTTCCTCAAAATGTCAAGTCCGATAAAATCTTCAGATGTTTGTAGTTCCGGCTGACATCTTAACTGAAATCTCATGAGAAACTCTGAGCCAGAATCCCCTGTTGCTATATTCCTAACCTATAGATACCATGAGATAATAAATTTTTGGGTAATTTATTAGGCAGTAACACCTAAATATGATTTAAAAACAAAAATGCAAAACAAAATGAAAAAGAGCAAGCTAGGAATGGAAGGAAATATATTTAACCTATTAAGATTTGTATATATTATTAAGACTTGTATGAACTTAAACTATGTATTAGTTACTATGCAGGAATAGTTAAATAACACAATGATTAAGTGTATATAAGTCAAGTACATTCTCTTCAATTCCTAGCCTGCTGTTTTTTTCTTTTAAATCATATCTGGATATTGAACTTAATAAATGCTCTACCCTTCATGAATCTATTCACATCATCATGAGTTTTTTCTCTTTTGATATGTGAATGTTGTGTATTACAATGATAAGATCTATCTCTTCTTGGAAACATTTCATTTGCTCGTGATTGCATCATTTACAATTTACTGTGGGATTGATTTGCTATGTTCTATTGAGAAAGTTTTCAGGTAAGACTGGGTATATGTTTTCTTTTTCTTTTTCCCTTTTTAATTGTCCTTGCCTAGTTTTATATCAAGATTTTAGTCATGGTCCCTGCTGACTTCTTCATGCATGACTTTTCACAAAGATAACTTAACCATACCCCTCACCATTTCCACTGTACTCTCCTTATCTACTCTCTTTTTAAATCTTCTTATCATCCTAACTTTGTTATGGGGTAAGCTGAAAACTTACTTTTGTGGGCTAATCAGCAGCTAGGCTAGTCTTGGTAGATGACTCTGATTTGGAAGGAATATGAACAAAATTGATGGTTCTGCCATGATATAGCCAGATGACTTTTGCCAAGACACATAACCTCACTAAGCCTCAATTTATTCACCTATAAATGGGTGTAAAGAATAACTCCTACTACATAGAGAGATATTGTGAAGACCAAAGGAGATCATGAATGTAAACTGATTTGCAAATTCTAAAGCATTGTGCCCATGCAAACAAATATAATCACTTATTTATTATTAGGCATTTAGGAAGGCATTAAAAGTGGGATAGTTTGCTCAATAAAAATTTTTTTTTACCAGTTTTTAAGATCTTTCCTCCTATCTGAACTCCTGATGTCTGAGACCAAATATGAAAAACAGATATGCAGAGTTAAACTGTACTCTGACTCTGGGATGAGCTGACTGGGAGACAGTCATGTCTGCTGTGGATCCTGGGGCAGTGGGGGCAAGTGCCATACCATGGGCAGTCAACCTGGTGATACTGCCAAGAACCCCTAACTGCTAAGTACTGAGTACTAAGGAGGCAGGCTGGGAGAGAGCAGGTATGTATGTTTTGGGGAGGCAGTACACCCGAAGACAACCAAAGGCTGAGAAAAAAGAGGAAGGCAGACTGAATATAAAGGAATGACAAAGCCAGTTTACTAGTAGTGGAGGAGCACAGGAGGTAATCACAGTTCTGACTGCAACAGCTGCCGCCTATTCAATTATTGTAGCATGATCTTACAGCAAGGTAAAAATATGTCACTAGTAATTTTTTAGGAGTGATTTATTTTCAGCTTTTATTTACTGTAAACAAATTAGCCCTTTCTGTTTTCCAAGTACTAAAATTTTCTAGTATTTTCTCATTCTCATCAATATAGAAAATAATTTTTCTCATTCAAATTCTCTCTGGTAATTTACATGTGTCTAGGTGAAATCTGTTTATTAAATTTTGAGAGGTACCTGAAATCTAAGTGGATAAATTATTATATTCTGCCTTTAGGACTATTAGATAGGATTCCTAAATTGGTGATTGAGGTAAATCTCAGTATGTATCATGATCTCACTTTCAGACAGACAGCAATGTTTAACCAAATTAGGAACTTCCTAGCACCAGTGCTTTCTTATTATAATCTCAAGAGGGTCTACACTGACTCCTATAGCCACCTTATGAGCCAAAAGACTGGATTGCTTATCATTATTTCCTCATGTGTGTGGTTAGAATACCTGAATAATACAGAATCATTATTTTCTAACAGATATCCACAACATATAAAACAGTTTATTTGTTTTTTATCCATCAGCGTTATAACTTTGCTGAAAAACTATCAGCTTGGTCTGATTTATTTTCTCAAAGTTCTTGCTGCATTTGCTAATGGTTCTTTGTGCTCCCTATTTTCTTTGTAAATGCTTGTTTCATTATTTTTAGTTAAATTGAAAAAAAGCTTTCAAGAATGTAATTTTCATGTTCATTCTGTGTATTTAGAAGAGCTGTGCCAATTTCTCTTTTAATCTTCACTTCTCCATTTTCAGAAACAATGGCAAATGATTCATATGCACATATGTACTCTAAAGACTCTATTAGAAGTTAATCTCCATTGGTGAGTATAACTGTGCCAATTTTGCTTTTGAGCCAAGTGAAGTAAAAAGGAGAAGCAAGATGTTTAAAGTGAACTTAATGGTTTGGGAGGTGGACATATGTGAAACGAACATTCCTGCCTCTTCCTGATCAGACCATTAAGACCTATCAACCCTTATTTACATATCTACTAGACACTGGTGCTCAATGACACTTGTCATTTTTTGCTCTGGGAGACGTTTCTGTGATGATTTTAAAGGGAAAAAAAGCATCCCCTTCATTCAACAGAACGTTATCTGAAAATGAGCAAGAAACCTATTGTGAAAAATGCTCCATTACTTGGACACAGAATGTCATGTAACACCTAGGATTGCCAGTGTCATATGTCAGGCATTTTTGAAATACACTTGGCAAGGTGGTATCTTGGGGAAGGCAGAGAACATTATGTGATGTGGTGGCAGGTCTAAGCCATGGGCATATTGAAATCATTTAGATATTGGTTTTGGATCAATATTCCTATCGAAATACATTTATGTCAGAGGAAAAGCGAGTGTTCCAGACACATAGACAAGGACAATAGGCATTGCGGTAAGTGTACTCATGCATTAATTTCATTTGACTGAGCTGGACTCAGTGTATTTATATCTGTGTTAATGAAGTCAAGATGCTGGAAGTCTGGGACAAAATAACCATTTAAGTCTAACAGAGGAAAAGTGATATGTATAAGAAAAGAAGGAATGACTTGAAGGGCTTACAAAAACCACTGCTTTTCATTGAAGAAATTCTTGAACTGCACATTACTTGGTTTTCTGCCAGGTAATGTAAAATAGCTCTTGGAGGTCATTAGGAGGCATCCTACTGGTTGACAGACAGAACTGAGCTGTCAGACCATATCTTAGGGCAGTTACACACTTCATCATTTCTAGGATCCAAATCACACCTGGCATTTATTGTTAAATTCCAGGTGCCTTCATGTAAAACCAATATGTTCTCTGCAATTATACACTCTGCAGTGACTGATCAATGGCTAAGCAGTTTACAGGAATACATCACATCTATGGTGTGTGCACTTCCCTATGGTCTTCTAGTAGAAACAGTGCTTCAGACAACAAATGAAATTCTGGGACTTTATGCTGGTATTATTAGTCATATGAATAAAACCACAGCAGGTGACACAGTGCAGAGCTCATTGAACTTGATTGATGTTGGAGGACTAGGATAAAGGCATGTCAGCTTACCTAGTAATCCTAAAGACAGAATACTCCATGGACCTCAGTTTTCTCATTTAATGTAAGAATAGTTATATCAAACCAGCTTCCTTCTTAGAGTAGTAAGGATCAAATTTCATTGTGATAGCATGCATTCAACACTTAATCTTTAGTGCCATTACTAGCTTATGAAGAAAAACTCTTGTTATCTTAATTGTTCTACAAAATAATTCTAAAATTCAGCGTTTTCTTTTCACAAACCATTTATTTTCTTTCATTTTCTTTTAGGTTTTCAGTGTGATAGATATTTTAGAACTACTTGGAACCACTCTTTACATCATGCCTAGAAATTAAAATGGGATATAAGGAAGCAATTTTTTCCTGATCCTGACCATTCAAGGTTTTGGATTTATATGTATACATGGTATACCCCATATTGGAGTCCTGTCTCTGGGGAGCTGGATTCTCTGTCCCTCTAACACATTTTCTTTAAGAAAAGTAATTATGAATTATTATAGAGAGCTTGAGTGTTTTTTCAATGCTGCTTCATCCTTTTTTTTTTTTTTTAAAGAAACAGTCTATAATTCAAGAGATGTATAAAAGTTTCATTCTATAGCACATGGGTGATGGTGAAGTATAGCTTGCACCTCAATTTTAGAATGTGCTTCATTATCTTCTTTCAGAACACAAATAGAATGCAACCAACTTTAAATTTAAGTATCATTTGTTTTTTCAAGACCCCTAGAATCAAACAGTTCAAATTGAAACATAAAATTTTACTATTTTTAACATCACTGCATATATTAGTTTAAATACAAATAGAGAACATTAAATCAACTTCAGATTTAATTCCCTGTTGAATACATTCTACTCAATCAAAAGTTTGTCTTCACAGACAAGATAGAAGTTCTTCCTTGAGACCTTGACTCATTTTTCTTTAAGGACAGCCTGGTCAATTCGATACAACAGACATAGTTGTATCGAATTGTCTTGGCAACCTAGTGTTCATCCTGCTTCTTCTTGTAATGGTTCTTCCACTTTTGTTTGGCAATCTACTCCAACCACATTGGGTGCCTAATCAGGTGCCTGCCATTTCCTGACCAAGCTTGGCCAATCGGAGGCAAATTCCAGTCAGAATTGGACTCTTAGGAAAAGAGGTATAAGAATGAAAAATTGTTGGAGATGATCTACCCATGCAGCTCAGTGAAGGCAATCATTAATTTTTGTGAACTAGAACCCTTGCTCCTAAAGAATTAAACACATCATACACATCTTATCTCTTTTTCCATAACATTTTATACTTCTATGAAGCATTTGGCTCAGTTTGGCTTGGGCATGCTTAGCTGTATATGTCTATTTTTTTTTCCTAAACTTTTCCTCGCCCAGTTCTGAGTCAGTGTGCTGATTTGAGTCTTCCATGGACCCCAGAAAATTATGTTGTTAAGCAATCCTTTCCTGTGCATGTCTGCCAATTATATGTGAGACCTTTTGGTTAGATTCAATTAAGGTACCTTTTTGTTAGATCACTTTTGATTAGATTGCTTTAATTAAGGGCCTTTGATTATATTGTGGTACCCAGGGTTGATCTTAATCCTTGTATTAGTCAGCCAAAAGGGTTCTGGTGCAAAGTACTAGAAATCTATTGGCTTTTATAAAGGGTATTTATTTGAGGTAGAAGCTTACAGTTACAAGGCCCTAAAGAGTCCAACTCAAAATACCATAAGAGGTACTTTCTTGCCCAAAGTCTGTTGCCACATGTTGATGCAAGATGGCAGGCGATGTCTGGGAGGGTTCATCCTTCTTCCTATTAAGGTTCCATGTGCCAGCTTCTTTTGATCTCAGTTGCAGACTGGCATAAGGCTCGTGTGTCTTCCCAGGGCCCATTTCTTTCCGGGCTTAGCTGCCTGTTCTCTTTACAAGGTTAGCTGTAGACTATCAGGCTCATCTCTCTTCCCAGGGCCTCTGCAGTGTCTAATGAGCTGTCTCTCTTCCCCTGCCATGTCTTTTTCTGTGTGTCTGCCCATCATGGGGGCTAGGACTCAATGCCCTACTGATGTGGCTGAATCAAAGCCCTAATCTTACTTTAATCAAGTAAATGTAACCTTTGAATTTAATACAATCAAAGGGCATCACACCCAGAGGAACCAACCAGTTTAAAAACATAATCAATATCTCTTTTTAGAATTCATAAATAATATCAAACTGCCACAATCCTCTTATGGGAATCCTGGCAGAAACAGAGAAGAACCCGGAAGCTGGAATCAATGGAACACAGAGGCTGAGAGGAACCCACTTTAGCCCAAAGCTAGAAGAGAAGAGGTCCAGAGGAGAAGGGAGAGACACAGAATGTACTTATCACCCATAGCTGAGCTCAGAGAGAAAGTGAACCTGGAGGAGAAAGCAGAGACTGGCCACAATTTTGCTTTGCCAGGTGGCAGGAGTCCAGGATCACTAGCAGCTGACCTTTGGGGAGACAGCATCTCTGATGATGTCTTGATTTGGACATTTTCAAAGCCTCAGAATTGTAAGCTTTTAACCTAATAAATTCCCATTATAAAAACCAACCCATTGCTAGTATATTGCTCCCAGCAGCTTTTAGAAAACTAAAACAATCAGGAACTGCATTTTAATTGCTACCACTTTCCCTATAGCAGAATAGGTACACAGTACATAATTGATGACTTTTTAAAATGTTTAACTTTAATGGCCTTTTTGTGAGTTTTTGCTTGTGTATTTCTGGTTGCAGAACATTATCCCTTTAGTGGTTCAAAATTTTTTATTGAGCAATAACTAAATGCCAGACTTTATGTCAGGGGTGAGTATCTGGTGTATAAAACAAATAGTCCTGCTATTTGGAATCTAAAGGAAATAGGCACTTACAATGTCGTGTGCTAAGTGCTCCATTACAGGAAGAACAATGTGGAATACAGAGGAGGGAATTTAACCCAGAATTCAGAGGGCAAAAAAACATATCTGGGGAAGGAAGGCCTCAGCTGAAAACTGAAGGATAAAGAGGAGTTCTTATCTAGGTGAATGGTAGACTATTTATTCCAGAGTGAACATCAGATGGAAAGGCTTTGATTACCTCCCTCTCTCAAGTGCCCAGCTAAGTGTCCTGTGTATCTATTGAATACTGGCACCTTCTGCTTTTGAGTTATATCAAGTAATCTATATGTTCTATCAACTACACAGTAAGTTGTAGGAGCCTTAGCTTTATATTTGCTATACCTTCAGCATTCAGCCTGGTAAATTGACCAGATCAATCTATGAAAGGAGTAATATGCCAGAACAAAATTAGAAAAGACACTATTCCTAGTGCTTGGGGTTTTGACAACTTGTCACCACTTTGGAAGATGTCATATATTTTCATGTGCTATTTAAGGACTCCTTTCCATTAATGATGTATATCAGTTCTGTCTGTCCACATTCTTTCATTTATTTTTAATGGACACTTGGGAAAAAATCTTGCCAGACAGAAATGAGGGTAGAGATGGCTAAAGGAAGCGTTAAAAGTTATTTTGTATGGAAAAGTAAAGTAGGAGAAAAGATATTATGACCCAATGAAACTTTCCCAACTAAGAATGAGAAAGGGTGCTCCCTAAATGCAGATTATGTGATACTGAGCAACAACCAACCAAATGGATCCTGAAAAGCTCTCGTTGTGTTACTCTGAAAGGCTGCTTTGCAACACTACTAAGCATCCCTCCCAATAAAGGGCCTCGTTAACTTTTCCTCATCTGAAGTTTCAGAGGGTTTGGGGAGATAAGGAGTCAGAAATGGAACTGGTGGAATAAGTTTTAAAGTATGTCTAACATAATTCTAGAATAAGGCCTTTGGGTATCAAATAAATTAATAACCAAGACTTGGGAATCTGAATAAGACGTACTTATTAAAATTGCTAATATTTAAAGCTTTTCCACCTCTGTGAGTCACAAGTATATGACATGAGTTTTAGTAGATTTATTTCATAATATTTAACTCATTATGTCATTTTCCTCCCTTATTTGCTACGTTCCAAATACTTTTAATCACTCCCAGGTTGTGTTATCACTTTGTATAGTTCCAACATGATATTATATAATTATCTCAAAAAATAAGTAGCTTTAAATGTAACTTTGAGCTGTGCCTTGCTGTCTGTTATGGTTACACCTCTGTGTTAATGAGGCCCATTATTTCATCATCAGGTGGATCCATGCACCTTCTCACCTTTCTGTAGGCACAAGTGGTATCAGTGTTCATAATCTGGTGGTGATGTGTCAAGAACATCATCCTTGATGATGAATTACTCCTTCAATTTGTTTAACCTTTAGTATTGATGTATCAATTTGGTCAACTTTTCAATCACTCTTCCTCAGAATTTCTCACTTCTGCATCAGTTCTTGAATTATCTGACCACTAATTTAGACTATGAATGCCCCATGATAAAAATATCTAAGCTGCATTCTCATATTGCTGTGAAAACAAATGTAAGTACTCACTTAAGTAGTTAATGTAAATCATGTGATAGTGTTCTACAAATACAGAATTTGTTGCTCACCTAACTTTCTCATTGGAATTTTTTCTCTAATGAATCACTGAAGGATTCCTAAAGTGAAGAAAATGAAATCTAAAGAAACTTTTATACGTATTTCCAGAATATATCTATGCAAGAGTAAAACAAATAACTCTTTATGCAAATAGATATAAATAACAAAGGAATTGAAGAAATGATTCAAAGATTAAAATGTTACCTAAGTTGAACTATGACATTTTCAGAGCTTTTTTATTTTATACCTAAATATTACATTTAATTCCTAAATCAGTGCATTTTAAAAAGTAAATTTCCCCAGGAATTTTTTTTATGGATTGTTTTTACAAGACATTTTTTAGATCATATTTTCTAGAACACAAGGCAGTTTATAGAACACAGGGATATTTACAACATGGAAGAATAGGTATTACCATGAATATATTTTAAGAGATTTATTTAAAAAGATCATGTAACCCAAATATCAAACTTTCAAAAAAAATAGGCATTGAGAATATTTCAGTAACTTCCACCTTTGAAAACCTATTCTTCTTACCTACAGGGGACTTTGATGTGCTGCCTTGTATTTGAGGAATTGCTCTTTCCCAGCTGTGTGAAATTCACCACAATGTTTACTTCAGTTCTCTCCAGGCAGGGTGCTGGAGACAGCTTTATCAAGGTAGGGGCTGATACCATGTCCGGAGTTAGTCCTTTCAAACTGCATTACTCAAACCCTGATGCCTGACAGAAAACTCTTTACCACCTGTCTAGAGGGAGTTATGATCCCTTACAGCTCTCTTGCCAAGCTTTTGTGAGCTTGCGCTGTGATCCACTGGAATCACCACTACGTGGATTCCCAAGGGTCTTTAGTGGCTGCTCCCTGACTCTCAATCTATGCTACCTGGCAAAAGCTCTAGAGAGCTCTGCCAGAATGCTAGGTAAGAATTATTTTCTCTATAATCACTTTATTATTATTATTATTCCTTTCTTCTGCCCCTTCCCAGATGTATACACCCTTGTCTTTTATTCTGAGAGTCATCCCCAGTTGACTTAAATCCTTCTCTTACCACTATCCTCTAAGTTCTTTGATCTCAACTGCTATACTCCATTAAATATGAAGTTTTAAAAAAAGATTACAGCTTGCCTTGGGAGCTCTGTGTAAATTTAAAAAAATAGTTTTATCATTTTCTCTATTTACTTTAGGAAATATTCCATATATGCCTCTATTAGTCAGCATTCTCCAGAGAAACAGAACTGACAGGATATATATGAATTCCTGAGGAGAAGCTGGCTATCTGGAGTAGCGATAGAAAGGCTTCTTTCTGACTGCTGAATCATCAGTTCTCTCTTTAAGACCTTCAGCTGAATAGCTGAAGAGACTTCTCTCATTGCTAATGGCAATCTCCTTTGTTGATTTAAATACAATCAGCCACATATGCAATGAATTGTCTAATGATTTAAATCAACTAAATATCCTTGCAGTAACAATCAGGCCAGTGCTTGCTTGACCAAACAATTGGACACCATAATCTAGCCAAGTTGACACATGAATTTAACTGTCACAGTTAAGTGACACTCTAGCCAAGTAGAGTGACAGACCCATTATTTAAAAGAGATGGGAATTCTTAGATTTTTACACAAAAGCAGATAATAATTTACTGATGTCCTTAGATTGGTTACCCAAATACATATCTCTTACCACTAAGTAGTGTGGTAAATTCCTCTGTATCTAGAGTTAGCAAGAATAGGAACATAAATGAATAAGCAAGCCAATTTTAAGGTAAGGAAAAGGAGTAGTGTTTTTTTTATTATCAATTATCTGTTTTGTAAGTTGTTTCACATGCAATTATCACATTCAGTTCTCACAACTGGCCTTGAGCTTTTACATAGGGTATCAGAGAAGGTTCAGAGAAGTCAAACAACTTTTTCCAAGACAAAAGTTTGTAAGTGGCAATGCTTGTATCAAAACTAGGTCTGTTGGACTCTATAGCCCACTTTTTTTCTTTATACCATCTTTTCCCACAGTGCGTTATATAGAACACTAAGCCAGTGAGACATTTTTACCAAAAAATAAGGGTTTTCAGGTCAACTAAGATTGGGAACTTCTGTAGTAGAGAAAATGCTTTAAATTTAACTAGAATGGCTTAGAATTTTTACTGAGGAAACTTTCCTTCATGGTTAATATTCTGTGGGATTAATATTTTCCTGCTGTACTTTTTACAACAAAACCCAAGGGTTCATCAGAGCCAGGTTTTATTATATTTCTCCAGTGTTCAGCTGGGCATTATTTTTGCAGGATTCCTTCATCAATAAGTCCCAAACATTCAGGAATCATGTTGTGGTAGGTTAAAAATTTGGCCACAAATTCTTTGCAGCTTTTTCATTATGAGGATGAATCTATTCCTCTGTCCCTTGGATCCAGGCTGAATTTGTGACTTGTTTTGACTAATGGAATGTGGTAAAAAGTAACATTGTACAAGGCCTTGCTGCCCTGTGAATGTTGCTCGATACTATCTTAGATGGATGAGTGGCCACATGAAGGAGAATTGAGGTACCCACCTTAGAGCCAACACCATCTGCTAGATACATGAGCAAAGCCATCTTGGACCTTCCAATAGAGTTAGGCTTCCAGCTGAATGCGGAAGAGTGACCTAGCCAATCTGTGGAATCATGAGAAATAATGTATCATTGTTTTTAACTGCTAAGTTTTGGGGTGACTTGTCACACAGAAAAAGAACTGATACACATGAGAAAACCATGCCTGGTAATTTATGAACATTGACACTTCCAGGTGTTGGGTTTTACCTGGTTCTAAGATTGTGTGTATTTCTGAGTATTTAATCTTATAGAAATTAATATTTTATGTATTACATAATAATTACATAATAATGTACTATCTGTAGGGGCATCTTTTGTGTTTCTACATGTCTTGTTAGCAGAAGCATTGACAGCATTTGTTCTGGATTGTCTTCAAAGATGTTTTAATAACAAACAGTCTTGACTGACAGAGATAATGTCTCCCTCTGGGGCAAAGGGTAGACTGGCTTGCTCAAAGCACTCTTAATGGAATATTGGGTTTTCCTAAGCTCAGAGTTCCCAGTTGTGATACTAACCCACTGTGTGAGCAGCATGTACCTGGACTCTTCCATGTTACACTGTTGGGAATTGGAGGCTGAGAGAAACCATTGTAAACATAAAACTCATGCTACTTGTTGTACTGTGTGTAATAAAATTCTTTGTCTCTGACCCAGTAATCTCACGTCTTTTGCAACCATCCATGAAACTGTGCTAGGCTAATTTGTTAGTTTAAAAGTGGGGGAAATCTCAGACCCTTCACATATCTTGTTATTATCTAATTTGAACTTAGTGCAGTACATACAATACTTTGTGAAAGTTGTATGAGCTTCTGACTTTGTCTCAGGGACAGATAATTGAGAGAATCTGCTTCTTCCTTCTGAAATGTGTAATTATTCATAAGTAGCTATATGTTGGTCTCTCATGAGTTCAATTGTTAGAGTCATTAGGAATTGCATCTAAGAGGAATGAGTTTGTTAATTGGCTTTAATTATATATATGAATGAATAGTACACATTAATATTTTATTCATGAATATTAAGTTCTGCTAGAACATGTGTTATGCTAGATATAGTTTGCTTATTTTAATTATTTAATTTCTTCTGTGTCTGTACTCTCCTCCTATTATCTTTTCTACTTTTTTTGTTTGTGATTTCTCTGTCCCCTGCCTCTTTTTTGAAATGATTATGCTAATGTTTTATTTAGTTTATTATTTTATTTTCAGGAATTAGCTATTGAATTTATTAGTTCTATTCTTTTCCTCATTTATTAATTCATAAAGACTTGCCTTTCTTTATCAATCCTTTCCTTCTGCTTTCCTTAAGGTTTTTGTTCTTTTTTCTTGCTTCTTGAGAGGAAATACTTAATTTACTTATTTTCACTACTATTTGTTAGTTTTGTTTTATGACTCAAATATGCAGCATTTACTTATTGCTATTTTCTCATTCCAGTTGTAATTTTCTTTTTATGAAGATAGAAGTTTGATCTTCCCTAATAGTTCTTTTTCCATTTTTGGTTAGAATTTCTGGAGTTATTGCATTGTGATCAGAGAATAATATTTGTATTAGTTATAATTTTTTGAATATTTGAGAATTTCTTTGTGCCTAATATAAGGTCAATCTTTGGAGCTATTATATATGTCATTTTATGCAGATATTTTCTCTGTTTTCAGTGTGAAGTTTCTAAATGTAGGGTTTCATCTAGGATAGGACTTGAATATGGGTGCAAAGGGTAAGGAATTGTCATGGATGTCTATTAGATTTTTGACTTGTGTAAAAATAGTGAGATTCCGGCACTCCGTGTGTGACTTTGCTGTGACCTAAAACTTCTTTGAAAATTAAATGAAAAATTGGGAGACAATGGGGATTGAGAGGAGGAAGGTGTCATGGTACACCAGACATCCTATAACACAGTGATAAAGGGAGGGAAAAAAGGGAAAAAAGAAGAGAGAAAGGAAAAAAAATGAATATATATATATATATATTTTTAAAGGCATTTCCTTTGCTTTTTTGCCCATTTTTCGAATGTCCCAATCCACTAATTATATTTTATTTTGTTTTGTTCTTTGTTTGATTATTTGTTTTTTTTTTCTTCTCTTCCCCCACCCCCCCGAGTTTCCTTATGTTTGTCTCTTGCATGTAAGCTTATCACACTTGTTTCTTTTTCCTAGTAAGTGTATTTGATTATTTTATGGACTAAATGTTCATGGAGGATTTGGATCACAGAAGGATTACAATGGGTACTGCAGGGGATTATTGGGGGGGTGTCTGGGGGGAGTTTCGTGGGGATTGGTTCATCCGAATATACATGAAAGATATACAAAATCATTCAAAGGATCGGGGGATGGGGCATGTTCACGATGGGTGGATAATCACACAATAAATGAGGGAATCTGAATTCCTAGCCTGGAGAGCTCTGCCACAGTCTCCAAGGGAGCAGCAATAGTCCTCTGAGTGTAGGGACAGTGACTGTCAAAATAGGATGACCCACTGATGTGTTTTTTTTAATTGATGACTACCCTTGTGAGTCTTTGCTCTTGTAAATGAGACTTAGCCTGCATTTGTGGGGTGCCTAAGGGTTGCCACCTGAGAGCCTCCTAGTTGCTCAAATGTGGCCTCTCTCTAAGCCAAACTCAGCATATGATTGCATTACCTTCCCCCCAACGTGGGACATGACTCCCAGGGATGAGCCTCCCTGGCAACGAGGGATTAATACCAAGTGCCAACTGGCAACTGGAAAAAGACCTTGAATAAAAGGGGGAAATGGTAAAGACAAATGAGTTCAAGTGGCTAAGAGACTTCAAAGAGAGTCGGGCGGTCATCCCAGAGGTAACTCTTATGCACACCTCAGTAGGAGCTCATAGAACATCTAAGTGCCTATCACCCCACTCAGAGGGGTTCCTGAGAGCTCCGGAGACACCCTGGTCCTATATAAGGGGGGATAGCCCCAGAGACTGATGCCTTATCAATGGGTTCTATTTTGGAATCTGTGCTCCTGAGAGTGACAGAATTAGACTCAAATAAGTCCTCCCTGTACATGGTGCACCAGTCCCTTCTATTCAAACCTATATGTGATGCTGGAGTTTTTAGGTATACTTCCAGAGACTGGAGCCTCCCACCTACCTATGTGCCAGGTGTGCATGAAATCTAGGTGGAGCTGCAACTCCTACCCTACAGCTCAATGGACTCATCCAAGTCACCTGGTGAGGAGACAACGATGGGCAATGGCCATCCCAGGGAATGGAGAGGGCCTGCATCTGCAGGCAGGATCATCTCACCCACCATATCCATGGGATATAAGCCCTCTCTCACTTGGAGTTGGAGTGGACATCACCAACCCAGTGCCCTCAGGATTGGGGGAAGAACTATGGACTAGAGTGGACTTGATGGTATTCTCTTGTTCACATATGGTGATTCTAGCAATGCAAGAAATTATAACAATGAGGTGGAGCCAGTGGCCACTTGACACTTGGGGTAGGGAGGGGATGAGCAGTTGAAATACAGGGGCTTCTTTGGGAGTTGGAGGTTGTCCTGAGTACTGTTGTGGCAACGGATGTAGGCCATTTTAAATCAGCACACACCACTCAGAACTAAGTGGGAGAGAGTGTGGTCTACAGTGTGAACTGTGGTCTATGGTTGGGGGCAAGGCTCCAGGATGTGTAAGTTCATTGAGGGTGGTGGGCTACACTTGTGGGAGATGTTTGTGTGGGATGTGGTGGGAGGTGTGGGAGGTGGGCAACATGGGAATCCCAGTGGGTTCCGTGTAATATTTTGGGTAATCTAAGCACCTCTTAAAATATATGTATATATATATATAAATAACATTTTTGTGAGCAAATACACATATATGCATATATATTTATATATCATTTTGCAAATGTTTGTATGTATTGTGAGAATTTTGATTTTTACCCACAATAAAAATAAATTAAAAAAAAATAGTGAGATTCATAAAATGGCAAGATGACTTTTGAAGCTTTCCATTAACAATTGAGATGTTGAATAACATTAACCTCATTTGCTTAAAAATCTCATTCCATAAATGTCTTAGTCTTAGATTGATTGGTGCTGATATATGAGAACTATTTAAAATGTGCAGTTTCTTCCAGGAACACAAAAAGAGTTTGGCTTTTTTATTTTTTACCTCACTCCAGTTGCCAGCTTCTAACTGTTACCTGTGACCATAACTAATTATGAACCCCTCTCAGCTGATCATCAAAACTTGGAATCCACCCACTTTCAGTGCCATTTGGGCTGTTACAGCATTGTAAGATAGTGGTAAATCCTAGAACAATCTGTCTCGTTATGATGACTTCTAATGCCTATAGTTGGGCAGAGGCCCACCTGCATCCAACCAATAGCATGATCCTTGGGGCTAAAGAGATCTGGATTTGAATTCCAGTTCCACTCTCCATTATCTGTGTATCCTTGAGTAAGTTATATAACCTCTTTAAGTCTCTTTTTTATCTTTTATAAAAATAGACTTAACAAAGTTCAACTGCAGTGTTTTTTTGAAGATTTAATGAGAAGGGGTATGAAAGTAGCTAGGGCAGTGGTTTACACATAGTTTCACCTCTTTGAATTTAAGCCCTTCAAATAAATATCCTTGGGACTGGGTCTTCAATCTCGATTAATGTAACTTAATCAGAGAGACAGATTCCTTCACCTAATTTAGCAATTTTTGGTTTCTGAATCCAGAAACAGGATTTATTGTTTTGATCATTGTACAGGAGCATTGGTGACCTTGTTCAATGGTAGGCATATTGTATGGCAGTTCCATGCAGTAGTGTCGATATGGAGGCTGGGGTTCCAATAACTGGGAACAAATCCCTGCTTCCTTGTCTAGCTGTGTGACATTGGCCAAGTAATGAGTCTCTCTAAATCTCAGTTCCCTCATCTTTTAAAATTGGAATAATAAAGTGCCTGACCATAAGGCTGTTGTGAGGAACAAATTCAATAAAGCACATGAAGCATTAGCACAGTGCCAAGAGCATATGTATTGCCACCAGTTCATAAATATATTACAAATAATTTTCTCTGTGAATGTTCATTATTGAAAGTTTAAAATAGCCTAAATTAGACTTAAGAAGTAAAGATATAGGATGGTCTGAAGATTGTTTTTTCTTCTATTTTCAAATTTTGATGATTTTATTATTTAAGGTAAAGAATATCAGAATACAGAAATAAAACACTTGATTAAAACATCACATCAGTTTTTCTTAATAAGCAGTGTGATACTGAGTCTTTAAAGTAGCAATTATGGTTGGCCTAGAATAAAAAAATACAGATTTGCTCTACAAAACCTAAGTGTTTATAGGAACAGCTAAAAATAGGTTAGAAAAATATTGGGCTAATGTAGAAAAAAGTGGAAACTCAGCTGTAGCTGGTTCATGACAATAACTGACACTTGCAGGGGATTGTTCCCAACTCTAGTTGGGTTGTGCTGGGTTACTTTTCACTAAGCCTCAGGGAACTTCTGGCTTGAATTACAATGCGCAAATGGCAGCACGGGACTTTCCCTCAAAGGGGTCTTTGGGTTCCAGCTGTTATAAACTCTAGTGCCTCAGGTTATTTGAATGACACATCACAGGGGACAGTTCCTATTTCCAAGATCACAAAAGCTTACTTATTCCTTTAAATAAAAGTGGCAGATTTATGAGAAGTCATTTATCAAAGCCTCCTGGACCAATGAACACCAGGGATGCCCTGTGTCAATAACATGAAACAATCTTGCGAATGCTATCAGGGCAGAAGTCCCCTTTCACTGCTTGGCATGACCCACACCCTGGTGTTCCATTCTTTCTGATGCGTTAGATCATAAAAACAAAAATAAAAGAAGAGGTGATGCCATACAGCATGTTACATACAGAACATTGCACATTTCATCACTCTAAAGAAGATAGCTGTCCCTTTAAAGCATAATTCCTAAGCTCTAAGTGGACAGCTGGGGAACAGTTTTTGGTGTCAGTCTCATGATTGGATTCAGTCTTTTATCATTAAGTGTTAACACAAAACAGGGCAGAAGTTAACCTGTGTAAGGTCAAGCCTTTCTTTCTACTTTCCTATCCTAGGTTTTTTGGTGATCAGTTTCATATATGAAATCTTTCCTAATTGAACATTTTCCTATGGAATCTACCAATAAACTATTGGAATGCAAATTTCCTTGACTTAGGGAAAACTTACTTATGTTGTGAGACAGCTACATCAAACTGATGTAGCAGGTATTAAATTTCCAAGAAAGTGTTTTCTATTACCCTGGCAGGCAATGAAGGAGAGGCAAAAATGGAAGCTTTGTGCTTTGGCTGTGGGGACTTGCAAGGCAAATTCACCAGCTTTGAAGAGTTCAGACTCCTTTGTGAATGATATGTAAGTTATGGTCCCTTGCTGAAAATGAGAGCTCAGTTCAATTTCTGAAGCAGTGTATCTATCTTTACTTCTTGCTTCCTGCTCATACCTTTAGTCCTTTTCTCCAATCATAGCCCTCAGCAAAACCATAAAGGACCTGCTAAGGCAGAATGCTAGGATTGGTGCTGGATGGTAGAAAGAAGCATAGGATGTGTCCCTCCCTCAAGAAACTTACAGTCTTTTCAAGGAGGCACCCTGAAAGAGGTAGAAAATACCAATCACCTTAGTTAACTGCTCACAACAACACATTCATAACATTTTGGAGGAAAGAGAAGCCGGGAGAAGAGAGCTGTGGGGAGGATCATGTTGGTGATATGACTCATGGACATATGGAGCAGATACATCTTCAGGTTACAAATTCAGCTGAGTAAAAAATGTAATTTTTCTATAACTGAATATAATTTCTAATTTGAGCACCTAGTCTTCTGACTTGTGGACGTTTAATCCCAATCAATTTGAGTTTTGCTTCTTCTCTCCATTAACTGGTGCTTATAGAGTGTGAAAAAGATGGGGGTGGGTGTGAGAAGAGCACCTGTTCCTGGGTGTCAGCATCTGAATGGGGACAGAGGCATAGCTGGTGATGGAATGAGGAGAAGAGTGAAGCTAATTCATCAGAAAAATCTTGAATCATTTCACTGTGAGGATCATTTGTATGGCAATCCATATTTCTGACTTTTCTTGAAAAATTGAATGGCATTACTAGTCCCCTGTTCCTGCAACACTTGCTAATTTTCTGGACCTAAACATTTATATTAACAACCAAACTCTAATGTTTGATTTTGCAATACTTGATGTAAAAGAAGAAGCTTTAGTTGAGTCTTGAAGGAAAGGTAGGATTTTTATATAATAATGGAAGAGCAGAAAAACAAAGAAACAAACAAACCCAGTTAAAACCAGGGAATGAAAAGACAAATACATAATAAGTAGTCAAGTTTAAATGTAGGGAAGGTCAAGGCAAAGCTAAGTAGGACAGGAGGTTGTAGAGATGGATAGGGATCAGACTGGGAATTGAGTTTGTCCTGTGAACTATGGAAAATCATTGATGAATTTTAATTGGTACATTATATAATAGTTTGGAAAGCTTATGGATATGACCCACAGCATAGGCCAGAGGAGAGAGATTGTAGCCAAAACAGGAGTTAAAATGTGAATTAAAATTTTCTGTAGCCTTGAACAGCTTGGCAGATTTTGTGAGCATCTTGCGGGTAGTAAATTTACCCCAAATGAATGAAATAATGCATTAGATTGTTAGGGGCTTTTTATTCGAGTGTTCTGTTGCTTTTTTGGCCAAAAATACAAGAGGCAGCTGGTCAATATTTGCCACCAACTTTAGCATACATTAATTGGCCCTGATTTTTTTAAAGCTTGCGTTTCATTTTGTTGGGTGCACAAGGCTTGAGTTCAGTGATTGTGTAATACGAAGAACAGAGTAGACTGCAAGTTCTGGTGAAACTCAATTATTGCCATCAAGGTCAGCTTTCAAACAGCATGACCTATAGTGCAAATGGTCTTGAACCCCACTCTGACTTGGACAATTATCTTCTGTTGATGTGAAATTGACTACTGCGGAGTTGCCACTTAGGCAACTCAGAAACAGCATGTTTCTTAGATTTTTTTTACTACTTGCTGTGCATGTATGTCTAGAATTATGTGAACTTTAAATAGATATTTTCCATCTGAAATCATAAAATGTTATTTAACAATGGCACTACTTTTTTAAGCCAATATTTTGCTCACTTGCCAGTTGCTTGATGCACCTGGTTTTTGTTAGGAAAAAATGTTAAAGATTTATTATTAACATTCTAATCATCAATATCAGACAGCACTGAAATTAATGATAATAGCTATGATTTACTAAGTGATATATTATGTCAGATTTGATTTGGATTTTTAAAAAACCCTGAAGTGAAGCAATACTACAAGAAAGGTATTCTTATTCCTATTTCACAGATGAAGAAACTAAGGTCCAGAGAGATTAAGGAATTAATTTTTTCCAAACAAACTCTCCCCTTTCCCCTCCCCTATATTCTGATAATTTCAAATCTACTTTATGTCCACATGAATTAGCTGTTTCTAGACATGTCTTACAAGTGATATCATACAATATATGTTCTTATGTGCCTTATTTCATTGATCATAATATATATATATTTTTTACCGGGAGGTCCCGGGGATCAAACCCAGGTCCCTCCGTATGGGAGACAGACGCCCAACCATTTGAGCCACATCCGCCCCCGAGCATAATGTTTTGAAGGTTCTTCCATATTGCAGCATATCTTATAACTTCATTTTTTCTTATAGCTGAATAATATTCTACTGTGTGTGTGTACTACATTTTGTTTATCCATTTGTTGATAGTCATTGAGTTGTTACCACCTTTTGGCTTTTGTGAATAATGCTGTTATAAACATTGGTGTACAAGTATCTGTTTGAGACCCTGTTTTCACTTTCTTTGGGTATATTCCTACAAATGGGATAACCTGTTCAAATGGTAATTCTATAGTCAGCTTTTAGAAGAACTGTTATATTACTTTCCACAGTGTCTGCACCATTTTCCAGTCTCACCAACAATGCTCTAGAGTTACAATTTCTGCTCCAGGAAAGTGAGAAAAAAGGAATAAAACAACAAAATACTAGGTGCAAAATACATACGCTCCCCCCGCCCCCCAGGATAAAAAAGACTGTGCACTGTCACTGCCTCTCCAATCCTCTCTTATGCTGGTGGGAAGCAGGAAAATGCTGCTCTCTAGTCCAGTGTCTGTGCTGGTCCCTCAGGGATTTTTCCAGACCGAAAACCAAAAACCAAAAAACCCAACTCCCAAAACACAGACAGAGATGCATTGACTCCTTAAGTCCGGGTGAATGCTGGTGGGAGGGAGGCAGGAAGCTGCTGCTGCCCAGAGGGCTGAAACCCGACACTGTGATCTTCTTTCAACCCCAACTTTTAGAGGACAAGGTTTCCTCTACCTGTCCCGGCACCGTTTCCAAAGCTACCGTTGTTTTCACAGCCACTGACCCGCCTGAGGAGTCGGGGCTGGTCACTGGTTCACGCTTTTACTTACAAAAGCTGAACTCCCGCTTTCTCTGGCGCTCCTGTAGTTGTTCTAAAAGTCCAATCTTAGCAGTTTGTGTCTTAAGGAGCGTCACAAATATGTGCTAAGAACCTAGGTAATGTAATAAAATGAAAATAACAGCAACAAACTATTCAGTTATTGACAAATGAAGAATGTCACACTATTATAGCAGACAGTATGAACTCTCACGCTTGTCAAGTACCTTACAAAGTTAAGATGTAGTAATATTTGATTTGTTTTATGGGAAGATGATGCTACCAGCCCAGTATTAGTAGGGCAGGCATAAATAGAATTACTTTTCTGAAGTGGTGATAGAATTTGCTGATTCAGCCATACTGTCTCTCTTCTGATTCACTTTGCAACAGATGGATTCACATCTGCAAGGTAGCTGCCTATGCTGAGAATCCAGGTTGGCAGGGTGGTGCCATTAACCTTGTTAGCCTGATATATAGAAATAGCATACTTCTAATTATCTGTCTTTAATAAAGTCTTTATGGAATTTTCCTTTACTAATTTTAAATTATTGCAAACTTTGCTAAGACAAATGCTATCTTTTTTAATGGTCATTAGTTATTAATGATCAGAAGGAGTTTCTCAGGAGTTCAGAATATAGTCTTTCCTGACAGTTTGTGGACTCTGACCAGTGTCTAGAGGTCACAGGAGCTTTGGTTCATTCAGGGACTTTCTGATAAATTTTGTTCCAGTGTCTATAAAACCAACAGATAATCCTCCTTTGGTGCAGTTTGAAAATTTGAGTAGACTACCTGATCTCAAGATTACTTTTTACGAGTTTTTTAAAAAAGAATCTCTTGATTAAACATAGTAAAGCATTCCTTTACAGTATAAGTTTTTGCTATGGCAGAGACCCAATAACCAATTTCAGAAATGTAATTTAATGCAACTATTTTACTTTATGTAATGAAAGTGTAGCTTTTGTTAATTTGTCAAGTTGTTGATTTTATGCATTTAAGGGAAAAATGTCAAATAACTATTCTGTAATGTGTGACTATTTTAGAAGCAATGTAATTATTGCTTTACAAAAAATTATTAAATTACAACACAATACTCCTGTTTTAGTTTACTAAAAGCTGCCAAAAGCAATTATACCAGAAATGGGTTGGTTATTAACTTATAAGCACACAGTTCTGAGGCTGAGAAAAATGCCTAAATAAAAGCATCAAGCAAAGCTGTCTCCCTAAAGACCAGCTGTGAGCAATTCTGGACTTCTCTGTCCCATGGGAAGGCACATGGTGGCATCTGCCTTCTCCTCTGGGTTCTGTTGCTTTCAGCTTCTGGCTGCTTCGCCTGTTTCTTTTGCTCTCAGCTTCTGTGGGTTCTTCTTCAAGCTCCTGTGTCTCTGTGCGGCTCTCCAAATTCATCCCGTTTATAAATGACTCCAGCAAGAAGTAATCTAATCAAAAGAAGACCCCACCTTCTTTACACCCATGGGAATGGATTAGCTCTAAGGACATGATCTTTTCTGGAGCTCATAAAATCCTCAAACCACCACAACTCCTAAAATGTGAGTTGTGTTGTCATTAATAATAACATCAACATCATCAGAAGTACATTTGTTAACTTCCTTGCATCTTGGTTGATTATATACTTAAGCATTTGTTCTTACAAAGATATTGCTAATGAATTTAAGTAATGTAACTGGGATATGCTTCATTACTTTTTATAAATACTGTTTGACATTTTGGGTACTAGATTTGAAGGTCTTAATCTGACACCGCTTATATTTAAACTTGGTTTACTAGCAGTAATAGCACCTAGAGATTCAAATGAAAGAAGTTCGTCACTGTTTGCACTTACTGAATTAGATCAGTTCCACACCCAGGTATACGGAGTTTTTTTGAAAACCTGGCTGACAATTTTTAAAAATGTTTATGGTGGTAACATATAGTCAACATAAAATTTCCCATTTCAACCACTTTCAAGTATACAATTCAGTGGCATTAATTACATTCATAATGTTGTGCCACCATAACCACCATCCATTACTAAAACTCTTTCATCGTTCCAAACAGAAAATCTGTACCCACGGAGCATTAACTATTCTATATGCTGCTTCTCACCCACCACCCCTGCCTCTGGTAACCTGTAATCTTTCTGTCTCTATGAATTTTCATGTTCTAAGTATTTAACTTAAGTGAAATCATATAATATCTGTCCATATGTGTCTGGATTATTTCATTCAACATGATGGTCTTCAAGGTTCATCCATGTTTTCACATGTATCAGAATTTCATTCCTTTTTATGACTGAATAATATTTCATTGTGTGTATATACCACAATTTCTTTATTCATTTGTTGATGGATGTTTGAGGTGCTTCTACTTTTTGACTACTGTGAATAATACTTCTATGCACACTGATGTCCAAATACTTGTTTGAGTCCCTGCTTTCAGGTCTTTTTGGTATATACCTAAGAGTGGAATTGCTGGGTGATATGGTAATTCTATATTTAACTTTATGAGGAATTGCCAAACTGTTTTCCACAGTGGATACACCATTTTACATTCCCACCAACAATGTATGAGATTTCGTATTTTTTGGCATTTCACCAAGGTAGCTTTTAAAAAAAATAATAGCCATGCTAATGAGCGTGAAGTGGTATCTCATTATTGTTTTTATTTTCATTTCCCTCATGGCTAATGATGTTGAATATCTATTCATGCACTTATTGGCTGTTTGTATATCTTCTTTGGGAAAATATCTATTCAAGTCATTTGTCCATTTTTAAATTGGGTTGTTTGTCTTTTTGTTGTTGAGGCTTGTAAATTTTTATCTTCTCATATATCAAGTGGTTGTTTTCGTAAACAAATTGGAATGGAAGTTGGTTGTGTGTGTGGGTATAAGTTGGTATATATTTTGGAATGGTTTTTTGCCACATGGATTAAAAATCCCAAAAAAAAGTTATATGCTTTGACACAACAATTGCACTCCAATGAAATTTATGCTAAGGAAATAGAGAGTTATATGCATTGGTATTCATATGAAGATATTTATGGTCTTTTTCTTTACAATACTGAAAAACTGGCAATAATGTAACTTTTCAATAATTGGGGAGGAGTTAATTATATTCTCTATTCAGTAAAATTACATGGAGTCATTAAAATCATGTATAATAATAATAATAACTGCATTTTTTGAGTATTCACTGTGATCATTCCTTAGAATTCAAACCCAGGTGTGATTGTCTCTTAGGCCCTTGACTGTCAAGTTTTAGGGATTATTTAATTATATAGAAAATACACATAACAAATAGAAAGGATGATATATAGTATTATAATATTAAAAATATCTCTAAATGCATAGAGAAAAAAGCTTGAAGGGCATCACCAGAATGAAAACGGTTAGTTCTGGGTGGTGGCATTACAGGTGATTTTTGTCTTATTAGTGGTTTACTTTGTTTTTCACCTTTTATGGATGAATATATGTTGGTTTTGTAATTAGAAAAACAATACTTTTGTTCAAAAAGTTCCTCTTTCCCAAAATTAGTTGCAGCATTATTTATAATATAATTTGAAACAAATGTCCAACAATCATTAGTGAAATATTGTTAATCAACTAAATAAAGCAATATAAAATTATAAAATGATTGCTATTAAGAACTGACAACAGATTGGGATAATGTTTATTAAATAATGTTCTATAAAATAAAGAATAACAGAAAAGGTTATGTATATTATAATTATAATAAAAATTATGTATGCACATAGTGAACAATTAGAATATATAGAATAATAAAAGTGATTGTAGTATTGGAGGTAGGGGCAGTGGTACAAATATTTTCTTTAATGTTTTCACAATGAAAAAAATGTAAAAATAAAGAGTCGCTGTGATTTGGTAAACAATTGGGTATATAAAAGGGAGGCCTTATACATGAAATATATGGACTATTTTGCTACTGTATAAAAGAAATTTACTTCTCAGAGGGCAATGCAATTAGACAGCTAGAGTTTGACTTCAAAGTATTAATTCTCTTGACATTTTTCAGCGTCATCACAAACAGTGTGTCTCTAAAGGCAGTCTCTTTTTTTTCTCCTCCATCCAACCAGAGCTATTCCTACAGATTGCTGCCATCTCAAATTAGAAAGCAACCTGAATAAAAGTTCCCCAGGCAGGCTGTCTTGCCTGCTTTGACAAATGCTGCATACTCTTTCCCTGAGGTGGTGGCAAATGACCGGATGTGAAAAGTGAATAGAAAATGCTTCCCAGGCACTATTTCATCCCAGGTTTGATGAGTAAGATGGGCAGTGCAGAAGGCCAGCAGCTTTGAGCTGTGCACTTAAGAAGAGGGCATCCACAAAGGCAAAAATTTCTCTCCGTTCTGGAAGTGGATGTGTGAGCTCAGCACAGCATGTGTCTTGTCTCTGGTGTATTGGAATGAAAGCTGGCTGCTTGCCCGGTTTTCTTTGAGAGCCCAGGTACACAGAAAGCCAAATGTCAAGCTGCCCGCTTCTGATCCAAGTGACATACCTGTCTCCTTCCCCTTGTCTCCAGCCTGCTTCCCATACAAAGGTTGTCACTGGTAGATAAAAATGCATTATTCCAGTTACTCAGTTGGGTGCCAGAGACAGTGAGCTTAGCTACAATAATCCAATATTAGGACTGTAAAATGTAGTGTTTATTTTTCTAATTCTAGCATTCTAATGATTTTTCATGAATAGTAATTATGAAGTTTATTGTGGAAATGTGGACTTTTTAAGCTTCCGTGGCAGATCAGGGATTGATTTGATGACTCATGGACTCTCCCATGAAAGAAAGAAACAGATACACTGCACAAGCTGGGTGTTGCTCATTGGCGCATGGAAATCTGCAAGTTCAAAACATTTTTGGAGCTAGAAGTTACACAAGTGTGGTAGATTGAATTACACACCCCAAGAAAGGACATGTTCTTCTTCTCAAGCCATGTTCTGTGAATGCGAACTCATGTGTAAATAGGAGTTTTGCAGATATTATTTTTAGTTAAAATGCAGCCCAACTAAATTGGGCAGGGGGCCTAATTCTGTATTACTGGAGTCCTTTATAAGCAGAAGAAATTCAGACACAGTTAGTCAGAGAAAGCCACAGGGAGGGGCCAGGAGCTGGAAGTCAGAGGAAATTAGAAGAGCAGGTGCAAGGAAAGAGAGATCACCATGTGATGGGAAGCAGTGATGCAAGTCAAGGAACCCCGAGGAGTCTAGCAAGATAGTACCAGAACATTGCAGACTTTGGGGGAGAAAGCATGGCTTTGCTAATGCCTCGGTTTTGGACTTTTAACCTTCCAAACCATGAGCCAATATATTCTTATTGTTAAGCCAGCCAGTGTGTGGTATTTGCCATAGCAGACTTAGTTTCCTTCACTGGAAACCATGGTACTCCTACTTTGTGCCAGATATCAGGTTAGGCCAGGAGGTTCACGATGAAGGATGTATATTAACCTTAATTATTGTCAGCATCCTGAGCTGTGCAGCTTGCTTGATATCTAGCTCTAGAGAGCTAGGCTTCTTGAGTGATCTGCTTTTTGGCCGACTACTTCACCTCTTTTCTTCTCTTCATCTAGGATTGCTGGGCAGTTACCTGTCTCTAATATGACTAAAGCCAGATAAGTATGTAATTCATTGAACACTTTGAAAAGCCTTGTCATCTTTGAACATCCAACCACAGAGATCCAGCTACTAGTCACTTACAGGGAGGGAGGGATCCCATGGCTGACAGATCAGTTATTTTGCAGTGGGCTGGCTGGGGAGGGGCTTTGGGTACAGCGGGTGCCCTTTTGCCTCAAGCCTGTTATTCTAGCTCCTAGCAAGGGGTAGAGAGAAGGCAATAGAAAAACAGGTTTGAGCAACTGATGAAAATTCCTGGAGATGATTCATTTCTAAGAGATTTCTCAAGAGATTGATACTTGCCTACTATCTTAGTTTCCTAGACCTGCATAATTAGGTACCACAAACTGGGTGGCTTAACACAAGAGAAATTTGTTTTCTCACAGTTCTGGAGGCTATAAATCCAAAATCAAGGTGTTGGCAGGCCTGTGCGCTCTGGGAAACCTGTAGGGGAGAATCTTTCCTTGCCTCCCCTGGCTTGCGGTGTTTGCTGGCCATCTTTGGTGCTCCTTGGCTTGCAGCTGCAGCGCTCGTCACTGCCTCTGTTGCCACAAGGCATCCTCTGCTCTCCTGTCTGTCTCTGTGTCCAAATTTCCTCTTATGAGGTCACCAGTCATATTAATTAGGGCTCTCTCTAATCCAGTTTGTTCTCATCTCAACTAATCATATCATCAAAGATCCTAATTCCAAATAAGGTCACCTTCTGAGATACTGGGGGGCTATGATTTGGACATATCTTTTGGGGAACATGATTCAACCCATAACACCTACCAAACTTTATTTCACTTCTGCTCTGTGTCTCAGAAAGTAGAATCTTATTTAATTTTTATTAGTCCTTTCAGATATACCCCCCCAGCCCCCAACAATTTTAAGCTCTGCTGTTTGTAACCTGGCCTAGAGACCAGGAGAGATGGGCCCATGGATTTGAAAATTAACAGCCAACTTCTGTGACCTTGGATAAGCATGTGCCATCTCTGTCGGTCTCATCACACATAAATTGGGATCATTATACCCGAACTGTTTTGAGTGGAGGTGAGAGTTACCTTGCTTGTCAAAATCATATAAAATCCCCTGGGGAAATAACTGGGAATAAGCAGACATTTCAAACGTCTTTGCCCTGCTAAAATTTATCAGATAAAAGACATCTCAAGCCCAAACACAGTAGTTAATGTTGTTCTCACATGGAGAGTCTCTAATGTTCCTACTTATTGGGCAACAACATTAATCTTAAGCCTACATGGAATTAAAGCTATTTTAATTAAGCATATAAACTGGCCCTTTGTAGCTTAAAATTTGAAGTTGATAAAGTGTTTTATAATGATCAATGAATTACACACTCCTGGTGCTTTTAAAGACATGATTAGAAAGGGTAACTATCTAATTATTCTAAACAGAGCGCTGAAAGTTCTGCAGTAGATAATCAAAAGGTTGGGTCTCCAGAAAGCTTTCTTTTCTGGAAATGTTTATTTGGAAAGTTGCTGATTCACAAAGAATCATTTATAATGTTGGAGCAGAAGTTTATATTTAATAATTTATTCAAGAAATGTTTATTGTTTACCTACTCTGTGTGTTTCTGTAAGCACTAGAGAGATATGGTAGCAACAGCCATTGCTCTTGTGGATCTCACATTCCAGGGCAGGGGAGAGAGAACAATCGGCAGTGTTCTTGGTTAGGACAAAGTGGTATTTTAAATTAAACATCACACTGAGTTCAGCTAAAAACTATGGACACATACAAAAAATCTCATGGACGTTATCAGGGTGCTAACAAGAGAGTTAAGAACCACAGAGCCATCATGGAGGAGGTCAGGGGCTCCAGACAGTGAGCTTGGTGTTTAATGCTGTGTCTCCACACCTCTCCCCACCAACCCCCAGGGGCATTTATTGACTTTGGGGGTGGGCAGAGTAAGGAGATTCTGACGCCTCAAAACTAGGGGTATGGTAATTGGATGAGGACAGGGAACTAGACTAGCAACCTTGACCTAATGAATATATTTACAGTAATGCTTCCTCCAATCTGCAGAATATACGTTCTTTTCAAGCACATGAGGAACATTTACAAAAGCTGATCATATGCTGGGCCATAAAGCCCCTCTCAACAAAGTCAAATGGGATGAAAGCATACAGAGCATAATGTCTTACCACAATGCAGTTAGGTTAGATGTCAATAGTGAAAAGATAACTAGAATATGACTATATGCTTCAAACTAGAGACTTTCTAAAGAACATATGGATCAAAGAAAGAAAATGTAATAAAAATTAGAAAATAATTTGAACTGAATGATAAAAATACTGCATATCTAAATTGTGAGATATCAGTAAAGCTGTATTTGTAGAGAAATTTATAGCCTTAAATACATATATTAGAAATTAAAAAAAAAAAAAAAAACACTGAAAAAAATCAATGAGCAAAATCCCTCCAATAAATTAGAAAAGAATATCAAGAGAATAGAAGGGGGTTAGGAGTAGAAGTTAAAGAAAGAGAAAACATACAAATAGAGAAAATTAACAATCACTAAATTCATGGTGAGATTGATTAAAAAATTAAGACTGTATAAATACAATATCAGAAATGCAAAAGGGGACATTGCTACAGATCTTACAGATAAAAATTAAGATGATATTGTGAAAAAAAGAAGATATTGTGAACAACTTAATGCAATATATTTAAAAATTTGATGAAATAAATAACTTCATTATTCTACTGCAGTAGAAAAATGTAGCTTACCAAAACTGATAAGAAGAAATATTGAGAAAAACTGATAATATTCTAAAAATTATAATCTTATACTAATCCTATAATTTTATATTGATTATGAAAAAATCTGAATAGTTCTATATATGTTAAAGAAACTAAATCTGTAATTTCTCTTTCCCCCCACCGCCCCCCGCCACCGTCTCTATCTCTTTTCCTAATATAAGCCTGTTCACCTAGATGCTAATATGATAACCATCTCTGAAACAATTATTTTAAATAGGATTTTACTGTTTTACTAAATTTTTTTCCTGTTGCTCTGATTTCTCATTTTTTATCAGCAATGCAAGGAAACACCTAGATGGGATTGTCAAGTTTCATCCATCATCAGAAATGAAGTAAATAATCTGAATAAGAATCTCTAGGCACTTCCAGCAAATTAGTTGTTTCTTTAATCATGTCTTTTTGTTGTTTATTAAGGTTTTTTATTTTTTTCAAATTTGATGCAGATATACCCCAAAAGATGTGCCAAAAATATAGTTAAATTTACTAAATTCAGTATAAGGCAGGAATCATCATCAGACTTTTCATGTCATTGTTCTGTTCTTGGCTCAGTAGAATCCAAAGCATTAATAAATACAAGAAAGGCATTAGTAGTGAAATAATGCTGCGAAATAACTCCATGTGATTAAATGATTGGGATTTTTTAAAGCTGAATAACAGCTGTGAGTTTTAAGTTTGGAATCATGAAAATCTAATTCTTCTGCTTTTGGTTTCTTTGTATCCTCATAAAAATTTTTTTTCTGAATATGATGACCATGTAATTTCTTGTCTTGGATAACAGAACAGTGTAAATTAGCAGGAGTTCAAGTTTACTGTTTCCATGTATATATGTTAGGGAGGTAGCTGTAAAGAAGCTGAGAAAACATCAGTTTTTAATTAAGGAAATCTGTGCTGGGACCTCATCTCTGCTACTTATCTGCCACTTAACTACAGTAAGTCTATGTTTCCTCACTGGCTCTGCTACTGGAAGTCTAGGATTATGACCAAAATATACCTTCAGGTACAATGACAGTAACAGCATCTACTGCTGCCTCCACAGCTTATCTGCACAGCCCACATCCTTCCACTAGGTCTTACTGTCCTGAAAGCTGAGTATAATGCAATCCTTGGAAACAGTGGAACTCAAAATGCTCTTTTTTTTTTTCATTTTAAAAACAAATTATTGAAGTATATCATTCATATATGAACATACATAAACAATAAGTGTTCAGTAAACATTGTGAACTTACATGCATAACATCATACAGGGCTCCCAATCATCATCACCCACCACAAATACTTTGCATTGTTGTGAAACATTTGTTAACAAATCATGAAAGAGCATTGTCAAGGTATTACTCCTAACTATAGTTCATATCTTACTCCCCTATACTTTTTTTTTAAAAGATTTATTTATTCATTTACTTTTATCCGCCCCCCCCCCCCATTTTTGCTGTTTCTGTGTCCATTCGCTGGGCAACTCTCTGTGTCTGTTTCTTGCCCTCTCCTCTCATCCTTCTCCTCCTGTCTTCACTGGGATTCGATCCTCAGAACTTCCAATGTGGGAGAGAGGCATCCTACCGCCTGCACCACCTTAGTTCCTGTTTTTTTGGTGCGTCTTGTCTTGGCTCTCCCTTGTGTCACTCTCCTGTTATGTCATCATCTTGCTGCATGGCTCACGGGGCCTGATGTCACACCCGTGCACGGGGCCTGGTTGCCCGCGTACTTTCTATGTTTTTCTTTTTTTAATTTTTGCCAGGAGGTCCCTGGAATTGAACCCAGGTCCCTCCATATGGGAGACAGATGCCCAACCATTTGAGCCGCATCCAACCCCCTGCTGTATCTCTTAAGGTTGACCAAAGATACCTAGAGTTACAGTCATTTCCCCTACAGGATGGTCATATAATAAATCAGGCTTAGTTTATCACCAGCATTCTGAAAACCAGACCTAGGGAGAAAAACTAGGTCTGGGGACACATGCATGGTTTCTAGTATAGTGAATGTTTAGCTTACCCTGATTATCACAAAATCAGGACAGCGAGAATATTTGCATCAAAATGCTCTTTTTGAAAATGAATCTACATTGTAGTTATAGATTGCTTAAAAACTGCATGGAAGGTATTGTACAAATTAAACGAAATTCTTCTTAGTTTATTTCTTTTCCTTTGTCTCTTTCTCCTATAAGGAAATCATAGGAATGTAATTTTGTTCACTGGAATTCCAGTTGTTTGATTTCTAAGAGTTTTTATTGTATTATGAATTCTAACTTAGTCTGTTTTGAATTAATCAGGCTGAAACTTTTCTTTTTCCTTTTTCCTACCATTCCCATCTAAAATCATTAGGAGTGCTTTAAAGGATCATTATATACCCACCTGACTATGGTGCTTCACTGGAAACAATAGAGATTAATTTAAACACAGTGCCTTTTTTAAAATAAAAATTTTCATCACTTGTAACTTGTAAGGGATTGAGGTTTCTGGTAAACCTCTTAAGTGGCTTTTACATTTCTCCCAGGCACTCTCCTATCATTGGTTATGGTTGAAAGCCAAAGGATTATCATCTGCATACTAAGGCAGCAAAGTTAATTTTCTCATATCAGGCTGAGGTATGAATAGTAAAACAAATATTGGAAAAACTTCACAGATTCAGTAAAATTTTTTACTCAGTGAATTTTATAGCATAAATATTAACTTTTTAAAGAGCACATTATACAAACAGTTTTAATATAAGGGCTTTTTCGGGACTTGGGAATTGTCCTGAATGATGTTGCAATGACAGGTATAGGCCATTTTATATCATCACATAACATGCAGAACTGTGTGGGAGAGAGTGTAGACTACAGTGTGAACTATGGTCCATACTTAATGGCAAAGCCCCAGGATGTGTTTATCAATTGCAATGAATGTGCCACACGAATGAAGGATGTTTATGTGGGAGGGTATGTGAGGTGTGGGGAGTGGGGCATATGGGAATCCCTATATTTTTTGTGTAACATTTATGTAATCTAAGTATCTTTTTAAAAATTAAAAAAATGTAAAAAAGTAAAAGAGCACATTATAATTGCATCTTATACTTTTTAACTTTCTAAATTCAAATAGGTGATTGTGTGTGTATGTGCAGTCTCAGCTTGTGAGGCCAATCAATGAACATATCCTCAAGAGTGAGAAAGGTTTAACCAAAGAAGCAATGATCAAAGGTATTTTACATTTATTTGGTTTATGGACTGAATATAGAACCCTGTCTTTGGATAATGTGCAAATCTACTGTGCATGGGTAGTTTTATTTTTTTTTTCTCATCCTTATCCTCATCACCCTGGCTTCCACTGATACTCTTCCATATCTGGAGAATTTTGTGGTTAGTTACTTAGCTTTTGCATGTAGATTGTTTAGCTGGTTTTGGTATATTAATGAGATAGTGTGAGTGTGAATATATATATAGCAGCATGGTGGATTGGGTACCCTAGATCAACATTACCAATTGAAGAAAAAAAAGTTTAAAAAATGAAAAAAGAAAAGTAAAGCAGTCTTGTAAAATGAGATAAGCTGGTGAATTTGTGATGAATAATTAGTGTCCAAAGCTAAGTGACAATAGGAATCCAGAAAGGTAAGTGGAGCATTGAAGCCAGATTTTACTTTGAGGGAACTTGCCAAACCCAGTGAAACTGAGCTTGATTTGAGTGTCACAGGGCACAGGAACGACAAGAGGCAAAGATCAGGGAGCCCTAATGTTAGTAGTCAAAAAGACCTCTCTCTGCTTAAAGTTGAAACACCAAGAGCATGCACCTTCAGGGTGAGGGTGAAATAAACGTGCTCCTCCTACTTGTACCCAAGGGGATACAGGGAAAATTGGTGGTTTTGAACCTTGGTACTGAGCAGAGAGGAATAATAGTTTCCTGAAAACTCATAGCTAAAAGACAGCCACCAAGCAGGTTTGCAGCCTAGGTATTCATAATACCTAGGTGGTATAAAAAAACAATAAATCACTTATTTACTTTAATAGACATCTGAGCTAGTAGTGTCGCCAAGTATTGGCAGAAACAAATGCACATCATCTTGATAAGAATCTACCTTCTGCATAGGCCCCCACAATTCCCCTCAGATGAAGTCCAAGAACATGATCATTCAGTCAAAAAAGAACAGCTTGTCATGATGAAAGAAAATAAGCAGAAACAACAAGCAGCCATGAAATCTGCAGGGCTTGGTGTGTTAGAATTATTAGATGCAGAATATATCAACTGAATACTTAATATGCTTAAAGGTATAAGTGAAGGGATGGAAAAACAAGTTAAAAGACAAGACTTTAAATATGAGCAAGCAGATTTAAAAAGTAATCAAATAGAATTTCTATAAATAAAAATTAGTTGAAATTTAAAATTCAATAAATAATTTTAACAGCAAATTTGATACATATGAGAAGAAATAATAAAATAAAAGATATCTGAAGAGATTAAAATGAGCACAGAGATATAAAGAGATGGAAAATATGAAATAGAAATTCATACTCATGGAATATAAAATGAGAAGCTCTAAATATATCTAATCAGAGTTTCAGAAGAGAAGGGGAGGTAAAATAGGGCAGAGGAAAATTCCAAAAGCTAATAACTGATAATATTCCAGAATGAATAAAAGATATATGAATCAAAAAACTCAGAAAGCACCCCCCAAATACCAAATAAGATAAATCTATAACTAGATATATTGTAATAATGCTATAGAATATCAAAACGTCAAAGGAAAGAGTTTAAGAACAGCCAGAGATAAAAAACTATTACATTCAAAGGAGTGACAACCAGATTGACAGCAAGTTTTTCACAACAATGAAAGTAGAAGTAGAAAAATGCCTTCAATGAGCTGAGAGAAAAACTGCAACTGTTAACCTAGAATTTGGTACATAGTGAAACATCTGTCAAGAGCAAGGCAAAATAAAGGCAGTTTCCGACAAAAAAATTTCAGCATTTGCCTTCAACAACCTTTCAGGTAGAAGGAAAATTATGCTAGTTGGAAGAACTGAAATACAAGAAGGAATGTTAAGCAATGTTGTTAAAAACTAAAAAAAGCATTAACTGTTTAGCAAACAAAGCAAAACAATATATAGCCACCAAAAACAGTATAATATCTCTTGAGATAAAAAAAATAAGATGGAACAAAGACATAACAATGAAAATACAATGTAAGTCACAATGGAGTGATTGGAGTCAAAGTGTTCTAAAGTACTTCTGCATTGGAGAAAGGTATAAAGATTAATAAATTTTATACTTTAAGTTAAGTAGGTATATTAAAATGTCTAGGTTTCTAGGTAAGCACTGAAAAATAGAAGTAGAGAACATAACTTGCAATCTTCTAGAAGGAGAAAAAAAGAGATGACAAAAATAAATCAATTCAAAAGAAAGAGAAGCAAAAAAATTATGGGAGGGACATGTTAAAAAAAGCAGTAAATTGAATGATAGAATGTATTAGTATTTATAGTAATATAATTTTTAAAGTAAATTTTAAAAGTTAAAGATTTTCAGATAAATAAACCAAAATTTTGCTACATAGAATTTACAAGTGACCCATCTGGAACATTAAGCTATAAATAGTTTGAGAAGCTAAGACTATTCAATTACGTAGTAGGCAAATACCAAGAAAAAGAAAATGGAAGCTACTATATTACTGTCAGTCAAAATAGACTTTCAAGAAAGAAGCATTACTAGGTATAAACATCCATTGTATAATGATAAAAGATTCAATTAACTAAGAAACTTCTATGACCTAATACAAATTATATAAAGCTAGAATTGACCAAATACACAGAAAATTTTAAAGATTTTAAACACACATTTCAATAATTGATGGAATAATTAGACAAAAATATCAATGACGATATATAATATTTGAACAGCAGAGAATATTTATAGATATAATACCTTCTGGGTCATAAAACAAGTTTTAACGGATGGGTTTAATATCCATTTCATTCTCTAACTACAATGTAATTAAGTTAGAAGTGAGTGCCAAAGCTAATTTAAAAAATCCCATATTTGGGTAAAGTTGGAAATACATTCCTAAATAACTCACGTAAGAATCACAAGTATAAATTAGAAAATATTTTGAACTGAATATTAATGAAAATCATACATATTAAAATTTGGGGGATCTAGCTAAGGTGCTACTTAAATGTTTGTATTATAAAAGAAGAAAGCATCCAAACTAATGAGCTAGGGTGCCAATGTAAAGTGAAAAAGAACAATGGAATAAACACAAAGAATGTAGAAAGAAGGAAATGATAAAAATAAAACAGTAGGTAAATTCAATAAAAAACAAAAATATAATCAGAGTAGAACATCAAAGACAAACATTTTATTTGGAAAAACTAATAAAATGACAAGTCTCTGTCACAAATGAGCATGAACAAAAGTGTGAAGCACAAGTAAACAATATTAGGAATGAAAAAAGGAGAAAAAGAAGCTACAGAGATTTAAAAAAACAATTGAATGAGTAACTTTATTCCAAGGAATTTGAAAGTTCTTTAAGGATATATTTCTAGAAATATGTATCCAAAGAGACGACTCAAGAAAAACTAGAAACTTTCAAAGTTGTACAGCCACAAATAAAATGGAAAACATAGTTAATATTCCTTCAATGAAAATACCAGGACCAGAGAGTTTTACTTAAGACTTCTACTAGCATTTAAGAAACATAAAATTCTAATATTACAAAATGATTCCATAATATAAACAAAGAATGTAATAAACTCATTTTATGATGCTAGCATAATCTTTTATTTTTTATTAGAGTATGTAGGTTTGCAGAAAAATCATGCATAAAATGCAGAATTACCATGTACAGTCCTATTATTAACACCTTGCATTGGTGTGGCACATTTGTTGTAATTGATGAAAGAAAATTTTTAATTGTACTTTAACTATAGTCATTGTTTCCTTCAGGATTCATTGTTTGTATTGTACAACTCTCTATGGATTTAAAAAAATGTATTCTAGTAACATATATACAACCTAAAATGTCCCCTTTTAACCAATCACATTCAAACATATAATTCAACACTGTTAATTACATTGACAATGTTGTGCTACTATTGTATTACCAAAATATTTCTTTTATCCCAAATAGAAATTCTGTACAATTTAAGCTTTAACTCCCCGTTCACTACTCCCTTCTTGGCTCCTGATAACCTGTATTCTAGTTTCTGGCTTTGAATTTGCTTATTCTAATTATTTCATATCAGTGAGATCATATAATATGTTTCATTTTATGTCTGGCTTATTTCACTCAACATGATATTTTCAATGTTCTTCCATGTTGTCATATGTATAAAACTTCATTCCTTTGTATAACTGAGTAATATTCTACTGTGTGTATATATCACATTTTATTTATCCATTCATCGGTTGATGGATAGTTGGGTTGCTTCCATCTTTTGGCAATTGCGAATAATGTCACTATTAACAGCAGTGTGGAAATATCTGTATAAGATCCTGCTTTCAATTCTTTTAGGTATATATATCTAGTAGCGGGATTGCTGGGTCACATGATATTTCTATATTTAACTTTCTGAGGAAGCCTGAAACTGTCTTCCACAGTGACTGTACCATTTTATAATCCTACCAACAATGAATGAGTATAATTACAAGTGTTGGAGTGGATTTGGAGAATAGGAGCACTCATTCATTGTATGAGGGTTATATTGGCCTTGTGGAATGAGTTACATAATGCTCCCCCCTCTTCAATTTTTTGGAAGAATTTGAACAGAATTGGACATAATTCTTTTTGGTATGTTTGGTAAAATTCCCTTGTGAAGCTATCTGGTCCTGGACTTTTCTTTGTTGGAGTTTTTTGATTACTGATTCAATCTCTTTACCAGTTATTAGACTGCTGAGATCTTCAATTTCTTTTTAAGTCAGTGTAGATAGTTTATGTGTTTCTAGGAATTGCCCATTTCACCTAGGTTATCTAATTTGTTGGCAAACATTTGTTCATAGTATCTTCTTATAATTGTTTCATTTTTATAGGGCCAGTAGTAATGTTCCCCTTTTCATTTCTGATTTTAATTATTTGCATCCTTTCTCTTTTTTTCTTTGGCTGTCCAGCTTTAGCTTTAGGTTTGTCAATTTTATTGATCTTTCCAAAAAACCACTTTTGGTTTTGTTGATTCTATTTTTTTTAATTCTCTGTTTCATATATCTACAATCTAATCTTTGTTTATTTCCTTCCTTCTCTTACTTTGGGTTTAATTTGCTCTTCTTTTTCTAGATCCTCCAGATTTGAGGTTAGGTCTCGGATTTGAGATATTTCTTCTTTTATAATTTTAAATATTTAGAGTTATAAATTTCCTTCTCAGCCCTGCCTTTGCTGCATCCTATAAATTTTGATATGTTTTGTTTTTATTTATATTTGCCTCAAGATATTTCCTAAATTTCCTAATGATTTTTCCTTTGAACAATGGGTTGTTTAAGAGTACATATTTAATTTCAATATATTTGTAAATTTTCCATTTATCCCTCTGTTGTTGATTTGTAATTCCATTCTATTGTGATTTAAGATATAGTGTATGATTTCAGTATTTTTGAATTTGAGACTTGTTTTGTGACCTAGCACACAGTCTGTCCTGGAGAATGATCCATGTGCACTAGAGAAGAATGTGTACTCTGCTGCTTTTGCGTGAACTGTTCTATATATGTTTAAATCTGCTTGGTTTATAGAATCATTCGAATCTTCTGTTTCCTTATTCATCTTCTGTAGAGATTGTCCATTATTGAAAGTGGTGTATTGAAGTTTCCTACTATTGTAGAACTGTCTATTTCTCCTTTCAAATTTAATTTTTGCTTTGTACATTTTGGGACTCTGCCATTAGGTGTATATATATTTATAATTGTTATGTCTTCTTGTTTAATTGACCCTAAAATCAGTATATTATGACCTTCTTTGTCCATCCATTTTTGACTTGAAGTCTATTTTTGTTCTGATTTTATTGTAGCTACCCCAATTCCATTTTGGTTACTACTTGCATGGTATATATATATATATATACTCCTATCACTTTCAAGCTACTTATGTCTTTGAATTTAAGGTGAGTCTCTTGTAAATAGCATATAGTTGGATCATGCTTTTGCATCTATTCTGCCAACCTCTGCCTTTTGACTGGTGAGTTTAATACATTTAGCGTTAAAGTAACTACTGATATTGTAGGACTTTCTCCTGCCATTTTTCTAATTAGTCAGTCTTTCCCAGCCAGAAGAAGGCCAGGGACCCACAAAGGAAGCAACAGCCACCTCCACTGTGCCCTGGGCAGGGGCTAGCAAAGGTACTAAGAGCTTCTTCCATGCTCGTTGATGTTGATTTTTCTTGATTCGCACTTGCCCAGTAAATGCAGCCCTTTAACTGCTTTCCATAGTTTTGAGAAAGGGCACTGTCATTAAGCCTCTTTTGTTGCTTTTTCCCAAGGCAGGATGGGATAATGGCCACCCTCAAAGCTGGGCTCCTAGCAATCTGAAGTAGCTGATCAAAATACGTGGTTAGTGATCAGACTGCACTACCCTAGATCTTTGGGAACTAGGTCATTATATTCCACTCTGGCATCAGCAAGCTGCACCAGGGGCCAGGTTTGAGGACCTCATTCTGCCTTCTGTGAGGCTGGGGGATGAGCAATGGTAGCCACCCCTCTGAGACTGAAATCCATTGGTATTTATTGCACCTTACCAGCCTCCCTCCTCCTGCTCTTCCCTGGATACTGTACAGTGTTTTACTACACTTCAGAGTTTCAAAATAGTTGATTCAGACAGTTCTTTCCTGTTTCATAGCTATTCTGGTAGAGGGACTGATTCTTCCCTACTCTGCCATGCTTCCACAGCTAGCATGATCTTGATAGGAAATTCAGTCTAAAATTGTATAGGAAAGGAAAATTATAGGCCAATCTCATATGAACATAGATACAAAAAATCCTAAAAATAATAAATTAGTAAACCAGCTTCAGAAATGCATAAAAATATGACACATGGTTAAGAGGGGACTATTACAGCATTGCAGAATTGGTTTGACATTATAAAAACATAATTTAATTCACCACATTAGCAGATTAAAGATGAGAAGCATTCGATTATTTCAATGGAGGGATGGAAAGAATTTGTCAAAATTCAATATGAATACATGATAAAATCTCTTAGGAAACTACAATAGAATGAACTTCTTCAATTCAATAAAAGATACAGGAAAATTATAGCAAACATCACATTTATTGTTAAAGGTTGAAGGTTTTCCTTTTAATATCAGGAATAAGACAAGGATATCAAACATCACCACTTCCATTCAACATAGTGGAAGTCCAAAGTTTTTAAAGTTGGGAAAGGAATAAATAAAAGTATCATTATTCACAGATTATATGATTTCGTAAGTAAAGAAAAAAAAAATCAAACCACAAAAAGAATCTATGTGTAAATTATTAGAATTAATAAAAAGGTTTATCAGGTGACTAGTTATATTAAAAATCATTTGCATTTTTATATACTGCAGGTAGGAAATTACTTTAAAAAGTGATTTTTAAAGATAGTTTAAAAATAGCATTAAAATGTAAAGTAATTCAGAATAAGCCTAACAAAATACGAGCAAGCTCTCTATGGAAAAATTCACAAACCTCTACTGCCAGACATTAAACAAATCTAAAAATGAGATAAGAAGACTCAATTTAGAAAGGCCACCTGATCTATAGATTAATGTATAGGGTCAATGGAAATAATACTAACTTAGAATTACTGAAATTCTAATAAAAATCCTAATAGAGGCTATGATGGAATTTAAAGAGCTGATCCGTACATATAGAAATGCAAAGGGATCATAATGGCCAAGATACCCCTGAGGAAGTACAACATGGGGTTACTTGTCTTATCAGATAAAACAAAACAAAACAATATAGTAAATTAGAAATGTGATATTGGTTCAGTGATAGAGAAGAAGACCAATAAAATTTCATTGCCCCAAAACATATGTGCATATATATGGAAACTTGATTTTGGTCAAAGCATCTTAGAAAAGGGGGCAATGGTGTTGACAAAATTGGAAACCATATGAAAAATTAAAGACTGAAATGTGAAAGGCAAAACTATAGAACTTCATTAAGACAACATAGTAGAATATATTTATGACTACAAGGTAGTGAAGAATTTTTAAAATGGCACAAAAGGCACAAGCAAAAAGGGAAGGATAGATGAATTACACTAAATTAAAATGAACAACTTCTATTCATCAACGGATGCTTTAAAGCCAGGAGAAAGACAAATCACAAAGCAGAAGAAAATATTTCCAACACATAAAACTAACAGAAGATTATAACTCAACTCAAAAGATTTAATAACAAAAAGACAACTCAATAGAAAAATAGACAAAAGTTAGGTATAAACATTTCACAAAAGAAACATGAGTGGCAAACAAACTTATGAAATGCGCTTAGCCTCATCAGTATCATGGAAATGCAAATTAAACCACAAGATACCATTTCCCACAGGCTTGCAATAAGTGTTGTTCAGGATGGCGAGTGGCGTGGTTCTGAAAGCACGCTGCCTGTGAGAGAACTTGGAAGACTAGAGATACTCTACCACACACATTGGAAGACATGGTCAAGAATGTTTAGGGCAAAAAATTGAGAGAGCTCACAGGTCCAACAGCAGTAAAATGGATATATAAATGGTGTGATACTCACATGCTAAATTGGTGATACTACAAAGCTGTAAATAATGAAGATTATAGCTATAAACACAACACTGATGACTCTCAGGAGGAATATAATGTTGAGAGAAAAAAGCAAGTTGTGTGTATATAAAATACATACAACAAGATTCTATTATATAATGTTCAAAACCATGCAAAATTATCAATATTATTTTAGAGATTAAAACATATGCGACAAAACTTTAAAGAAAAGCATGGGAAAGATACACGCATATTGAGGATTTTTCTTACCCCTGAGTGGGAGTGAACTGGAATGGGATTGGGAAAGGATATGAGGGGGCCCTCCAATATATTGCCTTTTACTTAAATGAGGTAGTGGGTACATAAGTATTTGCATCACTTTTCTTTATAACTCACATGCATTTTACAAATATTCTTTTGCATCTAGTTAATACTTAATAAAAATAATGAAAACAAATTAAAGCAAAAAGACAATTTTGAAATGACTATACAAATCTCGATTGTCATCTAGAATGGATCTCCACAAATGTGATTGTCATAGAGCCTTGGCTCATATGTTCTGGGAATGGGTTTCTTGGTGACTGCAGTATACCAGGCTCCTGATCATCCCGGCATTCAGCAGGTGAGACTACTTCAGGTTTCTGATTGAAGTGCGTCATAGAGTTCTTCATCATGTCTTCAGTTGTGAGATGGTCTTTGGCACACAATTTATCAAGAGGTTGATGTACATTCTCAATTCTCTACTGACCCAGAGGAAGAGGAAATTTGCACAGATTGTGTGTCCAAGAATGTTGCTGTGGGCGCCCCATGTTCCCCATGTATATGGGGCCATCACTGTTTCCCAGTGCTGAGCATCTCTGAGTTCTGACGCTGTGTCTTTCTATTTTTGGGGTAGCTATGGCTCTCACCTTTCCAGTTAAGCATTTGCAGTAACTTCCAGGGAAGTTTCTCTCTCTCTTCTAATTTTATTTTTCTTTTAACCTAGAAATAATAACAATAAAAAATACCAACAACATCAATGAAAACTACAGATAAGTATTGAACAAAACAATGCTCTTAAACTCTCTTAATGTGGGCAGACAGAGCCTGCATCAGTATCAGATGGGATGCTATTAAGAGCACTTGTCATGGAGGCAGTCCTGGGTTCTAGTTTCCATAGTTCTAACCATAGTTATGTGATCTTATATAAGACACAAATCCTCTGAATCAAAAGTCTCTTGGTATTTTGAGCATCCATAATGAACAAGGTATTTAAATGACTTATTTCTAATCCCAAATCAACCCTGTAAGGTAGTAATTATTATTCCTACTTTTTATATGAAGCAACTGAGGTTTAGAGTTTAGATAAATATTTCAAGATCAAGCAGTTTCCAAAATTACAAAGACTTGGGCTCATTCCACCTGACTCCATAGCCAGACAGGTCCTTTCCATTTCCCTTTCCTACCTCCTGGGAGTTTTAGAGGACTTTGGGATAAATAAACTTCCTCTGTGGTTCCTTACACCCTTCAACATTTATAGTACAAGCCTCTACCTTCATTCAACATTGCCTAATTACCATCAATGTTGTAAATTGCTTCCACCTCGTTGTAATTGGAGGGATGAGCACAGCCACACATGCAAGGAGTTTTTTTCCACGGTAGAACTCAGTTTTGTATTGCAATATGAACATAATACCAACTTAGCTGCTTTTAGCTCCCTCTTAAATGAAGTTAGTCTTAGTTTTCTTTTCTGCTTTGCTAATTATCCTGAACTGAAGGAAGTTCTGTATTTCTAACTCAAGCAGGATTTTTATGCCACATTTTTTTGGGTGAAAGAGACAATCAGGGAGATAGACTTTGGTTACAAAAGAGTTGATATCTCTGGGACATGTCAATATTTAATTAGGAAAAGTTAAAACAACATTTGAAGTTAAGATTTTGTACTTGTGAATTTCATTCAGATATATCTTGCTTTGGGAAGTTAAGCTTTGCAAGGGAGGAATGAAATATTCTGACTGCTGATAAAGGTAAGGGAGCCTTTCTTAGATGCTTTGGTTCCCTCAGAATGGTAATTTCATTGTGTGAGTGTGCTGGAGAAAGATCCCATTCATTTGGTTAATTTTTATTCAGGGAATCATATGCCCAGAAATGCTCTGATTTGGTTTTCTACTGGATGGAAAACAGAAAAACTCTTCATCTATCATAGAGGCTTAATGAAAGAAAGATTAATTTCTAAATTATATCATTATTCGATATTTTCATTTAAATATAGATATCTATTTGTACCTTTAAAGGAGCAAGTAGCAATTTAAATGAATAGCATGGTTTGGGATCAAAGAATCTAAACTTACATCCCAGTTCTGTGACCTCAAATGGATCATTTTACCTGTCTGACTCTTTGTTTTAGGCTCTGTAACATGGATGCTGAAATGTACCTATAAGGGTTTTTCCCAAGGCTAGATTTAGAAAATGTTTGCAAAGTTTTTGCCATGCGAAATCACCCATTAAAGGGTGTATTAGTCAGGGTTCTTTCGGGAAACAGAATCAACAGGAAATATCTGTCAATAATATGAGATTTTAAATGAGTCTCTCATGGGACCGTGGGGATGCACAAGTCCGGGTTCTGCAGGCAGGCTGCAAACCAAGGGCTCTGATCAGAGTCTGATGAAAGGTACTTGGTGAGTTTCTGGGAGAAGTTGGCTATCCAACGACGAGCTGGCAAATTCTCTCTGAATGTTGAAGTCATTTCCCCTCTTAAGGCATTCAACTGATTGGATAAAAGCGTCATCCATTCCTGATGCAATCTCCCTGATTGATGCAGATATAATCAGGCATCCATGCAGTAAACTCACTGGTGATCAAAGTCCATAAATGCTCTTGTATTACAATTAGCCCAGTGCTTGCTGGAACAAACACCTGGATACAATTACCTGGCCAAGTTGACACATTAGCCTAACCATCACAAAGGGTTACAGTTATTATCATTATTATATTGTTATTATTGAAATATACTTTTTCACTCAGACATAATATTGTAGATTTCAACAACAACTCTAGGAAAGAATTTAGTATATGGGTTGCAGAAGCCCTTCTAATCAAGACATTTTTGAGGAAGGGTTTTTAGACTATTGTATGACCCTTTATTATACAAAAGGAAGTGCCAGCAATGTCAGGAGCCTGTGATTCAACCACTCCTCCAACTCTCCCACCCTGTGCTTTAATAGGAGCTTCAGCACTAATTCAAAAGAAGCATCTGCAGGGTTTTCTTTTCTGCTGATGTCATTGCGGTAGTTGGGCAAAGCCCCTTTGTCAATTCTGTGATCTAGAAGTCACATTTCTTTTGAACTGGACTAAAGGAGTAAAAGATAATTATTAAAAGAATTTGAGGTTCTGTCTGTAGTCTATTCTGTCATTTTACTTTGTCCAAATAATTTATACTTTGTCTCTAAAAGATGGATGATATTTAATCATATTTTGTAAGAAAATAGAAGGTGGATATATTCAAAAGAGAAGGGATATAGATTCTGATGAAATGTTTGTGTTTTTAATATACCCAAATATATAAAAACACGTACTTATTTTATATATGTAAAATACTTCTGGTCCTTTAAATATTATGGAGAATAATGATTCCAAAAATAATGTTAAGGGGAAGCAGATGTGACTCAAGTGATTGAGCTCCTGTCTACCATGTGGGAGGTCCAGGGTTTGATTCCCAGGGCCTCTTGGTGAAGGGCAAGCTGGCCCACGTGGCAAGCTGGCCCGAGCAGAGAGCTGGCCCACGTGGCGTGCTGGCCCACATGGAATACTGGCCTGCGCAGGAGTGCTGCTGCAGCAAGATGATGCAACAAAAAGAGACACAGAAGAGAGATAATGGGAGGTGTAGCAGACCAGGGAGCTGAGGTGGCGCAGGAGATTGAGTGCCTCTCTCCCACTCTGGACTGTCCCCGGATTGGTTCCTGGTGCTGCCTAAAGAGAAGACAAGCAGAGAACACAGAAAGAGCAGGCAGTGAGTGCAAAACAATGGGGGAGTGGGGGGGCGGGGGGGTGGAGGCGAGAAGCGAGAAATAAATTTAAAAATCTTAAAAAAATAAAAATAATGTTAATCCTTTAAAGAACACATACATTAAAAAAAGGGCGGGGGGAGTATTTACTAGCAACTACATTTTAAGGGTAAGCAAATCACAGTTGAGGAAATGGATACAGCACTAAAGAGAGATGGACAAAGATTGAAATGAAATACCACTCAATTCCATTCTATTCAATAAATGCTTTCTAAGTGGCTACAGAGAGTACATAAATATAATATGTGTTTTCTGAGTGGTTCTAGTAAAGAGTGTAAGTAAATAAATAAAAATATGAGTGGTACTATTGCACACATAAGTGGTACTATTAGTGGTACTATTGCACACATAAGATAAAAAGCAATCACAGACAGAGGGGGAAGTGGTAGATTCTGTAGTTGTGGTAGAGGAGAGTGTCTCTGACCAGTAGGGCAGAGGGGTCACTGAAGCATCTAAGAAATTAACCTTTCTGGGCTTCAACTCAGTCATCTATAAAGTGAAGGGGTTAAACCTGAATGAGATCTAAGGTCAATTTTAGCTTTAAAAATATTGTTTTGTGAAATAGGTGTGGTAAGAAGAACATGTGATGTCTAATTTATTTCTCATTGAGAGTTAAGTAACTCAGTTTAATTTATTTCTTAGAATTCCAATGTGAAGTTTTTAGCCCTTCTATAAATAATTTAATCAAATCTTAAAGACCAAATTAAGATAGAGAATATTTTAATTCAAGGTCTTTATATTAGACTCTGTGTGGGATAACACAAACACCATGAATTTTTAAGTCTGGCAGCCCTGGCTTTGGTTCCTAGCTATAGCACTTATTGAGGAAAGGACTTGGGTTTCTGGGTGGGGTCCCTGGCCCTGCAGCATCACCAGGGATCTTGTGAGACATCCAAATTCTCAGGTGCCAACCCAGACTTCCTGAATCAGGAATACTGAGGACAGAACCCAGAATCTATCTTTCAAAAAGCCCTCCAGATGATTATCATGCTCCCTAGAGTTTAAGAAATGCTGATGTATGATATGGGATTAGTTACTTACCTTTCTATGTAAAATGAGAACAACAGTAACACAGTAATTTGTAGCATGGTTGTCAGATTTAATGACAGTATTTCTTGCTCAACACATCATAGTACCTCTGCAGATGATAACGATTATTTCTATTATTTTCCTATCATCATAACTATTCCTATGATGGAAAGATTGAGAACTAGGTCTAGTTTTAATACTCCTTTGTGATGCATGCAAATTTAAATCCGAGATTGTTCAATAAATGATATTTCTTTGAAAGAAAGCATCCCATTTGGTGACACAACTGACTAATTATCAAGAAGGTGCTACCTAGAAAACTCAGTTGAGAGTCTCATTTTATTGTTGTGGGGCATGGCTCATTCACTGTACCATGACTCCCTTTGGACTGTCCCCCTTTTCAGTAGCACAGATGCCTTGGGGGAGAGGGTTTGAGCTTCAGTGCCATTCACTAACTATGACTTTAAGCAAATTCTGAGACTTCAATGATCTTCAGTTTTTTCATCTATAAAAGTAGTGATAATATCCCTGCCCCCAGGTAGTTGTGATGATTTAAGGAGATAATATACAGGTTTAAGTCCTTTGCAAAGCACACATTTACTGTCACATCCAAGTTCAAGTTGAACAGAATGATAAAATCATCATTCATTCATTTATTTCATCTAACTAATATTTATTGAGCACCTACAACATAGCAGGCACTGTGATGGAAAGTATATCACAGAAACAGAACCTGCCTTGAGTTAAGTGGCTCCATAAATATTTGTGACTTTTTCATTTATGAGGCTAATGAGCCCTCTGTATGGTAGAAACTGATTTGTTCCAGACTGCTACCCCTTTGGGAAAGCTAACTTTAAAAGGTTCCAAATTTGAAAATGGTGACATGAAATGACAATTCCTAAATATAACTTGGTACAACTTTTGAGGAAAGCAATTTGTCAGTTCATATCCAGAGACATTTAAATTACATACTCTTTGACCCATCAATTTTACTTCCATGACTCTCATAAGCTATTCTAAGGAAATAATGAGGAATGTGACAAAGATTTATATAAGAAGTGCTTATTATCACTCTATTTACAATGGTGAAAAATTGGAAGCAATACCCAACTATCAGAGAATGACTGAGATACATTATACACAAATGATGTAACATTACACAGACATTAAAATGACTATTTAGCAAAGTATTAAAATTTCCACAATGGAAAATTACCTAAAAAATCAGATCTTGATGATGATATCCAAGTCAGAATGATCCTAATTAAGAAAAAAATGTGTATGCAAAGATAAAGATGTCAAGGAATTGAACCACAGTAAGTCCTTGGATAATGGCAAAGAGACCCAAAGAGGTCCTGTGATAAATTATTTTATTCTTTATTTTTATTGCATTTTCTAAATTTTCTAAAAGGAACATATATTTCTTTTATAATAAAAAGTTCCCTGTATATACTCCTTTCTCTTTGGATGTGTGAGAACAGCATTAACTCTTGTCCTTCTGCAGCTTTTTTTTAAATTATTTTTTTTATTTTTAAGGAAGATTTAGATTATATAAATGTTACATAAAAAATATAGGGGATTCCCTTATGCCCCACTCTGTCCCCCCTCAAACTTTCCCACATTAACAACATTCCTCATTAGTGTAGCACATTTATTACAATTGATAAACACATATTGAAGCATAGCTACTAACTGTGGACTATAGTTTACCATGTAGTTTACTCACCGTTCTGCACAATTTTGTGGGTTATGACAAAATATATAACAGCCTGTATCTGTCATTGTAATGTCATGCAGGAAAATTCCAATGTCCCCCAAATGCCCCCATATTACACTTATTCTTACCTCTCCCTCCCCTCTGAACCTCTGGTGGCCACTGCCTATATATCAATGATAAGAGTTCTTCCATTATTAGAATAATAATAAGTCTATAATAGAATAATAATAAGTCTACGTTAGTCCATTGTTCATTCCTCAATCTTGAGGATTTGGTGATGGTGATGCCCATTCTGCTTCTAATTGAGAGGGTGCTTAGATCTCATGGGGCAGATGGATGGAGCTCTCTTGCAGTTCCCTCTGCACCTTTTTAAGGGGCAATCAGGCAGTGCTTTTGGAGGTAAAGAGATGTCAACATTTAAATACTCAGTAGAGATCCTGTAGATGGAGGAATCTCTTTTCAATCAGTGATTAAGTCAGTAACTAGGATGTAAGTTACCCATTTTTGACAAGGGTCATCTAATCTTTGCAAACACAACATGCTTGTGGAAGTAGGCTTCAGACACGATGATCTTTTCTTTTTTTTTTATTCTTTTTTTTCTTTATCAATGATCTTTTCTTAGGTCTGGAATTAAACTAACGGGTTTTCCACCCTTACCCTCCTTATGGTTTTCCAGACAGTATCATTGAATAGTAGAATTTCTAAGGAAGAAGGTGCCCAGATCCTTGGATATCTCCTCACGAGGAATATGATACAGAAAAATGATGCATTTTAACATAGTGAGTTATCTTATACACTTAATTTAGTGTTTTTTGACTTTGGGAAGGGTGTAGTGAAAGCTAGTATTTATAAAAGTACTAAAATTTTCAAATATTAAAATAAATACAAATGACAAAAATATCACTTAGCAAATGCCAATCCAATAATCAGGCTTATTTCTTTGTTGTCAGGCTTATCTGATGCTAACTAACTCTTGATATATTCATTTTGAGGTCATAGAGGATAATTGGATTGGCACAGTTTTTGAGAGCAAAAAGATGCTGGCTTTTATCCTGACTCCCTTTCTTAGGACCATTGGTAATTATTTTGAATGTACTTCAATTACATCATGAATAAAATGGGCCTACTAATATCTTTCTCACAGAGTAATTTTGAGGATAAACTGTTAAGATAAAATATGTTGAGTGTCTAGCACAGTGTAGCACATACCGGTTACTGAGTACATAGTAGCTATTATTATTTTCATAGGAAGAAAAGTTCCCAGAAATATTGTTTTCTACATTCTGCAGGTTGGTAAATGCCCATGTTATTATCATGAGAATCAAAACACCAACTTAGGCATGACTAGTAAACAGCAAGAAAATTCCTTTCTGCCTTTTCTGTGTCATCTCAAACACTTCATAGTGCTCTGTAAATTTTAAATGCCCAATTTATTTATACCCTCCCTTGAAAATGCATTTCTTTCTTCTTCAACACAGCTCAGAATTTTTATTGTCTTTTATCCCATAGAAAATCTTAACCAGAGGAAAGGAAACCAAGACTTTGAATAAACCTTTGGTATTTGTGACATGGATTTTGAAAATATCTTATCAGTCTCTGCCTTTTCTAGCATCTCACTATTCTTCCCCAATATATCATTTATGAACACACACACGTACACACACACACACACACAATTTTCAACTGTCCCTTAGGGGAGTGTGAAGTTGGTAATACGAGTTTCAGATTGAATTCTAGTAAACAACTTGCCCACAAATTGTTCCTGGAACTAATTTGTCTGTATTTGGAAACTCAAGGGATCTATGAACAAGTCTTTTTAAATAAAAGAAAGTGTTCTAAAGCTTACCCCTTGAAATAAAAAGATAGGCAAATATAGTATTTTATTAAAAATCATTTTTATATTTCTCTGATGAAGGTTTTAGATTCATTCTTTGCTCTTTACATTTTCAAACAACCCTGCTAAGAGGTTGCTGGGTGGGGATCTGGCTTCAGCACTGAGCTCTGGGTACACAGTGGGTAGAGAACAGGAGCCCCCTTCATGCATTAATGAGCTTCCCTTGAGGGCACTGTTTTGGGTCCCACCTGTTTATGAAATTGACTCATATGTTCACCTTGTTCCAAATCCTGGGTTCAAAAAAATAGAAGCTCTGGCCCTTTTTATCATGCAGAGATGATAAGAGTTTCATATTTTGTTCCTCAGAGACCACAGGTATGCTGTAATTTTGGAAGTCCTTTTCCCCTTTCTGATCTCCGTGCCTGAAGTCAGAATAATTGATCACCAAGTGCCTAGGACAGTAATGACGGCAGTAAAGATAGTGGCGCTTACAGGTACTAAATGCCTTTGCAGATGGTTTGTCATGGCTGTAATCATTTCCCCACAATGTGCACTCAAGAGCATGATGTGTTTTGCACTTCAAATTTGGTCTGAAATGTTAGGCCCCTTTACACAAGAAGGACAGTTACTCATTATGCAAAAGAATAGTTGGCTTTTATGACTGAGAGTTTTGGTTGTTAGGTAATTTGAATAAAGTTGGCTAGCACCACCAAGTAGCAAAATGATGACTTTCAGCTCTCAGGGATTTAGCCTGTGAGCTAAATTTACCTTCTTCAGACTTCTTTTCAGTGTGAGGTGCTGCATAGACCCTACAAAGCTAAGCGTGATCACGGCTGTGTCTTTATGGACTCTCTCCTCTCTTTTACTCTCTTTATCTAGCATGTTGTCAAGTTTTGTCACTTTTCCTTTCCTACAGTCTCTTGGATCCTTCCCCTCTTTTCTGTATTCCAACTGCTATCCAAATAGTCCAGGTCACATCCTATTGTGCTTTGGTTAGGGCAGCGTTCACCTGAATTGGGTGAAGAAAGGGGGCCTTTCTTCTCCCTGTGCTCAGGCACACTTGTTCTTTGTTCTAGGAGGCAAGTTCTGTCCCGAGATGGCCAGAGAAATTTCCATTTCCGGCATGAAAGGCTCAAACCTGCTGTTCACTGCATGGTGGCCCCTCCTCCATCCATCTGGGGACCTGTTCATTTCTTTTCTTTTCTCTCTTTTTTTCTGTGATGTATAATTTTGCCTCCCCTCATTCTCCTCTCTCCCACCTTCTTATACAGAGAAGCAGACTATTAGTACTTTAATTTTCAACAACCAAGTTTGGGTACTCCACATTTTCTGGAAAAAGAGGAATAAATCAAATTTCAATGCTAGGGTGCAATGCTGCAGCAACCTGAGTGTGGGAAAGTCTTGTGCATCACAGAACTGGCACATTCCCATTTCAAGCTGGAGGCCACAACCAGAACTTAACATCTCAGCAGTTGTGTCTAGAAGGCATCCCACAATATCCCTATTTAGAAAGAAAGGGCTGAGAAGACAGTCCATAATTCCAAGACCAAGACATTCTTACTTGGAGTCCTTATGAGACCAAGAGCAAAAAGTGGCCTATTCTGGGATTTATATTTGCCCTCATGGAGAAAATAAACCACCTAGCCTTAGTTGGGAGGGAGCTTTTCTATATTTTCTGATAACTAGTGGACTGAGACATGGTTTCTCTTACCTGATTTAAAAAGCACAAATAGATATTTGCACACTGATGTTCATAGCAGCTTTATTCACAATAGTCAAAAGTTGGAAACAACCCAGGTGTCCATCAACTGATGAATGGATAAACAAATTGTGGAGTATACACATGATGGAATATTATGCAGCTGTAAGAAGAAATGAAGTCATGAAACATATTACAACATGGATGAACCTCGAGCACATTATGTTGAGTGAAGCAAGCCAGACTCAAAAGGACAAATACTGTATGACTGCCCTATTATGAACTAAATATATTATGTGAAATATAAATATATTATGTGAAATATGAATATGGGGAGAATTGTATGTATAAGACCATTTTTCTTTGAAGCGGAATAAATGTAAATTAATAGCACAAAATGTTAATATCAGACAAAAAACATTATACTAAGTGAAGGAGACCAGACACAGAGTACTACATATTGTATGATTCCATTTATATAAAATATAAATATAAATCAATTTATAAAGATGAAAGGAGATTAGTTGTTATGTAGGTCTGAGGAAGGAATGCTAAGGGGTGTGGAGTCTTTCTTTTTGGAGTAATGAAATTGTTCTAAAATTTTTGAGATGATGAATGTACAACATTGTGATTATACTAAAAGCCATTGATTATACACTTTGGATAGAATAGCCTGAAACAGAAGCTTTGTACAGTGGGGGAAGCATAGAGAGATTGAGAAGTGAGGAATTTTCTTGTTTGTTTTTTTGTCTGTTTTTTTGTTATTATTATTACTGAAATAATGAAAATGCTCTACTAATGATTGAAGTGATGAATGCACAAATATGTCATTATAGCAAATACCATTGATTGTACACTTTGGATGAATATGTATCAATAAAATTGTATTATTAACAAAAAACATTGGCCAACTATCTACCCTGTGCAAAGTGCTCAGATCATCATATATACCTGCTTTAGTTTGCTAAAGGTTGCTGGGAGCAATGTACCAGAAATGGGTTGGATTTTATAATGGGAATTTATTAGATTAAAAGCTTACAGTTCTGAGGCCATAATCATGTCCAAATCAAGGCATCACCAAGGGAAGCTGTCTCACCAAGTTGCAGCTGTGGGAGGTCACGCACATGGAGCAGCATCTGAAGGTACTTGCTCTCTGAGCTCAGCTTTGTGTGACCAAGCACATGGCAGGGCACAATGCCGGTCTGCTGGCCTCTCCCCTTTCCTCCAGGCTTGTGGCTTTTCTCTTTCTCTCAGGCTCGTTTCCTTCTGGAGGCCTCTCTCCATCTCTGCCTCTTTTTCCCCTGTGTCTGTGGCTTTTTACTTCTCCTTTTATAAAGGACTACAGTGAGAGGATTAAGACCCACCCTGGTTCCTACAATCTAATCAAAAGCACTTAACTGAAAATATCTAATCAAAAGTGATCTAATCAAAGCGTCCCTTTTTTTCCCTCCTACCCAGTCTTTTTCCTGACTCCTTCGCAGCACACCTTCTCCACTCACTTTATTTTGATGTCTTTACTGCTTTCCTCACACGCCAAACCCTCTTCAATCATGTCCTTCTTCATAGTCTTTGCTCCTGACTGGAATCCCTCCCTCCTTTTCCATGTTCTAACCCCTCTCTCTTTCATGTTCTATCAGTTTCACCTCATGTTTTAGCTATTCCAAGAGGTGACCCAGCTATTCCAGCTTGAGTACAGGTGTCACAAACTCTCCTGAGAGTTCTTGACTGCCTGACTCTTGGAGCACCCACAATCTCAGAAGAAGGAAAAATCATGCACAGTTAAGCTTTCTTTGGCTTTAGGAAGACACAGAGCTTGATTTTTTCAAATATATCAAAGGTCAGTACGATCAGAAACTGACAGAGCAGCAACTATTCTCTACAGGTTGTGAGTCCCCAGTGCAAAATATCTCATTTATGTGATCTCTTGCTCTCACCTGCTGTATGATTCTACAAGATTCAAGCAGGAAGCAGAAGAGCATGGAGTCTGCCTGCACATTGTTAATATGACATTTACTTTCCAATACTTTATTGCAATTATCTGTGGGAGAATAAAGTGTGCTTTAAGCATGCACTTAAAGTTACCTGCTGGTTCTCAGCTCCACTATATTTAGCCAAGTGCATGTATTACAGGGTGATCACCATACATATATGCTACCTTGAATTTTGATAATTTATTAAAGACTTTATCAGAATCATGCTTTTATGGTTCAATGGGTGTTTTAATTGCAATTTTGGTTAAAAATACAATATGTATATATTACAGAAAATAGAGAAAAGAAAACATGTCAGTCATTGCTGATGTAGAAAGCCATGGCTTCACCTAGGAGTATATCTGCTTCCAGTCTTGTGTGTATAATTAACACAAGCAAACAAAAAGCATACAATTTCTCACCTTATTGTTTTTATTTAACTTTATATATTGAACATATTTCCATATTTATAGTCTCTAAAATAATAATTTTGAATGGCTGCATTATATTCCATCAAAAGGATGAATAATATTTATTTGTAATTTACTGTTTCTCTTATGCTGTTATTCTATTTTTCCCAATATAAACGGGTCTACAAAGCACATTCTCATGGATGTTGCTATTTCCATGATTCATGTACCTGGGTATGAACCCTTCTGTGGATGCTTTAAGGTAGTCCTTCTCAAAATTAGCTGCATTTTGGAGTCCTCTGATGACTTTTTAAAAAGCTGATGTCTGGGTACTACACTAGCTATCTTAATTTAATTTATCTGGGAATCAAGGTTTAAAAGTCTCTCTGGATGATTGTAGTGGGCAGACAACTTTGAGAACCACCATTTAAAGAATTTTTAAAATTAGTGATTGTCCCTAATCCATCCAATTAAATGGAATGAAGATATACCCTAATGGGAGAATTGAGTATCAACAACTTGAACTGGTTTCTTTTTAAAATATGCTACCTTACTTGAAGATTCTGGTATGTCACTCCTCCCCCCCACCCCCGCAATGGATTTGGAAAGGTCTCCAGTTGAGCCACTGCTACTAAGAGAGGAGTGTTGTATCCCTTCCGTGTTCTGGAGCAGTAAAAATCTTGAGAACAACCCAATGTACAGTGCTCAGGTGTTAGAATATGTGTCCAAGTGGCTAAAGCAAACTTCTCTTGAGCATCTACTTTGTGTCAGGTGGATACTTGCTTCACTCTACTTGCTCTGCAAATATGATTGTCACATAACCTCTTGAGTTTTATTTCCCTCAGCCATGAAGAGGGTGGTGATATAATAATAATGCCTGCCAAACAGATTGTTGTAGTAATCAAATAAATAGTATATTTGAAATCACTTTATGATAAATGTAAAGCTTTGACTCTATGCATACAGAACTATATAGTAATGTAAAATGTTTGAATATGTTCATCTTTATTTAATAATATTTGTATTAATTTTAGAGTTTGGGAGTGAAGAATAACTATTACATATGTTCATAAGCTTTAGTGAAGTTCCAGCTCTGTTTTAACCTATGGTTTTCTTTCTAACTTCTGTTTAAAAGAGGTTGCTGTGAACAGGTTGACTGAGACTATGTGTACTAGAAGAGTCATTCTTCTTTGGATCTCTATTTGCTATTAGTAGTTGATTAGCTCTTCTTTGTTCTTTGGGTCCTAGATGAATGAAAACATTTTTCATTGTTTTTTGTTACTGTAAAGTCACAAGAACCAAAGGAATTCAAAAGTAAAGTCTATGTAGCAATTCTAATATAAAGTTATTCATGCAGAGACTTCAACTCACCTTGTACAAATATAACTTAAGTATTTGTTGTTCTCTTATAATATTATAGCTTGTTAAATAATTTTCTGACAGATCTAAACCTACACATTTGCTTGAAATGTATTACATATTTTTCTCCATTACCCACATTTCAAAATTATTTAGGCTTTACCACTTCTGCCTCTCAAAGGCATTGTTAGAAGGAAAGAAATGCAGAATTATTGCAAAACATATTTCCAGGAAAGACCCTCTATTTGTCAGTAGATAAAATATATTACCCATTGGTATATTCATCTGGTAAGAATTTAGATAGCCCTGATTTAGATAAAGCATATTTTTTATTTTACAAAAGTATTTAAAATCCATCCATTTTATACATGCTCCTTGTAACTCTGTGGCAATGAAAAGTCATTACAGGTTTCTATTTCTAAGCCAAGTATGGGAAAGATTGGGTATGTTTGTGTCACATTAAATTTATAATCTGGCAAACTAGAACTAGAGCAGCTAATAAAATTAACTCCATGGAGCTATAGTAGTAAAGAAGCACCCATTGCTATGTCTTCTCTTCTTTAAGTGGTTGACAAAGGTCTAAACCATCCTTATACATCCCGGGCCACAGGGAGGATGGAGCACAGGCTTTGGTGATAGACTGGTTTGGAATTCTTAGTTTGTCACTTCCAAAGTCCAATTTCCTCATTTTAAAATGTAGTGTTGCGTGGTTTAAATTCAATACTGTATATGAAGCACCAACATAGAGTGGCTGCCACAAAGAAAGCACTCAACAAATGGTAAATTTTTCTTTCCTGAGAATTCTCAAAGAAAGTGTCTTTGTTAGCCATAGGGTAAAGATGAGGAGGTAGTGTATGTGTGTGAAGGAACAGAATCCATGAGCAGGAAGGAGATCATATCTCGAGTGGCACCTGCTGAGTTGGGGCACTGGTCATCCTAGATGGTTCTTCCTAGGTAAGAGTATTCCTTGTCTCTGGTCCCTCAAGTACTACTGTTGACATTTATAAGTCCTGCCTGGGTAACATGTGGAGGTAGTCAGCCTTCTCTTTTCTCAATTAGAAAATCATAGTGAGAATTATGATTCCATGCCCATTTATGTTCAGATCTTAGATGAAAATAATAAAATGTAGTGGCCCAAATTACAGAATTAACATTATTATGATTAGAAATTGCCCACTGTAGTGGGACTCTGACCTAGCTCTCACCAGGTCTAGTTGGTACAGGAAGTTCTGAACATTGAAGTTTCATTATTGATCTTAGTGCTTAAAAGGAACTCTTTAATTTTAAAGAAAACTTATTTTTTGAAAGTTCTAAGTTTTATTTGCAGACTAAAGAGTGCTGGATGTTCTCTTAGCCTTACGTAGTTGATAGTTCTTATTGTTCATTGTTATAGAAAATTGCATTCATACGAGCAATGTGACATGGTGTGGTAGGATGGCCTTCTGCATCAGTGTGGGTGAAACATTTAAAAGAATTATTAAAGCATATTTTTTCTCATGATCATTGTAAAGCAATGAAATACTTTCAATTTTAAGTTAAAAGCACATTTTATAAGAATAGAATACAACTTTCTGTTTTAATGAAGTGTAACATAAAAGGTATTCTTTAACTCTTTTGAGATCACTGACATATATAAGCTTTTAAAATTGGATATTTTGAAAAGGTACAATAAAATGACTAATATGCTTGAATATAGCTGTAGCATAGGAATTCTTTATACTTTTCAGTTCAATTTAGAAAACTAAGTATATTAAGAAAACTATTCATAGGATGAAAACTCTGGGTCACTATTTGCTTTAAGTTAAAGACCCAGTGTAGTAGGGACATTGGTATTAGATAACCACTCTATCAAACAGGCTACCTTTTATCTGACCTATGTGACTTCTGATGCAATAATAGCTAACATTTATTAAATGTTTACTGTTTCAGACATTGTCTCATTTAGTGGTTCATCTTATGAAATATTATCTGCTGTATTTTCTAGATGAGAAAATTCAGGCTTAGGGAAGTTAACCTGAGTAAGTTGACATACCTAGTAATTGGTCCACGTGTGATACTAACCAGGTCCATGTAGCCCTAGGCTAAGCTCCTCAGTAGTCTTCTATGTTGCTCTGAGACCTGCTCCCACTTGCCCAAATGGTTATGGCTCCTTATTCAAAGACACTTCAGGTAATCAAATAGCTATACTGTTGCCTTCTCAAAAATAAATAATTTGAATTTATAAATGTATACATTCTCGATTAGCTTTACTTTTTCACACTTACAATATTTTTATAGATTCTTAAAGTACTTTTTCTTTCAAGCCTCTATTAATTTTTATATCTGATCTATTGCAGTAGCCTTTTAAATATTCCTGTTTGTAGTCCATACTCAAAACCTGATTCTCTTCCTTCTTGTTACTAGAAATATCTTTCTAAAACTTCAATCTGATCTTTTACTTCAAGTCCTGCCTTGGCATGGCGTCACTTATATGAATCTTCTCTGGCCCATTATTCCTTTCTGTCAAGGCACAACTACTTTGTATTTTAGTATCATATGTATGATGTTCCATATACACAGTAGATTAGTATCAAATGGCATTTGATTGTTGTGTGCACATCTATCTCCCCCACTAGACTGTGTGCAGATTATGTATTGCATGTAGTTATGTGTTCTCAGCCCTAACTTAAAAGTGAGTACTTAATAGGGATTTAATGAATATTTTACTTAACTAATTATGATGTGATATAAGTTTTGGTAATAAACACCTTATATTGAATAATAAAGGTTACCTTTCAATAATTAGAGGACATCAACATTTAAAAAATATATATACCAGTTAGAGGAGAATTAGGCCAAAATATTTAGTTGCAAATTACACATTAATTGATTATCTAGAGTCTTTATTTACATCAACTAAAGTATATTTATAAATGATAGGCTTAATGTTTTATGAATAAAACAAACAAAGGATGGCCAATATGGATTATGCATGCCTATAGTGTGTGGGATCATGGTAGCAGGTAAACATGGAAAATTTACCTAGAGAAAAATAATTGTGGAACAAATGTATTGTGCATCATGATTATGAATACAAATGAGTACCTGATTTTTCTTTTTACTGGACTCTTTGGAAATTTCATATAGAAAGTGAAAAAGATTATTCATGGTCTGTTTTTAAACCAGGAACAACTATACCAAATGAAAACATAATTCTAATTTCAGCAAGAAGCTGGCCCTGCTTCATTAAGACCATCTTTTGGAACTTAAAACTTTTAATCTAGCTTATGCTGTAATAAGCAAGAAATTATGTTTTTTGTTGAAGCTTCTGGTGTTTGTTGGAACAATCTCACACAAATGGAGCATCAGGCAAGTAGGAATGATCTGGGACTTTCCATTATGGTTTGTTCCAGTTATTGATAAATAAAACCTAAAGGTTATTTGTGAAAAATCATTTCTTATATTTTTTATGGTTTCTTTCTCCAATTCCTAATGCACGGAATTATTAAATCAGATTAAAATTGTGGACCCAGATTTTGCCTTACAAACCACAACATCATAAGTAATTTCTACATTTCCTTTTACTTTAAGCTATTGAATAGCTGTTTTATATTTTAGCAAAAATAGATTTCAAAATTTACATCAAATATATGGTACTTTGAATGTGGGTTCACAGTAGATGACCATACATATTGATAAATATAATCAAGAATAAATAAGAATATTATCCTCATATCTTCTTAGGTTGATTTGCTGAGAAGAAATGTGAACCATCAGGTTTGCAATGTCCTCCTAATAAAACAGAAAACATGATGTGTAACAGATTGAGGACTTAATGAACATTGGTCAGTGTTACTGCTGCATTAATTTTCCATGGCTCTATGTTTACTGGTAGGTCTGAGAGTTCTAGTTGCCTACCTAATAGCCAGTTTCAATTTTTAAAGTAGTAACATATTCTTGAATTTTCCAGGCAGGAATGTGCCCGGATTGAGTATTTCTCAATCTTCCTCATAACCAATTACATGTTAATAGAAGTTTTTGCATGAGTCTAAGACTCCTTAAGAGGAATGTGTTGTTTTCCTCTTTCACCTTTCCCCTTCCTGCTGTCAGACAGGTGGTTATGGTGATTGGAGCTCCAGCTGTCATTTTGTACCAAGAAATGACTTTGAAGATGGAGGCCTTGTGTATTTTGCCTTGGCACAAAGTGAGGCTGGAACATCTTTCTGCACCGGAGTAGCTCGTCTTTATAGAAGAATGCTAATTAATAAATGAAGAAGGAATGATAAATTGCCATAGTGTGAGCCCAATGTAATAATTACTTAAGCAAGAACCATTAACATATATTGTAACAATTAGGTGAAAAGTTGTGGGCAAGCAGTAAACTGTGCCTCAGATAGCGGGGCTCCTGAGGGCTCTAGAGATATCCAGAAACTATAAGCCGGGCAGACAGCTCAGGAATTCGGCACCCTGATCAGTAGTCTTTACTTTAGAATTTATGCTCCCCAGTGTAACAGAGTTAGAGTCATTTATAGGTTCTCTACACATGGCTCTTCTGCCTCTTTTATTTGAACCTATAATTAGCATTTTACTTCATAAATATATGTCCCAGAGACTTAAATCTTTGGTCCATCCATGTGCCAGTTGAGCCCTGAATTCCAGCAGAGTTCTAACACGTACTCTCCAGTTCATTGGACTCACCCAGAACAATTAACAAGGAGATGATGATGGACAATACCCATCCCAAAGAACAGAGAGTGTCTGTAACTGCAAGCAAGATAGCCCCATCCATCTGCCCCATGGGATCTAATCCCCCTCTCAATTAGTTGCAGAATGGGCATCACCATCCCCAAATCTTCAAGATTGGAGAGTCAACAATGGACTAAAGTAGATTTACTTTTATTCTACTGTAGACTTATTATTCTTCTAGTAATGGAAGAACTCTTGTCATTGATGATGGCCACCAGAGGTTCTGAGGGATGGGAGAGGGAAGAATAGGTGTAATATGGGGGCATTTTCAGGACATTGGATTTGTCCTGCATGACATTGCAGTGGCAGATACAGGCCATTGTATATTTTGTCATAACTTACAAAAATGTGCAGGACAAAGTGTAAACTATAATGTAAACTGTAGTCCATAGTTAGTAACAATGCTTCAAAATGTGTTCATAATTGTAACAAATGTACTACACTAATAAAGGATGTTGTTCATGTGGGAAAGTGTGGGAAGGGAAAGGATTGGGACATATGGGAATCCCTTATATTTTTTATGTAACATTTATGTAATCTAAAGCTTCTTTAAACATAAAAAATAATTTTTAAAAAGTTGTGGCTGAACAGAATATATTAGCATAGTGCCAAAGTGACACTATTCTGTTCACTTATCCATTTCCAAGGAAAGATGTACCATTACAATAGAGATCTGGCCATCACCGACTTAGCAACGTGGTCTCACTTAGCATAACATAGGGAACAACCTGGCATTATGTGCCTCCTCATGTGCTATAATATGAAATATACAACATTGCCTATGAGATTTCTTTGCCAAAAATATTTTCCTTTATCTAACCAAGTGTCCAGAATTACATTTCAGTCACCATGAAGCTATTTTTTTTTAATAAAATGATTCCTTTTCAGAAGGTAGAAAGACTAATGAGGGGAATGAACAGTTTAGTACAGTCTTCACAATTGGAGGGTGGCAGAGCACAAAGGCAGGAGGAACCTGGATCCTTTGTGCTACCTGAAAATGCTATATCATATCTGAACTGCAGAACTCTGGACATGATTTTATGTGATACAAAATGAACTATCTTGCATAAGACAATATATTTTGGAGTTTCTATTATATGAGAGGAAACATTGAAATTGATATCACCTGAAAGTTTGCAAATCTGAATCATTGTTTATTGAAATCAGCAAAATCATAAAACTCTGCCACTTTGACAAACCCTCCTCTCTGTATCACTGAAGTAAAGGCACTGCAAGGATGGAGTGGGAGGATAAAATCTATACATATTTAAACAGAACAGTCCCAAAACAGTGCAGTTTTGTATATTGGCCACATAATAAAAAAACCTAATTAGCATCACATGAAAATAAAATATGATGAATAATAAATAAGTAGCTAAATGTCACTGAAAACATAAAATCTTAGAAATGTAAAAGAAACCAAAAGACCTTGTGTCCAAACTTTACTTCCTACAAATGTGATAACTATTTCTAGGGTGTACCGTGACTTTTCAAAGATTATACTGCTCATCTTAGCATAGTTGGGACTGAAACTCAGACCTTTGCATTTTGGGCAGTGTTGTCTTTCCACACCAGGTAAAAACAGATGAGGAAATGAGATTTCCTGAAGGAGTCGAGTGCACTTTAGAAGTTCCAATGACATTGTAAAAAGGGACTGTAAGTGAAGAAAATGCCCTTATGGCTTAGATGACATTTGAATGGAGATTGTTAAAAAAGAAGATAAAAATAAATTTCAATATTTTATCAGGAAGATACAAATATAAGATTCCCACCACTTATCCAAGAGGGTGACTATAAGGAGGACCCCCCCCCCCCACTGCAAATGATGTAGTAAGAAGCTTCAAGCCTCCATCCCCCCACAAAAGCTTTGAACAATCCACAAGAACTGGCAGAAACATCTTTCTCAAAGCTCCAGAAAACAGTTAAAGGGTTGCAGCAAGAAGCAAAGCACTGTGTCAACAAAAAGGCAACTTAAAAGTTGTAGGATCGGGAAGCGGATGTGGCTCAATCGATAGGGCTCCCGTTTACCATATGTGGAGGCCTCGGGTTCGATTCCCGGGGCCTCCTGGTGAAGGCAAGCCTGCCTGCTCGGTGTGGTGTGTTAATGGCCCGAGCAGTGCAGTGAGCTTGCACAGCAAGATGACGCAACAAAAGGGAGACAAGCAGACACAGAAAAACACAAAGCAAATAGACACAGGGAGGACAAGCAGCAAGGGGGGATAAATAAATTAATAAATAAAATCTTAAAAAAAAAAAAAAAAAGTTGTAGGATCTTGTGGTACCCTTGCTGGCCCTTCCCCCATTCCCTTACCAGCCTTCACTCCCAGTGTGATCCCTGGTCCTGATTCTGGAGGGAGCAGAGTAAGCCTTGTGTATCCACATACTGGGAGCATTTATGTCTGGTCCAGTTTGTCTCTTGGTGGCATGTGGGACCGAACCAGGACACTGGTCTCAGGCTCACTGTCCCAGAACTTGCCCTGGAACTTGCCCTGCATATAGAAGGCAGCTCACCGAGCTCTCCTACAGAGCACTGTGAGAAAGCAATCAATTTGTGGCTGCTGCAGCAAGGGATTGCTGGCTTTAATACATAGAGAGTACAGTGCCTGGGACTTGAGGAGACTGTTTCCTAGGAAAGAATGGACCTTTTTTCCCATGTAAGTGGGGGAATACCTACAGCCACTTGCTCATGCCCAAGACAGGGCGCAAGAGCGGAAAGAATCAGGGAGATCCCTATATTTTGGCCGTGAGCTATTCTCTGAACTCATTGTATGGATAAGCCCTGAAGGAAAACACTCACACAGGTCCATCTGCAAAGACTGGGAAAGGTGTTTTCTTTTAAAAAAAAAAATTTTTTTTTTGTTAGCTCCTAGCATTCATGGAAAGCTGTCATAACAGTAGCTGGATAAAAAGGATGAATATATTAAATGAATTGTAGCTGCAAAAGAAAACATAAATTTCCAAATATTAGAATAAAGAACTATTTTGACCAAAAAAGATAATGAAAATAAATTGATTTTATTAGTGTTTGTAAGGGCAAATGGATATTTGATGACAAATCTACTGATCATCTTCTCTTCTGTTTATTTTTGAGGAAAAAATTTCTCTGTAAAGACTTACAAACTGCCATTCAAATCCTTCTAAGGTTATCCCTTACATCTTCCCTCAGTCCCTACTTCCCCCCATCCAATTTCATGGTTTTAACCCATACACTTAGGATGGCCTAAATGTTGTACTTATTGTTTTGGGATTGTTCAGAATTTACCATTTTGGGATAAGGTCCACCTGGAATAGATATTGCAGTAAAAATTAGTAGGGTAACCTGAGAACTTTCACTATTTACCTGGCATTTTTATGGCACATGCAAATTGCACAGCAATCATTCACACTAGCCTCTCCTCACAATAATGATATTGGCAGTCTTTTGTAGCTGTCTTTATACAAGACTTTAATATGTATATATATATATTAGAGTTTCCCCTAAGCAGTAGTTCAAGACTTTTAATCAGTATGGCAGAATGAACTGAAATTGAAAGACCAAACTCCAAACAATACAAATAAAATAAAATAAAATAAAATAAAATAAAATAAAATAAAATAAAATAAAATGTAAAAAGGTGAGCATGAAACTAGGAAAGGGAAATACCCAGGCTCTCAAAACAAAGAGGGAACTTTGTTAAAAAAGTAAACAGACCCTAAAGCTGAATGGTTTCAGGAATCTCAGAGCCACACTACATGGACAGCATGCATGGCCTGAGGTACACGGCAGGGGAAACAACTACTGCTGAAGATGATCTCATTGTCAAAATATGAACCAAATGAGGCTGAGTAAGCATGGTAAAGATTTAAAGTTAATTATGTTATAAATGTTCAGAGTAATGAAGGAAGGAATTGATTTGTAAGCCCAAATCAGAAATGAATGGGAAAAAAAGCCCTACACAGAAATTCTAGAAACAACAAAAAAAATGTAGTTAATGGAATTAAACTAAATGTCTAGTTTTACAGTATATTAGACATAGCTCTGGGGTGAATTAGTAAATTGGAAGATTAATATAAAGAAATAGACTAGACCAGTGTTTCTCTAATTGTGGTCTGTAGTTTACCAAGTATTTGTTACCAGACTGAGAAGTGATAATTAAGTACAAAAATTGAGAGTAAGTATTTTGAATCTTTTATAAAAATTTGACAGAATAATGAAGGCCACAAGAGAGTAAAAAACAGTATTATATATATATTTTGAGAAAATAATACGTACTCTTTATGTTAAGGGTGGGTGCTAAAACCTTTAACATCTTTTTCTATTTAAAATCCTTTTCAATTTAATTTAAAATTATTTAAATTTACCTATAAAGATTTCCTAAATTATTATTTGATAATATTTTAAAATAGTGTATTAATGCTTAGGGGCTCAGGGTTTAGAATCAGAGAGACCTGGATTTGAATCCTTGCTCCACTCTTACGAGCTGGGGCACTTGGAGCAAGTTCTCCCTTTAAACGTCAGTCTCACCTGCCACCAAAAAATTACAGCCCCTGCCTTATGGGGTTGTGATTAAGGCTGTATTTGTAAATTGTCATGGTGTATGTATTTGAAAAAGTCATGGTGGTAGGATGTTCTCAGCCATGATGAGAACACATGATGCAGACAGTGTCTGCAGACTTATTGCTGTATTTTCTTAACATTTGATGACTTGTAACAATTCATTCAGTGTTGTAAGGACTATTGTTCTTTTCCAGAGGTTTGCTTTTGCTTTAATTTGCGCAACTGAACTGTATAATTCTTTTATGGTGTCATGTTTTACTTTTTTCTCTGATCAGGAAAGACATGGGTGCTTCCATATTTCATATCCATATTTTCTGTTTAGAATATTTTGAGACTGTCAGAGATGAGAGATTTATGTAGTCAACTTGTTAAAGTCAGATAATTTGGCTCCTCTTTACTTTTTACTTAGGCATCAGAAGTTTTCAGACACCTTGGGAAAAAATTTTAGGTGAAAAATGCTATAAAAGTACTGAATTTCAGAAATGTGACACTCCAGATTTAAATGTGAATATTATCAATTATGGGCAGGGATCAAACTTTTATGTAGATGGTGATATCTTGGCAATGAGACTATTCAATGTAAGTAAGGAAATATAGAAAAAGATTACAATTTAATAGATTCTTTTTGGAGGAGAGCAGGTTGTCATGACATATCTTTTCTGTTATTAGCTGGAATGTGGCAGAGACTCTTTAAATGTTTATACCAGCTAAATCCTAAATTACTCTTGAATCAAAATAGCCAATTGTGACAAATTTTTTCAATTACATGACTACTGGTCACCTGAGACTGAACTAAATTGGATTTGCTCTGGGAAACCAGGGTTAGGGCCTTGGTAAGCCAAACTGCTCTTCAAATTTTTGAAGAGCTGCAGTGGTTTATTTTCCATTGTATTTTATAGACTGTGTTCTCTCTGTCTCTCATATACACATACATACATACTGATACATACATATGTGTAGACATACTTATAAATATATATGTGTATATATATACACATACACATGGAAATATATATATTTGTTTGCTCATAAGACCCAAATAAATCACATGGGACTGTCATTAATTTCAAAGTGAGTTTAGATAGAATTTTTGTCATATGTTAATCAAGGTCAAAGCAGAAAACCTGTCAAAAAACTGTTGTACCAGTGAGTAAACCTTGTTCCTAAAGCCATTGCCCTTGGAAGGTTGGTTCTTCCTGAATATTACATTTGACTAAAATCTAAAGTGATGATGTTTGCACTTGGGGGTAATTTGCAGTCTCAAAGATGGAACCACAGCCAAAACAGCATTCTGTTCTGAACTGATTGGACTTTAAGTTGCCGTGGTAGGATGATTCAAAAGCTCCCTTCTGCTAGAGGACAACTGATAAGGTCATGAACTAGTAGATAATCCTTGCTGCAAAATTAAGATTGAAGAAGCTGACTTCAGAGGGCACAGAAAACAGGAAAAGTTATAAACACAAATGGGTCATTCCCAAAATTAGGTAAGCTGTATGGACAATATGTTATGTGATGCCATTAAAGGGCACATTCCCTAATCTCATTTAGGGAATGAGAAATGCTCATTTGTTTATGTGTGTGTTTGTTTTAACAAATGATCTTCCAAAAGGTTCAAGACTTGGTGAGATAACAGAGCTGAAAGACAGTTACATTGCTGCTTTTGATACCCTATCAGTTGGTCTAGATTTTCCTAGCCTTGTTTTATTGCGGGGTCAGAAATTTTCCATACAGTCTTTGATTCTAAAGATAAAATGTTTGGTTTTGCAACTTAATGCTTCTTCCCTCATACTTTGTTTTCTTGGGAATCATGTTGGCAGCTATACAACCCACATGGAATTCTGAGCCAATTGAGCTGCTACCTGGACTCTGAGATGTGGGAAGGTTTTGATGAGGACATGACTTGTACTCTTTTTACCTCTCAGAAATCCCTGAGGATAAATATCTTCACAAACTGCTAGAACCAGAAGACAAGGTTTAACCAAATGAGTTGGATGAACTTTTGATTTATTACCTTTGTCTCTTCCAGAAAATTTTATTTTCTACATGGGAAACCTAGATGAATAGACTTGGAACCATGTTTAAATTTAATATAAAATGCATCCAAGTCTTGTTAGCTCTAAGGGAGAAGCCATTCTCTGGCTCTTTTCCTTTAGGTTTATGGAGATTTACAATCCAGACTATACTGCTTCTTCTCTTTCCCAGGTCTGAGATTTGAGCTTTGTAGATTTAAATCTTGTTACTTGTTACATAATCCTTTATTATTTCTTAATACTATTTATAACAAAGATATTTAAAATTATTCATTACTGAATTTCACATTTCTACTATTTGGTTTGTTTTATGTATTTTGTCAATATATGACTATATATATTATTTAACTTTGAAAATAGTATTTGTTTATTTTAAACTATTAATACAATGATTATATAAAATTTTTATGAGTTATAAAATTTAAAAGAAGAAACAAAATCATCCAAAATCTACTATCTAGAGATAAATCATGGTTTGATGTATTTTTTGCCATTCTTTTTTTATTGATTATACACATACACACATGTGCACCCACATGCATATAAACTTATATCTGTTTCAAACTAAATAGAGATCATACTACATGAATATTTATGTCTCATATCTTTTAATTAATTTTGTATCAAACATTTCCCTATTTGGTATCATAAACAATATTGTATGATAAATACAGTCCCAATTTTATTAATTATTCATTGAAAACACTATTTTTAATTGCTGCATATCACTTTTCATTTATATTTTCCCCAGCAATCTACAATAGCATTGAATCAAGTATTAGAACTACAGTGAAATTTTTTTTTATCAGTTCAACAACTTGTTACCATAGAATGTTGTTGACTATTTTGTTATTCTCTTCAGGTGCTTTGTGAGCCAATTCATACATATTCATATTAAAATGCTAAATAATTCTAAATAATTAATCAAGTGATGTGATTTCTAAGAGAGCATTTGATGATTTATAAACTAATACCTGTATTATAACTGAAGTTACAGATCTATGGATTCTCAATGAAATTACCCCTTATTGATTAAATTCACTCATTATTTTAAAAACAAACATTTACCTGGTCCCTCCTATGTACCAGCAACTATTCTAGGCACTGGAATTAAAGAGTGAGCAAGTTAAATTTTCTGTGCTCTTTTTTTCTAGTGGGAAACAAAATAAACAAGTGAGAAATAAGTATATAAATTTATATCAGGTAGACATGAGTGCTATAAAGATAAATTAATCATAGTGAAAGGATTGACAGAAATTAGGGTACTCTGAGGTCAGTCTACTTTAGGTTGGTCAATCATTGAAGGCCTCTTTAAGGAGGTGATATTTCAGCAGGAGAATTGATATGGTCTTCATTTGCAAATCCAAGCTGCATTCTCTCTCTTCATTAATCACATATTTCTCTTATGGAATAATCTTTCCAAGACAGCAGTTGGCATATATTATTATTATTATTATTTTAATCAATCAAACAAATTCACAAACTAAAGCAAACAAATAAAACCCGGAACTTGCAATGTCTCTTTAGTATGTAGAAGATAAACTCTAAACATCCTGGTGTGCAAGCCATTCTTTATTCTGGCTCATGCTTCTCTCTCCAATGGAACCTCTCACCTGTTCCCCATACGGAACATTTATTTCGAACACATTGATTTATTTCTTGCCCCTGAACATACTACATTCCCTCCTTTGGCATTGCTTCCTCCTTTCTGTTGGGAATGTCTTTTGTCTTGTCCCAAACCATCCATCTTTAAAGCCTCAACTCCACTCCAAATTTCTCATCAACTATCTGTTAAAATGTATTTATTGAATTTGGATTTATGAATAATAATTTTCTTTGATGATAATTCTAGAGACATTTAAGAATTTATTTCCTTTAGCATTAAATACATAAGAAATTCTCTAAAATGTCCATAACCTGTTTCATTGCCACCTTAAGCACTTATTAGTAAACAATATTTAATTGAACCTCAGTGATATCACATACATTAATGTACTAGTAGTACTCATATCTTTACTAGTCATTTGGTGTCAGTACTATCTATATATCCATTCACCTGCCTTCCCTCTTTCCCTCCATCCATTCATCCCTCTATCATCAATTCATCCATTCATTATTCCATTCACCAGCCATACACTCATCTATCCATCCATTCACCAGTCCATTCACCCATTCATTTACCCCTACTCTACATACACAAATGCACTACTTTGTACATTAAAAATAACATTTATATTCTATCTCTTCAACTAGACTATAACACCAGTATCACAAGTGTAGCAGTTTGGCATTATTTATGAATTCCAAAAATAGATATTGGATTATGTTTGTAAATCCAACTGGTCTGTTCATCTGGGCATGATTAAATTATGATTAGGGCTTTGATTGGGCCCTGTAAGTAGGGCATTGAGTCCCCGCCCCTTGGTGGGTGGGGACTCACAGATAAAAGACATGGCAAAGGACAGAGTTGGAGTTCTGATATGCTGAATTTTGAGCTGGGGCCCAGGAAGTGAACACATAGGAGAAGAGCACAAGGAGTAGAGATGGCTCTTAGACACACAAAAGCATTGGGGAAAGAGACAGAGCCATTCATCTGATAGTCTACATCTGACCTTGTGGAGAAAACAGAGGTGCTTGGAGAGAAGCAAGCCCCAGGAAGAGTGGAACCCAGGAAGCCTGAACCCTCACAGACGTCGGCAGCCATCTTGCTCCAACATGTGACAATAGACTTTGTTGAGGGAAGTAATTTTTGCTTTATGGCCTGGTAACTGTAAGCTTCTACCCCAAATAAATACCCTTTATAAAAGCCAACAGATTTTTGGTATTTTGCATCAGCACTCCTTTGGTTGACTAATATAAGACATAGGTGTTGGTCTCAGCATCTAATTTGGTGATAGGTTCATATAATAAGTGTTCAATAAATATTAGTAAATGTTGAAAATCCCAAGTTGAAAGTATTACTGAAATGTTTGTGAATTTACCTTCTCTAGAATTCCCATTTTTAACAAAATTGATGACATAGGTTTTGTTTGACATTGAGAACAGAATAGAACTTTTCCAGTTCTGTGATTCAATGAGTCTCATAGCAGCTGCTAAAACAATGCTAGTCACTTTACTTCTTTGTATCTTTTTAAGCCCAATGATGAATTAGAGATTTTTTTCTACTCATTTCATGGAAGGATGGGGCAAAAGATGAACAGATGTGGATAAAATTCCCATTAGCTCTTTAGAGTAGAGTGAGCAGATGCTGTGAGTTCTACTCATGGGGAATAAACTCTCCTCAAAAAGTGGTTTTTAAATTATTTTCTGCAAAGTCTTGGAGGTCCTATTTGAAGACTCTTTGAGGTTGCAGTTGTGGGGTTAGATGTTGGCATAATGCTCACTGTTTCTTCAACCAGAACTTTGCACATGTGCATGTTGTAAATAAGCTTTTGTAAAAGTTTACTGCTGGAATAATGCCTCAATCGACACTTTTATAAAATGGGGATAATAATATTTCACACTTCAGAGGGTTTTTGTGTAGATTAAATGAATTACTATAGGAAAATCCTTGGAACAGTGCCTGCCATGTAGGGTTTGGAAAGGGTTGGCTGCCATTATTATTATTATTATTATGTTATTATTATTAGGTTGGTGCAAAAGTAATTGTGGTTTTGCATTGTTGAAATTAAGAATGTATTGGAATACATTCTTAAACAAATGTGGTTATGTAATACATCATTTTAATGTGCATTTCTCACTTTATGTTTTTTTGCTAATCACATTACTTGCTGTTTATATTTATTTTAGGCTATGGAAATGATGTTAGACAAAAAGCAAATGTAATTGATTTTGTTATTTGAGTTCAAAATGGGTCGTAAAGCAGTGGTGAGAACTCGCAACATCAACTGCCAGGAACTGCTAAGGAACATACAGTGCAGTGGTGGTTCAAGAAGTTTTGCAAAGGAGATGTGAGACTTGAAGATGAGGAGCATAGTGGCCTGCCATCGGAAGTTGACAATGACCACTTGAGAGCAATCATGGAAGCTGATCCTCTTACAACCACACAAGAAGTTGCTGAAGACCTCAACATCAACCATTCTACGGTTGTTTAGCATTTGAAGCAAATTGGAAAGGTGAAAAAGCTTGATAAGTGGGTGCCTCATGAGCTGTACGAAAATAAAAAAAATCATTTTGAAGTGTCGTCTTCTCTTATTCTATGCCACAACAATGAACCATTTCTTGATTGGATTGTGACGTGCAATGAAAACTGGATTCTATACGACAACCAGCGATGACCAGCTCAGTGGTTGGACCAAGAAGAAGCTCCAAAGCACTTCCCAAAGCCAAACTTGCACCAAAAAAGGACATGGTCACAGTTTGGTGGTCTACTGTCGGTCTGACCCACTACAGCTTTCTGAATCCCAGTGAAACCATTACATCTGAGAAGTATGCTCAGGAAATCGATGAGATGCACTGAAAACTGCAACACCTGCAGCTGGCATTGATCAATAGGAAGGGCCCAATTCTTTTCCACGACCACATCTGACCACATGTTGCACAACCAATGCTTCAAAAGTTGAACGAATTGGGCTACAAAGTTTTGCCTCATCCGCCATATTCACCTGACCTCTCACTAACCAACTACCACTTCTTCAAGTATCTCGACAACTTTTTGCAGGGAAAATGCTTCCACAATACTCAGGATGCAGAAAATGCATTCCAAGAGTTCATCAAACCTCAAATCACAGATTCTTATGCTACAGGAATAAACGAACTTATTTCTCATTGGCAAAAATATGTTGATGTTAATGGTTCCTATTTTGATTAATAAAGATATGTTTGAGCCTAGTTATAGTGATTTAAAATTCACGGTCCAAAACCGTAATTACTTTTCCACCAACCTAATACACATCTTTACTCTGATATTAAATCCCCTCAGATTCATGTGCTTTTTGATGCCTTTCTGCTTGTTACTAGAACGTAGTTGTCTCCAGTTTCTAGAGCAGTGCTTGGCACATGGTAGATACTCATTATATATCTGTAGAATAAATAAGTCCTATTAAGTTTTCTCTCTCTTTCCTTGCTAGCTTTTCCTTCCTTCCTACTATTATTATACCTTCTTATAGTCCCTTTCTCATGTAATCTGCTATATCTATTCTGATATCGGTTTAGCACCTAGATATACAGGGGTTTTGTATGTAAAATAAAAATAAATAGGCTAAGAAGGAAAGCCATGCACTGACCATAAATTTCATGAGAAGAGAGACTCTGCTAATAATTTTATGCCCAATGCTTAGCAGAGTGCCTAGTCTATAATAATGTGCATCTAATTCTTTTTGATGAATGAATGTATTAATAAGTGAAATAAAATGATAGCCTCTTTGACTATTGAGAAGCTGGGTTTGGGGGCTGTGTTTCCTATAAGTACAGTTTTAAGACAGGAAGTTCCAGGGAGAGAAAATATTCTAAGTACAAGATAAAAAATTGTTTTTATTTTACATATTCTGCTATACATTGTAACAAATTATCTCAGAGAAAAGTTTATGGAACTTTGAACTTTTCAACTTTATTTCATTCTTCATTTTAAAGTTATTAGTCATTCTAATTCCTAAGTTAGATGAAAATATAGAATATTAAAAAATAGGTTCAGAGTATGTAAAATATTTGCTTTGGGAGCATAGCTAAAAGAAGAGCATTATAAAAAATATGTGTGAATATGTCTGTTTTTGTAAATTAAGTTGATTTGGCATCTTAAAAGCAGAGTAATTGTTTCAATTTACAGGACTTCAAGACAGTAGTCGCTCCGAGGGGAAAGTTCCTCACTCAATATAACAGAACCTGAGAATCTGCTAATTAGTACTGAACTCCTGAAGGCATGCCAGATTTCTAAGGTTGTGTGGTCCACAAAAGTGTTCACTTTCTGCTTTCTTCAGGGCATCTTCAAAAACTGAGGAACTTTAGATCAGACAGAGACTGATGTTTAAAATAAAGTGGCTACTCTGGAGCAAAGGCCCAACTCATAATTGAAACAGAATAAAATGTAACCCGCTCATGGGCCCAGTCTACTCCAGGTCACTTTTGGTTTCCTTCAATATTCTTCACTTAGGAAAGTGGTCCTGTATCCCTAATATTAGCAGTATTTCCTGAATTGCTTCTGCATAGTTGTCTAAAGGTGTCACAAATTACTGTCTAATTAGAAATTCATATTTAATACTAAAAATTAGGTCCAAAATTATTTGTGCTTAAAAAACATTTCACTCAAGCTTTCTGAAGAGGTGAAATGAAATGTTTCTTTCAAAATCTTGAAATGCAAAAGTGGATTCAATGAAAAGAATTTTTTTCATGAGTGTATGTATATATATTACTTTGAAATGTAGACATAAAAGTTATTTATGGGGAAAATATAAAGGATAATAATAATACAAGTAAATCTTAATGTCTTTCCCCTTTGTCCAGAACCTTTGTCCTTCCTCCAAACAAAGTTACCTAAAGGGATAATGGGTACAATAGAAAGAATCAGAAATGCTAGATTTGGGTCTCTTTCTTCCACTGATCAGCTTTTTATTTTTAGTCAAATATGGAATGTCTCTTAGTTATGACTTCAAATAAAAACTACAATATCTTCCTTTCTTTCCTCATAGGCTGTTGGGAAGGAGCAAATGAGAAAGATGCTTGTGACAATGCCTCCAAAATGCTATACAAGTTCAGAAGTTATAACCAGAGGTAAGCGTTTGAATATCTGCACTACACACAGAGGACCAACAATCCTTGTAAAAATGTCTGAATTGCTGCTTTGGTTCTTTGCTGAATTGTTTGTTCTTGAAGTTGTGCTGACACCTGTCAGATAAAAGTGCAGCAGAACATGCACAGATGAGCACTGAGTGAACAGTGATGGTTTGGTACAGTGGCTTTCAACTTTTGAGGGCATTGAAGCTTTTGTTCAAACAATGTATTTTTGAAGAGGTCAAAGATATGGTACAAAGTGAAGCTGAAGAGACAAGAACCTTCAGGTGCCCCAAACATTGTCCTGCTGCCCCCGATGTACTGAGTTCAGTTTGAAAACCGCGTAGTCTGAAGAGCCCATGGTTGAGAAGCTACTCTGAGGGGCAGGTAAAAGTCCTTAGAGTCAGGAGGCGGCTCTCCCTCCCTTGTCTTACTATCCCAGAGTTTCTAGAAGGATTCCAGATATCAGGCCACAAAGTGCAAAGTAAAATAACTCAGAACTACCATTAGGCATGGTAACATTAGAACTTAGAATTTAGACAGAAGTAAACAAAATTGTCCAATCAAGTGTGTTATGGGTTGAATTGGAATTGTGTTGCCCCCAAAAGATATGTTCAAGTCTTAACCCTTGGTCCTGTAACTGTGATCTGATTTAATTTTAGGATCTTTGGAGTTGTGATTAGTTAGGATGAACCCAAATTGGATTAGGGTGGGCCCTAATCTAATATGACTAGTGTCCTTATAAGAAGAGACAAATTTGGGCACACAGACAGATACAGAGGAGAACAGCCATAGGGATTGAAGTACCTCAACTGCAATACAAAGAACACTAAGGATTGCAGGCAAACTCCAGAAACTAGAAGAGACAAGGAGGGATTCTCTCCTATAGGTTTCAGAGGGAGCCTAGCTCTACTGACCTCATGATTTTGGACCGCTAGCCTCCAGAACTGTGAGGCAATAAGTTTCTATTTTAAAAAACCACCTAGTTTGCTGTACTTTGTTATGGCAGCCCTAGGAAACTAAGATACAGTGGTTATCAGACTGTCCTAGAGGACCACCTTTGGAGGCAATCTGAGGGTTGGGGAGAGAATGGGGAGAAGAAAGCAAGGACCTATATAAGGTCTGCTTTTTGTTGGTATTCTTGGTAAGATGTTGTTTTAGTTTCCTTGGCTGCTCAAGCCAATAGCATGCAATGGGTTGGCTTAAACAATGGGAATTCATTAGCTCATAGATTGAGGCTAAAAGAAAGTCTAAATCAAGATCTCCTCAAGGCAATGCTTTCTTACTAAAGACTAGTGTTCACCTGCTGGCTGCCAGCAGTCCTCGGTCCTTGACTCCTCTGTCACATGGCAGTGCACATAGTGGCATCTCCTGGCCTTTCAGTTCTCCTCTGGGTTTTGTTGAATTTCTGCTTCTTGCTTTCCAGGGCTTTTTTCCTCCATCTTTCTGAATTTCATTCCATTTATAAAGGGCTCCAATAAAGGATGAAACCCCATTCTGATTGAGGTGGGCAGTCACACTTTAGCTGAAGTAACCTCATCAGAAAGTCCAACTTACAATGGGTTCACTACACAGGAATGAATTAAGTTTAAGAGCATGTTTTGCTGGGGTCCATACACCTCCAAACCACCTCAGATGCTGACTGAAGAAAGGGCTCTCTTGACTTATGAACTTTGAAAAACCATTGATATAACCAACCTTCTCTTTTCCATGTAAGGCTGGGGAGACCCAGCAGGTTTATTGACTGGCCAAGATGACAGGACTTCTCAGAGGCAGAGCAGGCTAAATAGCAATCCACGTGCTAAACGCCCATTTCAGCTCTTTCAACTATGATGGGCTATTCAGACTAGAAATAAGAAATTCAGTCACACTCTAAGTATTTCCCTTTTTATCACTAGTTTCTGAGGGCTGGATTGGGACTCTAAATTTAAAAAACTTTATTTTCTGGGTAATATGTGCAATTTTTCCTAAATGAGAAATGAATATAAAGAGAGATGAAAGATGCGAAGTTTGAGGAAGATGTTAGCTTCCAGTTGTAACATGACCAAAGATTTTCTAAGTTAGCTGGATTAACTACTGGTTCTATCTCCTGGTAGCCACTTTTTGAGGCAGGATTCTTTCAGATCATGTCTGTAAAGATTTTCATCCCCGAGGAGCTGCTCTTCCTAAATATTAACAAACAACAATAATAGCTGCCATTTGTTAAGAGGTTTGATGAGCCAGGGGTGCTTCTAAGTCTATACAGGTATTTTCTAATGCAATGTCTTATTAAAAATTCTGTGATGTAAATGTTATTACCCAACTTTAAGAAATGAGGGAGCTAAGGCTTTGCCATTAACTTGCCCAAATTCTTGCAGCTAACAAGTTGGAGAGCCTGGACTCAAACCCAGGTTGTCTGTACTTGGTCTCTTAGCTGCTGGGCTATGTTGCCTAATTCTTAGACCTACTAGGGAGGAGAATCCTCAACAGGCAGCTGAACCAATAATCTATTAAACTTCTTTTAGGTTAAATGCTACAGTAATAGATTCTTGTAATATTTATCTGGTCGTGGCTTAAACGATATTTGAAAGAGAATCTGAATGGGCACAGGAAGCGCAGAGAGGACTGCTATGTGTAAGTAGGGTTCATAAAGGATTGATGATTTTGAAAAACAAGTCCACAGGCCAGTGCAAATTGGCACACAGAATTCCAGTGCTATCTGGCTTGTTACAGAAGCACTGATCTTGCCGGAAAAGTGAGAAAGTTGTCAAATATTCAACAACCAACCAATTCCAACGTTCTCCTGAAACCAAGTGTAACTTTGCCTATTGTGTTTGCAACTAAATTAACCCCCCACCAATAATTGATTATAGTGTTTGATCCATACAATGTTTTACATGAGTTAAGCTAACCACCACCACAATAATAGCAACAGATAAACTCTGGGAAGTAGCTAAGATAATCAGCAGCTTGAAAGCCTTTGAGGAAGTGCCCAAATGATATATCAGTTTTGTAAGGTTCTGCCAATTTTTATTGGGTCTAATACGGAATGTGTGTACATCACACATTAAAATAAAAACACATGCCTGCTGCCTCATGTCCTCCAAAAAGAATATTTTTACCAACATTCTTAATCTTACTTAAAAATATATTTTAATATTTTATCTAAAATAAAGTACTGTAATATCACAGTTTCTGTTTCCTTAACAATTGTTCTGTTTACCTAAAAATTATGTTTACCTAGAAATTACAAAGATAAAGAATGATTAGATAAGTGGAAGAAGATGGATACTTACAATTCCTTTACTTGGACATGATTAAACCTAACATGAATTGACCTTTCCCTATTGAATCTTCTGTCCTTCCTAAGCAAGTATGTGAAAATATGACATATTAACCACTGAGCAACTTAGCCAAACCAGGAGAATCAACCCTGATAATAAGCGACCCACATACTATGGTTTTCAGTGTCACTCATAAGTATTTTGGAGGAGCTGGCATTACTTCTCGCGTAACGATTGTTCCAAGATACTAGCACCATGCTTCAGCATAGAATAGATATTGACTTCTCAGAGTATGTAGCTTTCTCAGCACGCTCTTGCTTGTACTCACAAAATACAATTATTTCAGCAGAATGCCCCTGAAATTTTGTAATCAGTGTGTTTCAATATGGATTAAAACACCTACTTTGAACTATTTGGAGGTGGTTTTTAAAAAAATTGTGCTTGATTAAAATGTAATAGTTGACCAAATACAGCATTTTCTTAATGTAAGAAATATGCACATTAACTTATTCTTGAAAAGATTTTGTTGTTGAATAGAGACTCAAATCATCAGATGCCTCGTTGTATGGCTATGGGTCCGTTGTCCTGATGAAAGGAGATGGTACACGAAAAGCATCTTGACTCACTCATAGGAAGTGCCCCCAAACTCTAGTGATGACGATGGCAGTGGGGTTAGCTCCACACAATAATTGTATGCCTTTCTTATTTCCACATCATTTGTGGTCAAAGATACAAGTGATTTCCATAAAGAAAAACACCAATTATGTGAGAAGTGAGATGTGACTTTAGATAGATTACATGTTCCCAAAGCACTCCATAATCTGCTTCCTTGTCTCTTAAGTAGTCCCAGACAAAGAAACAACAACTAGTCCTTTCAAGGATATGGAATAACTTGAACACTCATACACTGCTGGTGGGGGTGTATATTGGTACAACTCTTGGGAAAACTGCTTGACAATATCGATTAGAGCTTAAAGTATACATAATCTATGTCCCAGTGATTTTGTTTCTTAGGTATATGCCCAACAAAAATGTGTTTGTTTGTGAACAGGCACAGAAGAAAACATACTGTACAGTTCCAACCAAACATACTGTTTAGTATTAAACTGGATTGATATAAAGTACATAGACAGGAATAGCTAACCTATGCCATTAGAAGACAGGATACTGGTTACCTTTGGCAGACTTGGATGGAAGGATTACAAAGGGGCCTTCTGGAGATTCTTGATCCAAGTGGTGCTTTCAGGGTTGTGATTCATTGTGACAATTATTTGAGTGTACATTTATGTGAGCTTCTCAATCTGTAAATTGCATTCCGATTCTAAAAACAAAAACAGAAACATAAACCTGGGCTGTAAATTTGAGAATTTAGTAGAAATCTTCTTTTCCTGTTTTCCATAAATATTACTGGGCAAAGACCATGACAATGACTCTGAAATCTCTCAAAGATATTGTACTGAAAAAGCAAAGTGTTTGCTAATGCAAGAAAATCAGTTGACCTGTATTTTTTTTTCTGCCACTGCCTTTTTATGGTTGTCATGGTCCATTTAGATTTTGGGATAAATTAAAATGAAAAGTCACTGGCCAGTCTGTGGAGTTGAGGATTGTATCTACCTTTCCATGGGAAGCGTACAGTGAACCAGCCTACGTCTGAGTCAGAGAGGAAAATGTTAGCAGGATTCTGCAGATGGTATCTCCTCCACATTATAATACCACATTCCTCTTCTCTCAGTTCTGCCCTCCTCCCACACCTGGTGCATCCTTGTTGGGTAACTAAAATCTCCATAAAACACAAACCCAATCACACGACCTCACTGCTTAAAATCATGCAGTGGCTGCTTCTGTTTAGGCCTCTGGCCATGCTTTGATGACATTTCTCTTCATTTCTCCCTTGATCTATCCTTGGGTCTATACTGGCATTTATTTTTGGTCTCTTGAACCAACCAGGCTGGTTCCCATCTACTGGACAATGCAGCAAGCCTTCCATCTACTGGGAGTGCTTTTTCTACAAATCTCCCTGGCTTTCTCATTCAGCGCTCTGTTCACCCCTCCAGAGAGATCTTCCCTGACATTGCTGTCTCAAGGAGCTGACCACCCCATATTGCAATCTCTTCTCTTACCCGTTTTTGAGACTAAATGAAATCATTTTGTTTCTTCAATTGTTTATTGTCTCTATTCTTTACCTTCTTACCCCAACAGAACAAAGATCAAGGAAATTATGTTTTGTTCCATACTGCATCCCAGGGCCTAGAATACTTAGTAAATAGTAACACAATAAATATTTAAGTGTATGGATATAGCTAATAAAAGTGGTGGAAGGGAAATGTTTCTGCCACTTATCCTTTAGTTCTAGCAAAACTATTTGGATTCTGGCAGTTTTTAGACTCTTGGACACCTTATAATATATTAAATTCTGATGTACTTCCATTGTCCAGCACCCATTTATCATATATAGCTGGTAGGATTATTTTTTGTCCTTCCCCTAATTATATCCTTGTTCACGGGAGGCAGTAACAAGTCTCAAGAAAATTACTCCCAGGCAGATAAATCTGTATGCCAATAGTTGAGAGCTTGCAGAAATAGAAGAGCCATGAGCCATTACATAAACAGTCAGCGGTTAATCTCTGGGGGGAGAATACTAGATCCCCATGAAATTGTAGTTGATTGAAAATATTTTTTTTTCCTTCTAATGCATTCTAAAATGTACTTCATTTCTCAATGAGCTGTTCCCTAGAAATGTCTAAGACATTTTAAAAAAAATACAGAGACTATAAATGGAAAGGTCTTGCTGTCTTGGCTTTGTGTCATGCTTTGTTTTAATTGACTATTGAACATTTATTGCTTATATGACCACATGCACTCTTTATTAAGATGTGCAAGTATTGATCAAATATGTCATATTAAAAACCTAGTTTGCACATAGGGATAGAGTAAGCCCATGCTGAATGTCCAGGATCAAGTGTCCTGTTCTCTTCTGTTTATATCTCCTGTGCTTTCCAGGTTATAGTCACAATGCTCTTAAGTGCTCTTCCCTGCTTGTAATACTTTTAACATAGATTGATCATTGTGTCTGGATGGTCACAACCAAATGCAGCTGTATATTATTGTATAATGCACAGGTGAAATAGCATTGTCTATGAGGTAAATGGCTGCCTTAGTTGCATGGAGTAGGGATGCTGGGTATTTGCCCTTGGCATTTCTAGGTGCTTAGAGCTAAACTTTTGGGCCAGGAAAATTCCTGGTGTTATGCTGCTTCTAACATCAGCTTGAACCACTGATAATTCTGTTGCCCATCAGTTGCAAAAACAAAGGTTGCTCTCAGGGAAGCGGCTGTGGCTCAATCAGTAGCGCTCCCATTTACCATATGGGAGGCCCCGGGTTCGGTTCCCGGGGCCTCCTGGTGAAGGCAAGCCTGCCCGCGCGGCGTGGTTAGCTGACCCAGCGAGCACAAGCAGCAAGGGGGGGATAAATGAATAAATAAATAAAATCTTTAAAAAAAAAAAAAAAAAAGGCTGCTCTCAGGTAAGTGTCCTCAGCAGAATGCTGCTATCTCTTAGCAGGTAAGAGTGGAGAGGCGATATATAGCTGTCTACATGTTTGTCCACTGCCCCATCCACACACCTACACAACTGAATTGGTCTATCAGGATTTCCTGAAAGGTTGGGGTAAAAGTAACAGCTAACACTTATGTACTGAATTACTATGTGCCCATCTCTGTTTTAAGAGTTATATATCTATTAACTAATTTAATTTTCCAAACAACCCTATGAATAGGTACTATTATTATTCCAGTTTTATAGCTGAGGAAACAAAGGCAGGAAAGGTCAATAAACTCTTCCAATCTTCTGGCAATTCTAAGATGGTTCCCAAGATTCTTGCCCCCTGTCGTACACTCCCTGTACAATCTACTCTTCTTGAGTTTGAGCAAGACATTGTGAATGTGATGGGATATCCTACCAATAGTATATTACCCATATGTGAGGAGGGTTTTTAATCACTTGACTTTGAGTTTGTCAAGTAAAATCATCTTGAGTGGGCCTGACCTAATCGGAGAGGCCCTTAAAAGAAGTCAGAGATATTTAAAGCAGCAGAGATTTTCTTGTTGATCTTGAAGGAGCAAAGTGACATGTTGGGGAGTGGGCCAGATGGCAGGGAATGAGGGTGGCTGCTCAGAGCTGTGAATAGCCACCGGCTGACCACCAGCAAGAAGGGAGGGCCCTACAACTGCAAGGAACTGAATTTGATCATTGACCATGTAAGCTTGAAAAGGGACCCCAAGATCCTGAAAAGAATGCAGTCTGGCCACTACCTTGATTTCAGTCTTCTTGAGAACCGGAGCATAGAACTAGCTGTGATGGTTTGAAGCCACATGTACCCTAGAAAATCATGTTCTTAAGGCTAATGCATTCCTGTGGGTGTGAACTCATTTTAAGTAGGACATTTTGATGAGGTTATTTCAATTAAAGTGTGGCCCAGCCCAATCAGAGTGGGTCTTAATCCTATTACTGGAATCCTTTATAAGTGGAATGAAATTCAGACAGAAAAAAAGCCAAGGGAACAGCCAGAAGCTGAAATTCAATGGAACCCCGAAGAGAAGAGAGAAGCCAGGAGAGGCTGCCATGTGCATTAATGTGTGACAGAGGAAGCCAAGGTCCAAAGATCTCTGGTAACCCAGCCCGCGAATGCCAGTCTTCGATAAGAAAGCAACTGCTTGATGACATTTGACTTGGACTTTTTCCCAGCCTCAAACCATAAGTGAATACATTTCCATTGTTTAATCTGACCCGGTTCATGGTATTTGCTCGAGCAGTTCTGGGAACTAAAACACCAGCTAAGCTGTGCCTGGACTTCTAACCTTTTGAAATGTTAGGTAAATGGGTGTTGTATTAAGTTGCTAAGTTTGTGGTATTTGTTACACAGCAATAGAAAGTTATAGATATGACTTTCCCCATAGTGTAGGGGAGTTTAGGTATTCATGAGACATCCCTTGTAACTAATCCCAAAACCTAATCTTGCTTCTGTGAGCTCAGGCCTGGGCTGCTCTGTGAAAGTACTGAGGAGTGTTTAACTTCTGGCATGCAGCTTTTCACCATTCCCTATAGCCTCAGTATCCTTCATCCCCACACCTCTTAGGAGTGCATTTCCTCAAGTATGAGTAACTCATTCTAGAATTGCCTACCTCCCAGATTTTCTGATTTTTTTGTTTTGGGGAAAGGACCAGGTATTTTCTTAAAGCCACCCAGGAGATTTTATTATGAAGCCAAGGTAGAAAATTGGTGGTCTAGAATGACATCCTGTAAGGCTCCAAAGATCATCTGTGGTAGCCATGGATATGCCAAGTGCTGCTTAGTGGTCCCGCAGTATGGAGAGGATCTGAGCTCCAAGTCCTGTCCAAGAGCTTCAGATAGGATCTCCTTCTTGACTCCCCCCAGGGCAGGTTAAGTCCATGCTCTTGATTCTTTCACACTTCTAGAAGATTCAGAGACACATACAAATGATCCAATTTCAAAGGATGTGCTTTAATTTCCCAAGACAGTATATTCTAAAATTTTCAGGAGGAAAAACATATTTCCTAACTATAATGTAAAATGAAAGACTGCCTCTCTGCAATAGAATCAGTGCTTCATATTATTATGCAGTATTTGGGTTCGCTTTGGAATTGTGCTTCTTCAATCACAGATGAGTCTTATAGCCCTTAAAAGCCATTGTTTTTAGCAACCCCAGTACGCTGGAAGAAACTTTAAAGTTCAACCTGTAAAGGATTGATTAAATGAAATTTTTAGCAAAGTCATACTTTTCTACATCCTCTGTGATTTCTTATTCCAGTTTGTAGTATTAAATATATTTATAAATATCTTAGTGTTCATCCATATATACGTAGTCTTAAGATATATTCACCTTCATCATCCCACTATGAAATAGGATAGGGTTTGATTACCTTTCAGTATTTTTTGTACCTTAACCAGTCCATATAAAATCACGCAATATTTTTGAGAGTTTAAAATTCTGTCTATAGTACCCACAGATTGGGGAAGGTTAAGTAAATTAATGGAGCTGAAAAAGCCTATTTTTGGTGTTGAAATGCTAGCTTTTGAAGCATTGCATCAGGAGAGGCATCAATCCCCCCACCCCAATTGATATAGAAATATTTGGTTTATACTAAAATTAGTGTGAGGTTGGAGTGTGTGTGTTGTTGTTCAGGTTTGCTTTGTTTTAGAGGCTCTGTTATGAATCAGTTCTAGGAATATGAAAAGCCAAGTACAGTCTAGTTTACTGAGTGAAACCTACAGCTGTGAAATAAAACCTGTGCCTATGCAGGAAAGAGGAAGCAGCTGTGAAGTGAGCTACCAGGTAGGAATTGATAGATACTGTCTTGTCAGGGCTGATCCCCATACTGAGAGCCTGATGAAAGTGAGGAAGGGAAATGCTGAAACACCAGTGAGAGGAAATCAGAGTTATAGCTGTCTTTAGATGCAGGAAAATGAACTGAGTTTTAAAAAGAAGAACCCTCTCTATGCTTAGGACTGGGTTTTGATACAAATACAGTATATGTGGATAAACTTAGTGTAAACGTACCAAGAAAATTTTTCCATAGTTACTTGGAAACTGGCACATGGCAGGTACTTAAGTAATTTTTTGATGAATAGGTGAGCAATGTATGGAGACTTAGTACCATGTTTTTGTAGGTTTGGGCAGGTTGGAAATGGCTGGTTATAATTATCAGTACAAATGTTTCTGAGTTATTTTGGGAGGAAAAAAAAAAACTAGAAAAACCCAAAGCCAAACTCTCATCTTCTACAAAACTGAGTCCTAAAACTAACAGAGTTTAATGGGGAAAATATAGAGAGGGTGAGGGGAGACAGCTCACACCTGTGTAACTTTGTGACCTGCACACTAACCAAAATATTAATTGGGAGATAATAGCCACTCAGGCAGGTAGGTTAGCAAGGTAGAGGTTGCTCTAGAGGATATTAAAAAATGCACAGAAAAACATGGTGGAATTGGGAGGAACTCCCTAACTAGCATAGGGCTGGCAGGTTGCAGAAAATAGAAATTTAAGTCAATGGGCTGCGTTGAAGGTGGATGCAGGAGGGAATACAACCTGCCATGAGCAAGAGCCATACAAGGCTGGGCGGTCCTCTCCAGAGTTTGATGTAATACTCCTTTCTATGACCCAGTGATAATTGACATTTGGGGGACTTTGGGGATTGTGATATATTTTCATGGTTTAATTACTCTAGCTCCCTCTTATCCACTTTTAAGTCTAATATGGCATGTATTTATTTGTTACTTTAAAGGAACTTGATGCTCTCATATGTTGCTGGCAGGAATGCAAATTGGTACAATCCTTTGTGAGGACAATTTGTCAATATGTGTCAAAAACTTTAAAATCCATCATACTCTTAGGCCTTGTAATTCCACTCTAAGTCATGGACCTAAAGAAACAATCAGAGATGTCCTGAAACATATGCCCACAAGTATAAATCACTGCTACTCTTGTTATAAAAGTGAAAACCTGGACCAATCTATATGTTCACAAATAGAAGATAGCAAAAAACATAATAAAATAAGAAATAAAATCCTCATTTATAATATTATGGAATACCTGGCAGCTATTAAAAATGGAAGTTAAAGGGGTATTTAAAAACATGTCAATATACTTTGAGTGAAAAAGAATAGTATTTCCCCAATTTTGTTATACATTTATGTGTAAATATTTAATATGTAGTATCATCACATCATCAGGTAATTTATAGTATAATTTTCTTCTAATTTCTAATGGTTTTTCTTCTCATGTTCCACCTCCTCCTCAATCCTATTTCCTCTGAACCTTGGTTACTTATCTCCTGCTGTCTTTCATTTTGCTCCATCAATATGTGGAGTATACTTTTCTTTGATTTCGTTTCAGCATCATCAACATGAGGCAGTGGTATAGAGCAGACCACTTGTGCTGAATGTTTGAGATCAATGACGAAGGGTTATATCACATCAAGCTTTCAGCCTACAATCAAATAATCATATCCCTCTTCTCAAAGTCCCTTAAGCCCTTTCTTCCAACAGGCATTTCTCACAGATGGTCTCTTCATCTTGGACAATTGCTTTGCACCAATCTCTTTGATCTTCTCTTTAGACCTCTCATTATCATTCCTTTCTAGACAGCTTCATTCTTTCTCTACAGAGATGTCTAGAAAACTCCATGTTTTTCTTTATAGTACAAAACAATTTAGCTTTCTCTGTTTTATTTTTCTGTCTTCAGGAGAATGCCCAGGGACTAATTTTCTATTAGCAAAATTGTTCATCGAGATGTTTTGCTAAACAATAACTGTTTTATTTTGAAGAGGTGAATAAAAGTCTTTTTTCATACCATATAGTAATAGGCAAAATGTGTTTTGACAGTCTGCCCAAATATGTGAGCACAAATGGACTCAGCATCAGTACTGATCTATTGTCCTCTGGCTCTTTCCTCCTCTCCTCAATAGAACCCTGCTTCTATGCCAAAGTCCCTTTGTTATTTTCTGGAGTCCACTCTGCTGCTGATAGATTAAAGCTTTTGAGGTATCAATGCTGCTTAGTGGCTCTGAAACCATCACTGCCAAAGGTGTACTTTCAAGCTATACTTGTTTATGTTGAAGTAAGGAGAAAGGCCGGCATCTTTTTTGTACTGCAGGCATCCAGAAGGAATCAAAGTAGAAGAGCCTTGCATTCCCCCATACCTACCTGAGATCTTGGAGAAGGTGGTGTTCAGTCGTTCATTTATAGCATCCTCCTCCCTGGGGTGCCAGACCTGGTGTCCCTCTTTGTTGATTCCTGAATTTGTTGGTAGGACCAGTTGGCTGTGTCTTCTTCCTCTCTTAGGATACATTATTCCTAGGAAGCTCTTCAAATAATGCTCTTGGAAATAAGCTTCTGACTACCCTACCCCACCCTATCCTGCCCTACAAGTATTTTAGAAAAGTCTAAAAATGTCTGAGTGTGGTAGTTATAAACAAGAAAGAAATATATAAAAACCTTAAGAATTGCTAGCTTTAAGTGGTGAGATTATAAATAATTTTGTTTTTTTAGTACTTTTCTCTTTTTCCAAATTTTCTATACTGAACGTGCATTACTTCTCTCAATAGTTAACCCTTACAGTAATAAATACAAAAATCAAGATTCTTTTTTTTTTAAGATTCTTAAAATACATTATAGTTTGAGAATTTTACAGTGATTTTAGAGTGATGATATCCCCTTATATGTAACAGAAAGTAGTCTGAATATAATTATCTTAATTGCTCAAATACAGTCCTTCTGTGGGTGAACATTCATGGTAAACATTATCCAAAGCATTTTTTTTTTGCAACTCCTGAGGAAAAACTGTATCCAGGGAAAATCAGAGATAATTATATATTCTGGACAAAACTGGGGGCACATTGCCAATACCCCTTGTATTAGTCAGCCAAAGGGGTACTGATGCAAAATACCAGAAATCTGTTGGCTTTTATAAAGGGTATTTATTTGGGGTAGAAGCTTACAGTTACCAGGCCATAAAGCATAAATTACTTCCCTTACCAAAGTCTGTTGCCACGTGTTGGAGCAAGATGGCTGCTGATGTCTGTCCAGAGTTCAAGCTTCTTGGGTTCCTCTCTTCCTGGGGCTCCGTTTCTCTCCAGACTCAGCTGCTGTGCTCGCTCCATAAAGCCAGCTGTAGACTATCAGGCAAATGGCTCTCTTTCTGGGGCTTCTGCCATGTCTAAGGAGCCGTCTCTATTCCTCTGTGTTCTTCTCCTGTGTGTTCACTTCCTGGGCTCCAGCTCAAAACTCCCAACTCTGTCCTTTTCCATGTCTTTTCTCTGTGAATCCCCACCCACCAATGGGCAGGAACTCAACGCCCTACTGACATGGCCAAATCAAAGTCCTAATCATAATTTAATCAATTAAAAGCGATACTTCTGACAGACCAGTTTACAAACATAATCCAACAACTCCTTTTGGAATTCATAAATAATGCTAAACTGCTACACCCCTATAGTTTTGTGCATTGTTAAGTCTATGGGAACTATATATTTTTTAAAAGAGACAAAATTGAAATTTCATCAATTAAAAATCAGAAAGGAAAGCACTTCTGTAACTGTAACCATTTCTAAGTTCCTTCATTCTCTGTCATTACACCTTTGGCTTGCAATGGGATTAATGGTTAATTACCAATATCTAATAGACACCTACTATGGTGGGATCTGTGGCCCACAATGGCTGGGGATCTCATTGTTGAACTTCACATTGAGGGGAATGGCTGTGTCTACTTTTCCTCCATTGGACCATCGTGGAATCATTGCAGTAGTAGAGAGGAACAGCATCAGATGAGTGAGATAGAAGATTCTATTCTCCACCTCTCGTGAGGCTCTTGGATGACTCACTGGCTTTGTTGATGCCTTAATGATATCAGTGCTGATGCTCTGGTCACCAACCCTACAATACTTTGATAGGGAAGACGCTGCATTTGGCAAGTCTCTCAGACTGAGTTTCTGAAGCCTTAGGGAACACTGAAGAGGCCTGTTTTGAAGCCTGTCATGGTGATAAGAGTTTAATAGATGTGTTTTTCTGGGATTTTAAACCTCAGAAATTCAAGAAGGTTTTTTGCAGACTGGCAAAATAGGGGCTTGAATGTCATATTAATTTTATTGTTAGAAGTCACATGGCCTTATTTTTACTCCAAGCTGAAAGTGGAGGATGTGAGAAATCCTCCACACTAAGAGCACGTGTGCCTGTGGTATGGCATATGTTATCATAGTTGATAAATTTGGTTGTAGAGCCTAAAAATACCAACACATATACTGACAACAAACATCTTTGTACCAAACATCATGTTAGACTCTGAGAATAAAGAAAGATGGGCAAGACATTATCCCTTTCTTCCAGAAAGTTACAAATGTATTAATAAATATCTATTGGAATAGAATAATTACTGTATTAGCAATTAATAGTATGCACTATGGAAATACATCTCAAACATGGGTGGGCAAAAAATAGACACCCACCTAAACTGTGAGTTCCAAGAGGGCAAAGACCGCTTTTATCAGGCCTAAGTTATACTCCTATATGCAGATCAGAATCTGGTATTAAATGAAATAGGAATCAACTCTTTTAAGTGTAGAACTTTAGACTTCTACCTGATGGTATAATTCAAGAAGGAATATGGATTAGGGGCATCTGTATAGTGGTGGACACTTTTTGAGGTAATACTCAATCTATAAATTGTTTTCTTTTTGCTTAATGCCATTGCTGTACATGACATTTCAGTTGCATTACAACAAGTGTGTGGGAAGAGGGCAAAGACAGAAAACCATTCTGGAGTAACAGACTGATGAGAGGAAAAGCAAAGAATTATAACTGTAGAGGGTAAGCAATGCATGTACCTTGGAATGAGAAATACCTGATACTCAGTTCATTCATTTGCATAAAAATAAGCATGTGACAGTTTGAAGTTCTCTTATGAATCCCAAAAAGAGAAAGATTATGTTTTTTAACTAATCCATTCCTGTGGGTGTGAGACCATTTTGTTGGACTACGTCAGTGAGGCATGACTCGGGTTGAGTCTCTGTCCTTGTACTGGAGCTGATAAAAACAGACACACAGAGAGACAACTCAAAGATTAAGAAAGCTGCCATTTTTGATCCTGCCATGTGAGAGAGGACTCTGTCGCTTACAGCTGCAGAAAGGCAGAGAAGCCCTGAGAGACTGAGAGAAGAGGCCTGGAAAGAGATAAGCTGTATGCCCACAGCTGAGCTCCAGGAGATGGTAGATTCTGGAGGGGAAGGCAGAGATCAGAAGCTCTCCTTGCCATGTGGCAAGACCCCAGAATCAACAGTAGCTGATCTTGGTGAGAAAGCATCTCTGATGGAGTTTTGATAAAGCCAACCCATTTCTGGTACTTTACAACGGCAGCCTTTGGCAAATTAAGACATAGTACCTATCTCAGTGTGTAGTAGTAATGAATAAATGAGTACCTAATTGGTTCAATTGTTGGAACATAGTAAAGGTTGGATTAACAGTAGCTATTACTATAACGTTCCAGAATTTCCCAGATATATTGAAGGCATTTAGGAAAAGCAGGCACAATTAGCATAGTACAACAGATGCAAAGAAATAACCATTCTAAAGAAACCATTACAAGATTGGAGCAACTATAGGATGCAGATGATCCATGTATGGTACAGAACTAAGATGATGGAAGAATGACAGCATCAAACAGAAACATGGCATTGTTGACATTTTCGTGTATACCCTTTGAGACTATTTGATGTTAACCAATTAATCCATCAGCTCTTCTATCTCTCTATATTTTTTCGGCATCATGCTATTCTGTAGTATAGTCTTCTCTCTCAGCAAAATGTTACATTTTCTGTTTATTATAAATATATTTATCTAAGATATCATATATTTCTACATCCTATCAGGAGAAGCTGGCCTCAAGTTATGTGTATTTTTGTCAGGCTCCTGGGAATTAGTGTTTACAAAATTGGCAGAGAGAGAAAGAAAGAGATGGAGACAGAAAGAGAGAGCTGTTCTTTCTATCATGTGAATGTAGCAGTTAAAAAGAAGTAAAGCAGAAGAGGCATGATATCCATACGGAGCATACATTTTAATCTTTTGAAGAGTCAATCCTTCTGGTTGCGATACTCTTGGAATTGAAACATTTCTCTTCCTTAAGAATGTAGTAAAATTTCTGAAATTTATCTCGGACTTGTTGGAAGAATGGTGAGGAGGTTCACAAAGGGGAGACTCAACTTTGCTCCCCTGAAAATTAATATTCTTAAAATTTTTTCATATTGCCATTTATTTCACCTACTATGAACATCTGTTGATGTTCTTACTCTTTATTATATTGGGATATGCAATTTTATATTGAATTACATGCCCACATTATATATTTAAGGATATTGTCTATCTGCCTGTCATAGAGGTTGCAAGTATTTATTCCCAGGTTAATGTGAATTGTCTTCTGCATATGGCATTTTGGGATGTACATATATTTTTAAAAAAGTTAATTCTGTTGAATCTTCCACTGCTTTCCTTTATGACTTTTGCCTGTTGTGTCATGCTTAGACACTACAGTCTCTAGGTGTATTTAAGAGCCATATATATTTTCTTCAGCCTTTCCATTGAGGAACATGGGATAATTCTCCATTTCAAATTAGTATTTATATTTCTTTAAAGTTTGGTGCTTTTTTACATATAGGTTCCATACTTGTGTTGTTTTATTATTTGTAGGCATCTGATATATTTTCTTGTTTTGGGAATGGTAATTTATTTCCTTGATTTTTAAAATTTGTTACTTCATGTGTGAAAGAAAGGTTTGGAAATATTTATGTATTTTTTAATTGGTTACAAATAAATTTTCTGTTGATTGTCCTGGGCTCTCCAGAAAGATACTCATTTTATCTTCAAATTACAGGAACATTTCTTCTTTAAATTTTTTATTTCTATTTATTTTTGCATAAGTAAGGAATGGCACTATTTTATTACTTTAAATGACACAGCTTTTTTTACTCTTGAGCTATTTGATGCGACTTATTTCCCCATCTAGGGAACATTTTTAAGTATTATTTTAGGAAGGGCATATGAGTTGTATACTGCCTGAAAGATGAATATCCCAAAATATCTTCCTCTTGTCTTTGTACATCAGTATCAATTTTAGTTAGTAGAAGAATTCTTGGGTCACAATGTTTTGTCCTCAAATCCCTATACATCTTGGCCCAATACCTCTTCAATTTTGTGTTTGAGGGACATCAAAGTTTGGCCTGAGTTCATTATTTTTTAGTTGGTTACATTAGTACTAGGTAAAAGTTATTTTTTCTCACATAAATCACCAATGACACTAACAGTCTTGAAAATATTGCCCTTAGCTCCATTAAAAAAACAGGTCCTTAAGGTGATCTTGAGAACTAAAGACAAACAGAAACCTTCCATCTATGACATGCAGATTTATCTCCCTATTATTTGCCTGCTTGTGATGGGGTTAAATTGTTCAGAGAGCTGTGAAGAAGAAGATGATGATGATGAAGATGCTGTTGCCGCTCAACTAACTACCCATCGAGCCTTTATTATATTCTATGACCTTATTAAATGCTTTAAATTAATTCTCTTTTTTTGCTTTTGCCTTTGATTCTGATCTCCTGACATTATACAAAGCTACATATGCAGATATAATGGTGTTTTTTCTCCTTTTTAATGAAGATTTTTAATAAGCTTAAAAATCAAGAAAGATTCCAGCAATTCATTCATTGTCTAAGGTGGTGTTGACTCCTTTCCTGGCTACATTCTGAAGAACGGCACCCAGCAGAGGATGACGATACAGCTACTCAGTGAAACTTCCCGGCAGATTTCTCAGACCTGGTCATCTGATATTGCTAGTGATGGATGTAGGATGACCAAATACCTGAAATTAACTTGTTTCTCTCCCTGTTGCTAAGATGCAAAATTAGAAGGTAATGAAATGCAACCCTCCCTCTCTTGGTGCCAAATACTGGTTCTTGTGATTGAGAATATCCTGTTGAAGCAATGAAGTATGAAAACCAGCTTCAACCGGTTGGGCTGGCTGGACCTGCATACAAAAAAAAAAGCCCCTTGTCCTCACTTCAACTTGCTTAATTAGCATAGTAAAATTCCCACCCAGGGGTGGAGTTATCCGCTCCTTTTTTGATTGTGCAATGTATGTGCAAGCGTGATTTCCTGAACATACTAATCATACAATTATATAACTAGCTATGTGTGTTCATCTATATGCATAAAAGCTAAAACATAATCAAAGCAAATACTAAGTAGTAACTTAGGTATTTAAGCAAAAGTAAAACCGCAGCATGGGGAGTCCGGTCTGAGTGGCTTTAAACCAACCTGGGCTCGTGTCTGCAGACATCATGAATATTAGTTCTGCCTAACTGTCCTGTTAAATTTTTTTCTCTAGTTCTCCCCAAAGGCCCAGCATTGGGGCCTAACACTAGAAAAATGCCAAATAAATGGCATAATTTACTTCTTTATCTTAAAAAAAAAAAAAAAAAGAATACATGCCCTAGGCTTTTTGAGATAATGTGGTTGCTACAATCTGTTTGTTTTTACACCCAGGGACATGTAATCTTGAAGAAGCAATTATTCACAGATGCTAGAAGTTAGGGCTGAAATTTTTAACAACCGTGAGCTGAAGTAGAAGCCTAGAAGGCATCTCCATGCCTCCTCATATGACCAACAGGATGAAATATTAACTTTTGTCATAGGATTTTAAATTTATTATTTATGATTTTTAAAGCAGGTGCTAAACCGAAGATACATGTAAGCAAAACACATATGCATCAGTTGGTTCTGTCTGGGAGCATCAGGGAAAAATACACAGAAGAGATGGATTCTGAGCTGGAGCTGAAAGGAAGAAAAGGAGTCCACCAGGGAATAAAAAGGGGAGGACAATTCTAGAGTTAAAGGCATAGATGAAAGAAAATGTAAAGTTCAGTGTGGCTTGAGTATACTGAGGGCACAGGAGCAGATAGATAAAAGGCTGAATATTTATGTGGCTGTTAGATTGGGGAGAAACTTGCTGCCCTCCAATTCTATTTATTTTTTACAAAAAGCCCTCTTCTTTTTTTCCCAAACCACCCCCTTCCTCTATCTCCCTTCCCCTATCTGCCACTAATTTGCTTTTTAGCTCTATAAATTTGCTGTTTCTAGTCATCTTTACTAAGTTATATACAATTGTTGTCCTTACGTATCTTGTTTGTTTCACCAAACTCAATGTTTTCAAGGTTCTTCCATGTTGCAACACGTCTCACAACTTCATTTTTTCTTATGACCAAATAATTTTCCATTGTATGTACCACATTTTATTATCCATTCATTTGTTGATGGACATTTGTTTTTTTTTCCCTAGCTTTTAACTATTGTGAATAATGCTGCTTATAAATATTGGCGTGCAAGTATGTTTGTGACCCTGTTTTCCTTCTCTTTGAGTATATACTTAGAAGTGAAATTCCCTGGTAAAATGGTAATTCTATATTTAACATTTCGAGGAACTCCTATATTGCTTTCCATGGTCAAGGCATCATTTTCATTCTCACCAGCAATGAACTAGTGTTCCATTTCTCAGCATCCTCTCCAACACTTATTTTCTGTTTTTGTTTTATTTTTTAAATAGTAGCCATCCTTGTGGATATGAAATGGTATCTCATTGTGGATTTAATTGCATTTACTTAATGACTAATGATGTTGAGGATCTTTTCATGCATTTATTGGCCATTTGAATATATATTTTGGAGAAATGTCTGTCCAAGTCTTTTTGCATTTTTAAATTGGATTGTTTGTCTATCTATTGTTGAGTTGTAGGAGTTTTTATACATTCTGGATATGAAACTCTTATCCAATATATGGTTTGAAACTGTTTTCTCTTATTCTGTATGTTGTCTTTTCACTTTCTTGATGATTTCTTTTGATACACAAAAGATTTTAATTTTATAAAATCAAATTTATCTATTGTTTCTTTTGTTGTTCGTGCGTTTGGTGTCATATCTAAAAATCCATTGTCAAAACCCAGGTCATGAAGATTTGCCCCTGTGTTATCTTCTAAGAGTTTTATAGATTGAGTTCTTAAATTTAGGTTCTTGATTCATTTTGAGTTGAGTTTTATATATGGTGTGAAGTAGGGGTCTACTTTTATTCTTTTGAATGTAGATATACAGTTTCCCCAACACCATATGTTGACAAGACAATTCTTTCCTCACTGCATGTTCTTAGTACCTGTGTCAAAAATCAATTGGCCACAGATGAGTGGGTCTATGTCTAGATTTTCAATTATTTTCTACTCATCTATTTGTCTTTGTGACAGTACCACACTGGTGTTGATTACTGTCACCTTGTAATAAAGATTGAAATTGGGAAGTGTGAGCAAAAACTTTTTTTCAAGACTGTTTTAGATATTCAAGGTCTGTTGCAGCCCCATATGCATTTGAGGATGCATTTTCCATTCCTGTAAAAAGGCTGCTGGAATTTTAAAAGGGAATGAATTGAATTTGTATTTTGTTGGGGAATATTGGCATATTAACAGCGTTAACTCTTTCAATCCATGAGCATGGGATATTTTAACATTTATTTAGGTTTCTTTAAGTTTATTCAGCACTATTTTATTAGTTTTCAGTATGCAACTCTTTTGTATCTTTAATTAAATTTATTCCTAGATATTTTATTCTTCTAGATGCTATTGTAAATGGAATTGTTTTCTTAATTTCCTATTCAGACTGTATTACTAGTGATATGGGCAAAATTTTTGTTGTCTTGTACCTTATCATGTTGCTGAATTCATTTATTAGCTCTAACAGTTTTCTTGTGGATTCCTTTGAGTTTCCTAGATATAAGATCATGTCATATGCAAAAAGAGATAGTTTTACTTCTTTTTTTCCAATTTGAATGTGTTTTATTTCTTTTTCTTGCCTAATTGCTCTCGCAAGATCTTCTAGTACAATATTGAATAATGGTGGTGAAAGAACACTTCCTTGTTTCATTCCTAATCTTAGGAGGAGATATTTTAAGACTTTTGATATTAGCTATGGGTATTTCATAAATGTCCTTTATCATATTAAGAAATTTCTATTCTATTCCTGCTTTTCTGAATGTATTACACTGATTGGTTTTTGAATGTTGAAGCACTTTGCATTCTTGGGCTGAATTCCACATGGTCAAGGTGTATAATCATTTTTAATATACTGTTGAATTTTTTTTACTGGTATTTTGTTAAGGATTTTTACATTGTTTTTCTTAAGGGAAATTGGTCTGCAATTTTCTTTTCTTGTGATGTCTTTACCAGACTTTGGTGTTCAGCTAATGCTGGCTCATGGAATGAAGGTGTGTTCCCTCTTCTTGAATTATTTGGAGAGTTTGAGAAGGATTGCTATCACTTCCTTAAATGTATGGTAGAATTCACCAGTGAAGCCATCTGGTCATGGACTTTTAAGTGGTGGAAGGTTTTGAATTATCCATCTCTGTATTTGTTATAGCTTTGTTGATATTTTCTATTTCTAGTAATTTTCCATTTCTTTTAGGTTATCCAGTTTGTAGGCATACAATTGTTCATAAAATTCTTTTATTCTTTTTATTTCTGTAAGGTTATTAGTGGTAGCACCATTTTCCTTTATCATTTTAGTTATTTTGCATCTTTTCTCTTTTTTTCTTTGTCAGTGCAGCTAAAATTCTATTAATTTTATTAAGTTTTTTCAAAGAACCAACATTTTGTTTTATTTTTTATCTCAATTGTATTTCTATTCTCTATTTCATTAATCACCACCCTAATCTTATTTTCTTTTTTCTGCTAACTTTGGGTTTACTTTGTGTTTGTTTTTTTAGTTCCTCAAGATATAAAGTTAGGTTATTTATTTGATATATTCATCCTTTTAAAAATATAGATTCATAGTTATAAATTCCCCACTGAGCACTGCTTTCATTACATACCATGAATTTTGGTATGTTGTGTCTTTGTTTTCATTTGTCTTGAAGTATTTTCTGATTTCCCTTGTGATTTCTTCTTTAGATCATGGTTTGTTTAAGAGTGTGCCATTTAATTGCCACATATTTATAAATTTTCCAGTTTTTCTTCTGTTAATAGTTTCTAGCTTTATTTCACTGTGGACCAAGAGGCTACTTTTTATTTCAATATTTTAAAATTTAAACTTTTCTTATGCTCTAAAATGTGGTCTGTCCTAGAGAATAATTCGTGTGCACTTCAAAGGAATATGTGTTCTTCCATTGTTAGGTAAAGTGTTCTATATGTATTGGCTAAATCTAGTTGGTTTATAGTGTTGTTCAGAAACTCTATTTCTTAATTCATCTTCTCTTTAGATGTTCTATCCAGTGCTGGAAGTGGTGTATTGAAATCCCCAACTATTAATATAGCACTGTCTATTTCTCCCTTCAATTCTATCAGTGTTTGCTTCATTTATTTTGGTGCTCTGCTGTTAGGTACATATATGCTTGTACTTGTTAAATCTCTTTGTTGAATTGACCCTTTCATCAATATATGTATAATGTTCTTCTTTGTATCCTGTAAAATTTTAAAAATTAAAGCGTATTCTTTCTGATTTTAATATAGCCACCCTTCCTCTCTTTAAAAAAATATTTTATTAGAGAAGTTGTGAGCTTACAAAATAATCATGCATAACATGCAGAATTCCCATGCATCACCCCTCCACCAACACCTTGCATTGTTGTGGAATATTTGGTACAGATTATAAAAGAACATCATCAAAATATTACTACTACCTATGGTCCACAGTTTACATGTGGTATATTTTTTCCATACACTGCCCCTATTAATAACCCCATGTATTAGTATTGTACATTTGTTATAGTTCATGAGAGAATGCTCTCATATTTGTACTGGTAGCTACAGTCCATCATCCACAACATGGTTCACTGTGTTATAAAGTCCCATGTCTTGTACAATCCATCAAAAATGTACACTCAGTGGCTCACACTTTCATCACCGAGTTGTGCAGTCATCACCTCAGTAAATGTTTAGATGTTTTCCTTAGTCCAAAAGAAAAAATCCCATACCTGCCGTGGCAGTTTGGAATTGTTTTTGAATTCCAAAAATAGATATTGGATTATGTTTTTAAACTGATCTGTACCTGAGCTTGATTAAATTATGATTAAGGCTTTGATTGGGCCACGTCTGTAGGACGTTGAGTCCCTGTCCCCTTGGTGGGTGGGGACTCACAGATAAAACTACACAGCAGAGGAGAGGGGGGAGTTAGAGTTTTGATGCTGAGTTTTGAGCTGGAGCTGGGAAGTGAACACAAAGGAGAAGAACACAGAAGAATAGTGACAGCTTCTTAGACACAGCAGAAGCCCTGGGGCAGAGAGACAGAGCCGTTCACCTAATAGTCTACAGCTGGCCTTGTGAAGAGAGCACAGCAGCTAAGCCTGGAAAGAAACTGATCCCAGGGAAGAGAAGAACCCAAGAAGCCTGAACTCTTGACAGATGTCAGCAGCCATCTTGCCCCAACATGTGGCAACAGACTTTGGTGAGGGAAGTAACTTATGCTTTATTGCCTGGTAACTGTAAGCTTCTACCCCAAATAAATATCTTTTATAAAAGTCAACAGATTTCTGGTATTTTGCATCAGCACCCCTTTGGCTGACAAATACACCTACCTATTATTGATCCTTAGGATTGATATAGTATCTTCTTTGACATTGCTGCAAGACTATTACAACATTGTTGTAAACTATAGTTCATAAGTTACATTAGTTGTATTTTCCCATGCATCACCAAGTTTTACCACCTTGTAGTAGTGATTTACATTTGTTCTAGGTCATAGAAAAATATTCTTGTATTTGTACTGTTAACAACAATCCTTACCTACCACTGGGTTCATTATGTTATTCAGTCTCTAGATGATTCTCTAGCTTTCTTTCAATTGACATTTATGTTCCTAGACTACCCTTTTCAGCCACAATCCCATTTATAAACCAGCTGTGTTAGTTATACTCACTAAATATGTTAAGCTCAACTCTATTCATTAGCTTGACCTTCATAGTCAAGCTAATTAAAAAATTCTACATACATTTAGCATTGATACCTCTTCTCAGCCCTCATCCTATCTCCTACTAACCTATACTCTAAATTTTTAACTCCATGTGTTTATTCTTTGTACTTAGTTTATATGAGTGAGACCATGCAATATTTGTCCTTTTGTGTCTGGCTTATTTCACTCAGAATAATGTCCTCAAAGTATTTCATCATATGCATATACCAAATTTTGTTTATTCATTCGTTGGTTGATGGACACCTGGGTTGTTTCCATCTTTTGGCAGTTGTGAATAATACTGCTGTGAACATTGGTGTGCAAATGTCTGTTTATGCCCTTGTTTTCAGTTCTTCTGGAGATATTCCTAGTAGAGGGATTGCCAGATCATACAGCAGTTCTATATTTAACTTCTTGAGGAATTTCCAAACTGTTTTCCACAGAGGCAGCACCATTTTACATACCCACCAACAGTGAAAGAGTGTTTCTATTTCTCCACATCCTCTCCAGCACTTGTACTTTTCTTTTGTTTAAATAATGGCCACTCTGTGAGGTGTGAGATGATATCTCATTGTAGTTTTGAATTTTATTTCCCTAATAGCTAATGATATCGAACCTTTTCTCATGTGCTTTTTCACATTTATATTTCCTCTTTGGAGCAATGTCTAAGTCTTTTGCCCGTTTTAAAAATTGGATTGCTTGCCCTTTTCTGGTTGAGTTGTATGATGCCTTTATGTAACATCAAAATCAAACCCTTGTCAGATATGTGGTTTCCAAATATTTTCTCCCATTGAGTAGGCCTTTTCATTTTTATTACTATCTATGTAAACTACTTTTTTCCCATCCTTTCATTTCAACTTATTTGTGTCTATGGATCAAAGATGGGTTTCTTTAAACAGCATGTAGTTGGGTCATGCTTCTTTATCCCTCTGCCAATCTTTGCCTTTTGCTTAGAGATTTTAATCCATTTGTACTTATGGAAATTACTATTAAAGCAAGATTTACTTCTGCCATTTTGCTAATTCCATTTGTAAGTCTAATACCTTTTATGTCCCTCTTTTCCTGTATTATTGCCTTCCTTTTTGTTTAGATGATCTTTCATAATGAGCCATTTTGAATCACTTATCCTTTCCTTTTGTGGAGATTTAAAAAAAAATGTTTTCTTTATGGTTACCATGGAGATAACATTTATTCTACTAAATCTATTATAATTTAGTTTGTGTTGATTCCAACTTGATTTCAATAGCCTACATATGCACAGTAACTATATCCCTCCTTGGTTTTGTATGCATTTGAATTTTCAGCCTTAAAAGAATAAAGGACAGCATTACAAATGAAAATTGAAATAATGCTTGGATATATATTTGCCCATATTGTTTATGCCAAAGATCTTTATTTCTTCATCTAGCATTGTGGTACTGTCTAGTGTCCTTTCCTTTTAGCATTTCTTATAAAGCAGGTCTTACAGTAATGAGCTCCCTCAGTTTTTGTTTGTCTGGAAATGTCTTATTTTCACCCTAATTTTCAAGGACAACTTTGCCAAGTATATTATTCTTGGGTAACAATTTTTTTCTTTCAGTACTTTAAATTAGTCCTCCCAATGTCTCTGGTATCCATGGTTTCCTTTAAGAAATCCATCTTATTATGGATCCCTCATATATGCACAATATTTCTCTATTGTTGCTTTTAAGTTTCTGTCTTTGCCCTTGGCATTGGACAGTTTAATCATAATGTGTCTCTGTATAGCTCTGCTTGGGTTCATCCTGCTTGGCATTCATTAAGCATCTTGGATTTCATATATTTAATCATATTTGGGAAGTTTTATGACATTATTTCTTCAAATATATGTTCTGCCTTTTATCTTTCACTTCTGGGGTTCCTGTGATGCATTTATTGGTGCACTTGTTGTCTCACATGTTTCTCAGGCTCTGTTAATTTTCCATCATTCATTTTTTCTTTCTGCTCTTTAATCTGGATGATTTCAATTGTTTTGCCTTCAAGTTCACTGATCCTTTTTTGCCTCCTCCAATGTGTTCTTGGACCCCTTTTTTGAATATTTTATTGCAGTTATTGTACTTTTGTGTTCCATTATATCCATTTGGCTCTTCTTTATAATTTCTATTTCATTACTGAACTTCCCGTTTTGTTTATATATTGTTTTCCTGATTTCCTTTTTTCTTTGCCCATGTTTCCTTTAGTTCATTGATCCTATTTATATGAAATGTCCTAAAGTCTTTGATTTTAATTCAAGTGACTGTACTTTCTCTGAAATATTTTCCATCAAATTTTTTTCACCCTTGACTGTGCTATACTTTTTGTCTCCTTTTATGTTTTGTAATTTTTGGTTGAGAACTGGTCAGTCTGTGTATTATCTTGTGGTAATCCTGAAAATCTAGTTCTCCCACTCTTCACTACATCAGACTAAGAACAAGATAAAAAACAAAAGAGAGAGAGGGGAAAAAATAAGAAAAAATACTCATAGACAAAATAACTATCATAAAAAAAAGAAAGAAAAAATAAGGAAAAATTAATGAACTGCCTCTCCAAGTCTCTCTCATGTGCTGGTGGGAAGCCAGAGGCTGCTGCTTGTGAGGCAAAACCTAGGTCAGTGTTCCTGCTTAATCCTCAGGGATCTTTCAGATCCAATAATATAAAACAGAGATAGGAAAAAACCAACTGTATTAGTCAGGGTTATCTCGGGAAACAGAATCAACAAGAGATATCTGTCAATAATATGAGATTTTAAAAGTCTCTCACATGACCGTGGGGATGCACAAGTCCGGGTTCCGCAGGCAGGCTGCAAACTAGGGGCTCCAATGAAAGTCTAATGAAAGATCCTTGATGAGTTTTTTGGGAGAAGTTTACTGTCCAACGATGAGCTCGGAAACTCTCTCTGAATGTTGAAATCACTTCCCCTTTTAAGGCTTTCAACTCATTGGATAAAAGTGTCACCCATTGATGATGCAATCTCCTTGATTGATGCAGATATAATCAGCCATCCACGCAGTAAACTCACTGGTGATCGAAGTCCATAAATACTCTTGTATTACAATTAGCCCAGCGCTTGCTGGAACAAACACCTGGACACAATTACCTGGCTGAGTTGACACATTAGCCTAACCATCACACCAACCAACCAAAATAAGAAGTAACAGAGAAAGAGGTGCACTGGCTCATTATGTCCCTGTAGATGCTGGTGTAAATCCAGAAGGCTCTGCTACTGAGATATATTGAGGCTGGCATCTGTGCCAGGCTGTCAGGGATCCACCAGATTTAAAACACAAGAAAGAGAAAGAAGAAGCCCAACCAAAAAGTGCACTGGGTTTTTAAGTCCTGGTAAATGTTAGTATGAGGCCAGAAACCACTGCTGCAGAGAAGGCTGAAATCAAAGCCAGTGCCTATGTTGCACCATCAGGGCTCTGCCGGACCAGGAAATGCCCATACACAGAAGAAAAGAAACTAACTCTTTCTATCTAAGAGGATGCTCATGGAAGGCTGGATACAGTGCTTCCCAGAGGGCTTGAAACAGAGGCCAGCTTCCACACTGGTCTCTTACCAATCACCCAGCCCAATCTTGACCCTCAGTGCTAATTTTTAGAGGAGGAGGTTTCTTCTGCCAGCCCTAATTCTACCTGGCTACTGCTGGAAATCAGCTTCATTGCCATAACTATTGTGGTGGTCATTTCTGTGGTATTGCCACCAGGCTGAGCAAAGGGGGCTGGTTGCTGGCTATGCTTTCACTTAAAAATGTGGAACTCTTAGCAGTCTCTGCTTCTTCTAGCAATCCTCTAAATGTTCTTGTCCATTCTTGTTCCAGGGTTGTGACTTAGTTAATTCCAGTTGCTTTTTCTAGCTCTTTCATTTTTCTAGTGGAGGGAGTGATTTGTAAAACTTTTTACTCTGTTAGTTTGTTTATTCATGATTCTTTTTCATTATCTAAGTTGCCAAATTTTATCATTGTATGAGTCAGGGTTCTCTAGGGAAACGAGCTGAGATGCACTATCTGTAAATAGTATGCAATTTTATAAAATTGTCTCATGTGCCTGTGGGGATGAACAAGTTCAAATTCTGTAGGGTAGACTGCAAGCCAGGGACTCTGATGAAGGTCCCTGACAAGTTCCCCAGGAGATGCTGCCTGTATGAAGTAGAGATAGAATTCTTTCTGAATGCTGAAATCATTTCTCCTTTTAAGGCCTTCAATTAGGAAGGATGCATGACATTCTAGGTTAGAGATGATGAGGTGTTAGGAGGAGGGGAATGGCTTTAAAAAGTATAAAAGAAATAGAATCTAAAAGTATTAATTATTAGCTAGGTGTAGGGATAACATGGAAATAGAGAGATCAAGGATGGTATGGGTGCTGGTGCCATTTACCAAGAGACTACAGAGGTAATTGATTTTGTATCTTATAGTGACTATTTTTCTAACAAACATATTACCCTTGCATCCTGGGACATCACTCAGCTTTTAACAAGCTTTAGAATTTTTTTTCATGGGTTGTGTGAGTGCTTGTATATGTATTTGTTGTTTATTTATCCTCAAATGAGGTAAGGTCCAGCTTGTACTGTTGAGTTATTCATTCAAGAGGAGGTAAGTCTTGTAAAATTAGTGGAGTAATGCAACTGAAAGGGAGGCGAGTGTAATTCTCAGGGGTTCATTGAAGGAGATTTACTTTAATTAGCAATAAGCAAGATGATGAATCTGTATTTACCTCCCTCAACCTCATGTTTGTGGTTTGATGCCTCCTTTCAGATCTCAAGCTTTGATGTATTCAGTCCCCACTCAAAATGACAGTGTCCTTACCATCTGTTGGACGTGACTCTTCTGGACCGAGGCTGATGACTTGTTCCATTTCCTGATTATTTTACAACGCAGAAGAGAATTCAAGGGCTGTTTGAACTAGTCTGCAGTCCTTTCCTAATGCCATTCTTGTAACATTTTACTGTTTATTCTGCTTCCTACTATTAACTTTATATCCCAGGCCATAATGTGCTATTGGTTACCTTTATAATTCTGACTGTGTGGTATTACTTGGAACTATAATACCTGAAAGGATGGAGGATAGAGTAAAATAGGTCAGAAGAGTGAGGGCATGAGTTGTAAAACAGTGTTGTTTATTTCCAAACAGAACTTCTGCATGTAGAAAGCAGCCTTTTCCTCTGGGTATTGGAGGTTCATGTTTCTGAAGAAGAGGCATACAGGGGTGGGCTGATGGAAATCTTTTTTTCATCTCACACAGTTTATTCCAAGTTGAATCTCAGGATTCTAGAAACCTTTCCAGTATTCCTAGCACTTTATGTTGTAGCATTGCCTCATGCAGATGTTTTACATAGAATTTTTTACATTGATCATCTTGTTCAAAAACAAGTTGTCTTAAATTCTTTTCAGATTGAGAATGGATATAGATGAACATTATTCTGTGGAAACGTAGATTTATTTTATTTATTTATTTTTTTACTTTTTTTTTTTATTATGGGTAAAAATCAAAATTCTCACAATACATACAAACATTTGCAAAATGATATATAAATATATATGCATATATGTGTATTTGCTTACAAAAATGTTATATATATATACACATATATTTTAAGAGGTGCTTAGATTACCCAAAATATTACATGGAACCCACTGGGATTCCCATGTTGCCCACCTCCCACACCTCCCACACAAACATCCCACACAAACATCTCCCACAGTGTGGCCCACCACCCTCAATGAATTTACACATCCTGGAGCCTTGTCACCAACCATAGACCACAGTTCACACTGTAGACCACACTCTCTCCCACTCATTTCTGAGTGGTGTGTGCTGATTTAAAATGGCCTACATCCATTGCCACAACAGTACTCAGGACAACCTCCAACTCCCAAAGAAGCCCCTGTATTTCAACTGCTCATCCCCTCCCTACCCCAAAAGTGTCAAGTGGCCACTGGCTCCACCTCATTGTTATAATTTCTTGCATTGCTAGAATCACCATATGTGAACAAGAGAATACCATCAAGTCCACTCTAGTCCATAATTCTTCCCCCAATCCTGAGGGGAATGGGATAGTGATGTCCACTCCAACTCCAAGTGAGAGAGGGCTTATATCCCATGGATATGGTGGGTGGGATGATCCTGCCTGCAGATGCAGGCCCTCTCCATTCCCTGGGATGGCCATTTCCCATCGTTGTCTCCTCACCAGGTGACTTGGATGAGTCCATTGAGCTGTAGGGTAGGAGTTGCAGCTCCACCTAGATTTCATGCACACCTGGCACATAGGTAGGCGGGAGGCTCCAGTCTCTGGAAGTATACCTAAAAACTCCAGCATCACATATAGGTTTGAATAGAAGGGACTGGTGAACGTAGATTTATTTTAGATTATATCCACACGTTCTTGGTGCAAGGCAGTGTATGAAATGGTGTAAGGGAAGCAACCACATGGAATTCTTTTTCCTCAAAAATATGTGCCCCTTTTTGGCTGCAAGTTATGGGCTCATGAGCAATTTTCTTTTGTTTACCTTAGGCCCCAAGAGATTCAATTTATTTTTCTCTCCTCTTTGCAATTACCACCAATTACTTTCCTGGAGTTCCTCTGTCTCTAAGACTTAGAGCCAAGTATGACCTTTCTTTTTCATTTTTTGTTCTGCCCACAAAACTAAGTGTGCGGGCCATTTCTGCCTTGCAGATTCCACTGCTAAGCAATCTGTGGAAGTTGAAAGAGAAAAATGAAAATAACCACCATTCTAAGAAGTTGAGCAAAGGCATTCTTTGCTTCTGCCTTCCTTTCTTTGATGGAATGTAGACATGTGTATTCCCACTTGCTATCAAGTTTATATGAGATGGTTGAGTTTATTGATCTTTCCCACCCACCTTCACTCTTGTTCTCTCCTGGGGCTCTGTCAGTCTCAGTAGATATCTTATGTTGAAATAATAGGTGTGACCTAGTGTTAATAAATTGCTTTCTAGAAATCTGTGGGTTATTTACTCCTTAGCAACTCTCTCAGTTAGGTGACTGATGTTTCAAAGCTCCTTTTGCTGTTATAGGGAGGAAAAATATCTTTCTGATGACCTTCAGAGCCATCAAAAGATGTTCTGTTCCTCAGAGACAACTCAGATTTTATCTTTCAGGGTCATTCTCAAAATATGTGGGAGAGCCATCTCTGTAAGAGTTTTTCATTATGCCCTGCCTTAAATACACATATACACACATACACAGACAGTGATTTCTTGCCACTTTAATAATAGTGTCTTTATTAAGTTTGATTTTAGGGCTTTGAAGAATGTCCTCATTTTTGCCAACCAGCTCTCATTTAGCTCCAGGCATATTAATAACTAAAAATATTATTTCAATTCATATTTTTGAGATAGGAAATATCCTCCAAGTTTATTTATAAAAATAATTTTGAAAAATGAAGAGGAAAATATATTGTCATTATTATAAATGTGTAAACTCCTTTATCAGGGACTTCCCTCCTGTGGTTGGGTGAAAGAAAACTTTCATTCATTCACTTAATAAATATTTATTGAGTACCTACTCTATGCCAGGATATGTGCTAGATGCTGAGGACCTTGCAAAGAACAAGACAGAAAGGTTCTAGCCCTCATGGAGCTTAGGGGAAAAATGTAAATAAATATATAAATGAGCAAATAGCAAGGTAATTATGTTAAGCCCTATAAAGGAAATAAATGTGATGAGATGGAGAACAAATGGGGAAGTTCACTTTAAGTAAGAGAAGACTTCTCTGAGGACAAGATATTTGAGATGACACTCAAAGGCTTAAGATGATCTAGACATTTTAAGAGCACAGGGAACAAACAGTTATAAATGCCTAATGTGGAAAATGACTTGGCCTGTTCATGAAAGAGAAAGGAGGCCCATGTATCTGCTTTGTACTGATGGCGTATTATTAAAAATGTAAGAATGGTGTGTGGTGAGGCTAGGGAGGGAGGCAGATCTTAGAGGCCAAGGTAAGAAGTTGCAGTTTGTTCTAAAAGCAATGGGAAGGCACTTAAGAAATGTAGAAAGCTTTATATTTCTATAATCATACTTAATGTTTTTGAGACCTCTTCAACGAAGTATAAAATATGCTATAATCTCAGTCATGCTGGGGTCCTTATGTAGTCCTCCCAGGTGCGGGCTTATATGGTGTCAAGGCATTTGGGAGGAAAGATGTGGGTGTGGCAGGTGCACTTCTGCATGCTGGCATCAGTTGAGGTGTGCTACTGTCCAACTGGTGCTTGGTTAGGACCCAGGCAGACACTTCAACCATAAGGACTCTGTCGATATCCTCTCTCTCTTCTCTGACTGTATCCTTCTTGGGAGCACAGGAAATATTTGGTTGCTTCCTCGTGGTAGTCTAGAGCTGAAGAGCACTCTTGGAGATCTTCCCCATCCCCTACTGCTTCCATATGACATACAGCCTTTCTATTTCTGTAAATCCTACACCTTGCTTGGCAAAGAGAACTCTGGGGTTTTGCAATTATCTCAGGCCTTTTGTAGGTATAGGACACAGCACTCTCTGTGTTCTCAAATTCTCCATATATATTCAGGGTTGTATTAATTCCCTGATTTGACTTAGCCCATGGAATGGGGTCAAGGTCTAGGCCCCCCTTTCAATATTCTGTTTCCTGACCAGAGAAGTTTTATATAGTCTATGGCTGAGCAGGATGGTCTTTCATTTGTCTTTGCAAATCTTCTGTTTATGGCATAAACTTTAGGTCCTGAAACTTTTGAAACTCAAAGGGTCTTATTGTTTTCTCTAAATGAATGCGAAGATTCAAAAGCCCCTTACTCTATTCCTTGAGGCAATAAGTGTAAGATATCCTAAATGCTGCCTAAATAGGGAGTTACAGAAATATGTATGGGAAAAAACCACCTTGGTGAATATAAAATAATGACTAACTTACTAATGAACTTAAGCAGTTCACTGATATTAACTCATTTAAAATTCACAATAATCCTGTGAAGGAAATACCATGAACAACTTTATTTTTATAATTGAAGAAATGCAAGCACAGAAAATAATTTGCTGATGGTTACACAGCTAAGAAGTGGCAGATTTGGAATTGAAACCCAGGGAGTAACTTGATCTGATTTACATTTTTAAGTTATCATATTTTACCACTGAGTGAGGAGTGGATTAGAGAGGAACAAGAGTAGAAGCAGGTAACCTAGTAAAGAGACTATTATTGTATGAGAGAAGTAAAAAGTACTGGCTTTGTGTGTGTGTGTGTGTGTGTGTGTGTGTGTGTTGGGACATGGCATATTGAAGAACAACTCTTTCACAGGTGGTTTGATGGAAATGAAGGTGCAGAAGACAGATTTACTAGTTGATCTGGGCAAATTCTGGTTTCTAGTGGCAACCAGTGTATATTCAATAGATAAATAGGGAACCATAGGTAAAAATAATTAATAAATCTTAATTTGGTCAAATTATTGGATAATATAGTTTTTTTTTGTTATTGTTGGTGATGGTAAAATTCAGGATATTAACAATGTTAAAATGGTTCTATAAAAGTTTCCGTTTTTTTCTTTTTGTATTGTTCTGATTAGATCTCATCTTTGATATTCATCTAGGAAATAACTGTGTTGTCAGTACTGTTTGGAATACTGTTTGGTGTCCCGAATGTGTGGTGTCAGAATGAAGAATATAAGTCTGTTTCCTGACAGTTAAAATATGAAACCAATACATAATGTGTAAAAGCATGAATTTATTCTTTGGGGTATATTCTCAAACCCAGCATCTGCTGGACACATCAAAGACTCTCAGTATATATTTGTGGGAAGCATGAATGAATGAAAATCATTTACTTTATAGAGACAGAATGGCCCTACAAGATTTCACTGTACAAATGAAAAAAATTTCCAAAGAAGAAATGAACTGGTAAGAACTGTGCATAAAAGGGGATGAGGAAAGATGGGGTGAAAATATCTGTTGCCTTGAAAACTCAGTAAAAGGAAAGTCTGGGAGATATATTTGGACGTACACATTGGGGCACTTATCAGAAGATAGACTCTGTTGGCCCTATTGTGTAACAAAAGAAATCATTAAAGGTAATGGAAGAAATCCCCGGCTACGTTAGCCTGGGGCCATCAAATATTTGAATAATATAATTAATTTCTTTCATTTTAAATCTAGACACATTGAACAAACTTTTTGAATATTTTGAATTTAAATTGGTTTCTCATACAAATGCTACAGTAAACAAGTACACTGGCAGGAAGACTCAGGAGTCTAATCCTCCTGGTAACAATATTTATCACTATAATTGAATGAATTTGCATCCTGAGTTTTTTTTTTATGACCTTCCTTAGCTTTGTTTCCACAAGTCCTTCTTTTAAGCATGATCCAGGATGCTCAAAAGACAGGTTTCTGAGCTGAAAAGTTGAGCACAAGACTGTGGTCCATGTTAAGTGCACCAGATAGTTCCATTCTGTAGGCAATCAGGGTTTTGACAAAAAGAATTTACCCTTGGTGGTTCAACAAAAGAAGAGACTTCAGTTAGGGTCTCCATACCGGGATTTGAGTCAGAGTTAAGAGAACAGATAGGGAATGGTGAGGTACCCAGAGACCAATAGGAAAAGCATTTTCCACCCTTCAAGCCAAAGGGACAAGGAGAGGAAATGGGGTTATCAGAACCTTATGAAAGCTCCATAATGGCTTCAGCCATTGCAGAGGTGTTGCCCAATTGGAGCTTGTCTTAGTTTGCCAGTATTTGCTATGGCAAATATTACACACATGGGTTGACTTAACAACAGGGATTTATTGGGTCATGATTTTGAAGTTAGAAGTCCAAAATCAACATACTGGCAAAGCTTATTTTCTCCCCCAAATCTGTAGCATTCTGGTACTGGCTGCTGGCAATTCTTGGGGTTCCTTGGCTCGTATCTCTGCCTCTTATCACATGGCGGTGTCTTCTCCTTTCTCTTCTGGGTTCTCTCTGACTTCCAGCTTCTGACTTCTTCCTGTGGCTTTTTCTGACACCTGACTTCCAGTTTCTTCTCTTTATAAGGCCTCCAGTAATCTGGATTAAGACCCACCGTCATTCAGATGGGCCACACCTGAACTAAATTTAGTATTTTAAGAGGTCCTGTCTACAATGGGTTCACAGCCCTAAGAATGCCGGTTAAGATGAAGAACATGTCTATGGTGATGTACCTAATTCAATCTACCACAGAACTTCCTCTTGGAGGAAAGTGGCTATTGCCTGAATTGGCCTCTGAAGCTGAGAGGGAACAAGGCAGAAATATCACAACTCTCTCTTGTTTGATTTCCGCCTGGGAATCCCATTGTCCTGAACCCAAATGGAGCTGGCTAGCTAGAAAGCCCAAGAGAAGCATCAGTAAATCAACTTCCAAGTCTACAGAGCAGGCAAGGTAGAGGAGAGATGGGCAAGGTGAGGTGGAGAATAACCAAGAAAGCCTCTGAGAGAGAGATACCCAGACACGAGAGATAACCCAGATGGACAATAACCTCTTTCTTTTTGTGAGCCTTATTCTAATTTTAAAATCAGAATGTATTTTATTATATTGTTTTCTCATATAATTTTGATAGGACAAAGTGAAATTTATTATTTATTTGTGTATGATTGTCATAAATCAAAATTCTTAGTTCCAACAAATTCAGCAAGGGTTTTATTCAGAAAGCAGCTGCTGGGTTCCTCTGAAGTTCCAGTTGCCCACTGAATTCAAAACAGACTAATTTTCTTTATTTGTTGCACTCTGAGGTGCTTGAGACAGAAGGTCAAGAGGTATGCATTTGGTACAAAAACATAAAACCCCCCTCACAAATATATATGTAGAATATTTAAAAGAAAAGAATATACACTGCACATTATTGAAATTTATTACTATTCAGTACATGCTTTGCCATGCTTGTTTAAAAACTGGCCAAGAGAAAATCAGTTGACCTTTCATGCACAGAAAACATCTTTACCCTGTTTGGTTTATAATGGAATGTTTGAAGGTCAGTGATAATTACAACTGTTATCTTCGTTGTTCATAGAGTTTTATACGAGTTCTATATCCACTTCTGAATTTCAAGTTTAAAGCAATGTAGACAAGTTTTAGAAAAGTTTAAAGTCTAAACTACTGGGAAGCGGCTGTGGCTCAATCAGTAGGGCTCCCGTTTACCATATGGGAGGTCCCGGGTTCGGTTCCCAGGGCCTCCTGGTGAAGGCAAGCCCGCCCGCGCGGTGTGGTTAGCTGACCCAGCGAGCACAAGCAGCAAGGGGGGGATAAATGAATAAATAAATAAAATCTTTAAAAAAAAAAAAAAAAAAGTCTAAACTACTTTTTATTCTAGCCTAATAAATAAGACATAAATAGAAATGACAAAAAAATTTTTAATATTCAAGTACAAATGAAACAATGTTTGAAAGCAATTTGAGACTAAGCACCATACATACATTAACATCTATATTTGCAGTATTATATGAAAGGCTAGTGCACTGGTCATCGTTCTTATGCACGAGTAACAGAGACTGACCCATAAGAGGAGTTTGAATTGATACTGGGAAGCTCACAGAATTTCAGGATAAGCTGAAGACACAGGTTTGGGATATAGTAGAAATGAAGAGACACCAGACCACCAGAAACAGTCTTATGAGGATACTGTTCCTGCCAACTCTGAACACTGGGCACCACAGCTCACATGGCCACTTTCCCAGCAATAGACTTTAACATGCACTTGCAGCCACTGAATCCCAGCTCCAGCAGGGTATATCTGATTGGCTGGCCCATACCCTGTCTGGAAGGGATTTAAAATATTGAGGATCTGGCTTTTGGCTTTTAAAGCAAAAGACACATTGCCTCCTGTGAAGCCTTTTAAATTTGAGAATTTCACAAACAAAGCTAGAATATTTATATCCTGGGTAATCAAACCAAAAACCAAACCAAAGCAACCGAAAAAAAAAAAAAATCACAAAACACAAAAAACAACAAAATAAAACTTGACTACAGTTAATACAGATACCAATCAACTATAATCTCTGTTACAAATGCACTAAGTTGAAGTGGGCCCAAGCTGCAGTATAAAATCAGAAGCTCAGGTCAAAGGAGAAGATGGCTGATTGGCAAATGTTAAACATGACTTACCTAGGTGGTTTGTGTTTCCTTTCCAGAGATCTTTTAAAATAAAATTCTTATTGGATTGGACAGAGGTACAATTTTATTCTGTATTACCTCTCTGAGCTCCCAATATTTAACTTACATGATACTTGTTTTTAAAGTAATATTATTAAATAACATAGAAAATAATTAAAGTAAACACAAAGAAGAAAAAGAGCTTAATAAAACTTTACAAATGGAAAAGGGTAGAGACAGAACAGAAGCTGATGAGTTATGTAAGATCACTGTTTATGCTTCTTAGCAAAACATCTAAAAGTTCATGACATAAAATAATATGGTGAATCTATTGGATGTTTAAAAAATTTAAATATATTTCTTTAAAAATAGATGAGCAAAAGGTGCAATTAAATCTTAACAGTCTAATTTGAATTTACTCTGAAATTAGTTTCAAGATGGCCTATGTCCTCAACCACTTTCAAAAGAAATTGGGAACTGCTGGAGTCAGGGTCTTAGTGTGAGGTTTTGTTCCATGTTTCTTAAAAAGTTGACTTTTTAGATGAATTCTAAAGCTGTTTATTAACTACCTTCTAAATTGAAAGCATTGAAATGATATATAAAAGATTAATATGACACCATTGCTGTTTTCAAAAGCTTTTACTCCAGGGTGGTAAGAGACACATGGCTGATATAAGACAGAAGGACAGAAATGTCAAATAGAGAAGTCTCAAAATGTGGAAATACACACACACACATACACACACACACAGAGAAATGAGGAGATCGGATGAGGTTTCTTTGAATTAGGCTATGGAAGATAGAAATAACTTCTATTTGAAAAAAGTGGTGAGAAAGTCAATGTAGGATTAAGGGACTGAGTTTTCAAAGGTAAGATCAATGGAAGTGTTTGGTCTATTCATGAAAGAGCAGGTAAAACTGAAGAGAAGGAGCCAAGGATTTGTGAAGGAATGTAGATGAAGGGGCTGAAAAGATTTTGGGGGCTCATAAACTATGTTAAAGAATTTTGGTTTTGCCTGTTTGGAACTCTCCCATGGCAGACACTACTGGTTGCCTACCCCACAATCATCCCCTTCTTATTTGTCAACAGATTCTTCATTTTATTCATGTATTGTACACCCTAGGGGTTGAATATCAGTTAGTCTGAGCCATTTCCTTCTCCATTCGCAGAGATTGGTTTAGGCATGGCAATGGGATAAAAGCTTGTTCCATAATATATAATGGAATGTATGCTGGGGGCCTTTTGGAAAGAGGATGCAAGACAGGGAGTTGCTCCTTCCAGCCTTTGGAAAGGGGGGTTGTGTTGCTTGGAGAAGTGGCCACTAACATATGACCATAAGGAAAGCATAAAAGCCAACCTAGAGTACTCGCTACACTATCTTGCTGAGATAGCCAACTCTGGAACCACCTATTAGAGCACATATTATAATAGAAACGAGGAATTTTACTTCTTGCTTATGGCACCTTTCTCTTGAAATTCTATTACTTGTAGGTAAAATTATCTTTGGTGACATATCTTTCCTGCTATAACCCCAAACCACATCTCTTTTGGACATTCAGAATTACGGAAATGCTTATTTTTTCTTCTGTCACTCTACATAGAAAGCTTTTTCTTGTTATACAGAATTACTTTGTAATTAGCATTTCTTTTTCCTTTAGGAGCAAGTTCATTCTCTGAAGTTCTGTTAAATATTTATTCAATTGTAAAACCCAAGAGCAGGAAAAAAGATGAATATGGAAAATGGTCCAATAATTAAAAGCATTCAAATATATTCATATGCTGGAGAGTGCTCTTATTGTTTATCAGAGTATATGAATTTTTCTGGGGAAACATGTGGATATTGGTACTTTCTGTATTACTTGGGAGTATGACAGCCCTCTTTATTAGCCTTCTCATTTGAAGAAAACAAACAAACTTTCAGCAAAGTTTTCATGAAAGAGATTATTCTCTTCACTCCAGGGAGCCCTTTAAGTTCTATGCTGTAAATCACAAAACTGAAACAGGCTCTGAGGACTCCTTTGGAACCTAAATTTGCTTGTTGAGATTCTGCCAATTCAGTCTTTATTCTGTTTTCCTCACTCCTGATGATTCTTTTTAGTTTCCCTTTGTATTTAGCAGGCACAACTGGAATTTCATTTATTCTGCTCTTCCTACTTAGTGCCAGATCTTTTCCTCTGATCAGTGTGTTAATTTATAATTAGAGTTGCCCCATGTAATTTGAATGTGCCTTCATCTGATCCAGAAAAGCTGGCACAGTCTTCTTCATCTTCACAGTTATTTAAGCCTAGAATGCGGCAAACTTTCTGGAGTCTAAACTGAGTTGGACCCCAAAACTTCCTACACAGTCATGCATTTATTCAGTCTATAATTTCGTGAGTTTCCGAAGTCTAATTTTCCAACTTCATCAAATAATAAACATTATTTGAAATATGTAATTTGGGTTTCTCCAGTTAAATATCAAGAAATAGAGTCTAAGTTATATTTTTAAGTCTTTATTTATGCAAAACCTCCTGTGAAAAGCCTTTACATTTTCTTTCTTAATACTCATTTTTTTTTCTATTTTAAACACAATAAATGTGTATTTAATAATATGAAAAATATTGAGGTATGCAAAAAAAAGAAAATTGTCCCCAAATCCCATCATCCAGTGCAATTGCTCTCGACTGATGAGATAGCCTATTGTTTTTTTCTATGTGTGTACATTTGATGTTTGCATATGTGTATACAGATATAGATATAGATTGACTCAAACATAGTATTTATTTTACTCAATGGCTTTTAGGTAACTTTTTATTTTGATATCATTCAGATTTACGTACACATTGTAAGATTAGTACACAGAATTCTTGTATACCCTTTTCTCAGATTCAGCAATTGGTTACATATGCTCCATTTGTGCTCATTGTTTTACAGCCTGTTCTTTTACTTAGTAAATATGTTTTCTGATGTTTACTAAAAATGATTGGATTTCATCATTCCAATGATGATAATGGGGGTGATATGGATGATGATAATGAATGCTAAATATTAATTGGACACTTTTATTTGTCAGGCAGTCTTCTAAGTGCTTTATATATATCATCTCATTTAATCCTCAGAATACCTCTAGAAGGTGTTATTATTATTATCCCCATGTTAAATGTGCATAACATATAGTACGAACGTGAAGTGAGACAAAACCGGAAGGTGAAGAAGCTAGAAGCAGGCTAGGGAAGAGCCTCAACCCTCATAGCAGAGGTGCTTAAAGTATACTGTGAAACTCAATGGGTCAGATCAAGACAACTGAGCAAACAGCAGGATCACCAGCATGGTAACACCAGTTCTCCTGAGCCCACGTCTCACGGGCCTATGCCTTGGCCTGGGTGGTAGTTTTGTGCACAATGAGTTTTGCCTCTGTTGGGGAATCGAGGGCTAGGGACTCAGCACCTTTTGTAGAAAGCAGTAAACATGCCCCATTGCATCAGTCATTTGGTAATTGTATTGTGGTCACCTTAATCTCCTTAATTGCCTGTGTGTCAAGTGCCAGAAACAGTATCAAGCCTTGTCATTTGATAACACTGAGCAAGGATGTGCAGGGATACTTGGGTCCAAGGCAGATGGCCTCTTCTAGTGGATTTATAATCAGATAAATCAGAGCCATATTATTGATCCATTTTATGATTTCTTCCATCTCATTTTGTAAGTTTATTATAAATTATTCCACTAATTCCATAGCATAAAGGGTGTTTATTTTATTTTTTTGTTTTATCAGAGAAATAAAGCTACGATAAATATCCTTTACTAAAGTATTTTCTCATATCCCTGGTTATTTACTTCAAGTAAATTTCTTGAACTAATTACTGCATCAAAGAGAATGCATTTTTTTTTTTTTTTGCCATACTGCCGAATTATATTGTTGAAATATTACCTTAGTTCTTCCAGCAGCACTTTTTACAAATAATGATAACATTCTCCTCTCTTTTCTAGTATTTATGCCTTAATAAACCAGATAAACTTATCTTGGTCTTACTGAATTAGCTAAAAAATCTGGAACAATGACAGTGGGTATATTTATCTAAGCATAGATCAATTTTTGATGGAAAGTTTGTTTTTAAATGATTTGTTGCCTATCCAGACAACAAGACTTGTTCAAATCCAAATTTATTTCCTTACCTGTTGTGTCTCCTCTAAGGATCAGAAATTTGATTAATATATGGAAGAGTTGTTAAATTCAGTATTTTATAAAATAATAAAAAGAATATCTTGTATGCAGTAAGAAATACATGCAACAATGCTGGACTACAAACTTGTTTCATTTATAGTCTGTATTTAAGGATTATTTAATTATGGAGTCTCATCAGTGAGTGCTGTTATAAACCTCCATTTTCTTTTCATAATGGAATTGGTGAAAATCATCAGGCAGTGTGACCAAAGGAATGATTTGTTCACGTTTAATTTTCATGTTTCTTTTTCCAGGTTCCACTGATCCTCTTCTGTAACCCATTTTCATCCTATGTCAGTCTGCTCCAAGATATTATGCTGCAACTGCAATTTGCATAAGATTTCTAGTCTTTGCCTGTGTCTTTGCTCTGCCTTCATTTGAGCTTTTACTTGTCTCCAAAATACTCTGCAAAATGCTTCTCTTGATTACTCATACCCTAGGAACAGCTTTGCTCTCTGTGAGGCTCTAAAGTTCTGACTGTTTCTCTATTCTCATTACTCCGTGCTTCTGCTGCCTCTGGCCTTTTGAGTTGAGCCTCCTGTGGCCTGTGGCTGCTATGCGTAGGTCAAAGCTGTGTGTGAATAAAATCTAAAGGGTATTGACTGGTCTTTCCAAGAGATCTCATTTTGAAATGTTTCTCTGTTTTTAGTGTTTATCGGGACAAAAATTTAAAATGTTAGCACTGTCATAGATAAAATAGAATTGAATGAATAGAATAGTCTATTTGATGTACCTTTGTGTTGTGTCACATTGGTGATATAAAAATTTCTTTCCTCTGGGGCACAATGGAAGACATACTGTAATCTGAGGGAAAGGGGCAGACCAGGTAATCTCATAGGCTGTTTAGTTTTTTGACTCATTCCCTTTCAGCAGAGTGAGCTCCATAGTTAATAACTCTAGCTTCCCCAGGTTCTGCCCATTGGTATGATTTCCTTATCCAATGGCCTTCACAGCCACTCGTGAAAGTAGTAGTCAGGAGGTTCACACAAGAGGGCTGTCTGTAGTCTGTTGGATCCAGCCTGGCTGTGCCAGCATCCTTTGAAGTCATGTCTAGGAAAAAAAAACAACAACACCTTAGAGTTGAGTTTCCTATCTTGGTTTGAGTCATTCATATTCTGCTCACCAGGTTGGACTTTTTTCTTTTCTTTTTCTTGTTTTCTGCTGTTAGTATTCTTATAGATTTTGGTGAAATCCATGCCTTTTTTTTGGAGTTGGTTGAGGGCTAGGCGGTGAAGTTGTTCTGTTTGCATTAAACCAAACCAGAAAACCTGTTAGGCTGTGGTACGCTATGAATTTGCTAGGCTGAACTGTCAGAGCTGGGCTTATCATTCTTAATTACATCCCTGCCAGGACTCTTGCTGTCCTCATTTTTAATCTGTTTACTGGCCTTAGTTTTAAGGCCTAGAGGGAAAACAATGGGCAGCAGGGCACATTTCTTCAATCTCCCCATGCATCTCATTCCCAAGACATGAAATACTGTTTAGCATATTTGTCAGGTTGGAATTAGGATTTAGCATGCAGTGGGAAGTTCTTTGAAGGGGCTCATGGACAATGCTTCCTTTCCAACACTTTAGCTAATTGCACATATTCCCATTACAAATGTTAGGATACATTGTCTCAAACATTCCTCTTTTGCTTAATGTTTCACAAGTTGTATACTCTGATATCTTTAAATTGGCTGTGATATCCTTTAAAGCCTCACTTTGCTGGAAATATGGTCTAAATTTCCGGGATAATAGGCAATAATGAGCTAACTACTTTGTCATTACCAAATAGAAACTGCCAATTTCTTATTGATAGAATTATCATTGCCCCCCCACGTCCAACTTAGTCCACTTCAATTCGGCCAGTTTCATATTTTTTTGTGTGTCTGTTAATTGTAATATCATTTCTGGTACTTTTTAAGGCTCTTTTCTTCGTTACAAATAAATGAAACCCATGCAAAGCAGCTTACGTAAATGAGAAGATGTTATTGTAAAGAGACAGTGAGGTAACTTTAGGCGAAAGCAGGAAGTTTATCCGCTTTTAGGAGAGACAAAAACCATAAACAAAAACAGCCGCCTTCTTAGTTACAAGCTGAGATGGTTTCTCACCCCTGTATATCTGCATCATTTACTTTTTTCCCTCCCTACTTGAATTCTGTTTGGCCACAAGATGTGAGTGCCCATGTCCCATTCCCGGACCACAAGAGAGAGGATCTGATTGGTCTAGTTGGGTTAATTATGCACGCATGCCCAATCAGCTCCGTGAGCTAGGGCCAAATAGGACGGAGAGAGTGGTACAGCCGGAGGGATCCAGGAAGGCAGATTTGAGAAAAGTTTCATAAAATCATCAGGATATATCTTGGGATTGATCATTTTGTGCCATTTTTTCCCCTAGGATATTGTGTGCTCCTATTTTTGGGATGTTCTCTTGCAAAATATCTTGATTATTTTCACTTGATGTACTCTCTTTCTCAGAAATATCAAATATTCCTGTTTTAGATCCCCTTTACTGTCATTTTCTAGGAAAAGGTTATCTATTCCCCCCTCCCCCCGCCAATCTTTATTATATTCCATTTCATTAAAATTATTATTCTTTCCTACCCAGAATGTCTCTTCCTGGATTTCAGTCATGTTGTTCTATTTCATGCTGATTAAAAGCTGGCTTTCTTCTTTCCTCTTTCCTTCCTTTACAGAGCTCTGCCATCTCACTCTTCTTCTTCTGTCATTCTGTAATCCTTTTCTTGAAGTTTGATATCTCTTTCTTGAAACTTGCTTCTTTTTGGAAGTGTTGGTTCCTTGTGATTTAATTGAAATGTTGGAAAACTGTGTAGAAATTTTTAATTTTATTTCTTCATATGCCTTTGCTTTTTTCATTACCTGTTCTTTGTTTCCATTTGGTTGCTCTGTGAATATTAATCATGTTTAAACGGGACCAGGATTTTTTTTTTTTTTTAACACGAATAGTGTGGGGCAAGTGTAGTGACTGAGCTCATGTAGTCCAAAGCTTTGATTTGGGCCTTATTGTCTCAAATATCCTCTTGCCATACCTGTTATTTCCTTTGCTGTGGATGCACATCACCTTTTAACATTTTGAATTGAAGAAGTTTGTGGTTTCTTAGCAATGCTCACTCAATCTCTAGCTTTTTGACTTGAAATCTGGTTGGTTTTCTTTAGTGCTATTTTTCTGCAGTTCTTCACACTGAATTGTACCTCTAGATGACCATTTCCTCTTCTTTACTCTCCTTGTTATGCCATTAGATATTGTCATCTTGATCAATAATTGGATAGGGCTTGGAAGCCTATGACATTTATTTTTACCCCTTTTTTATTTTTTTTAAATAAACTCTATTGTGGTATAATTTACATGTAATAAAATTCCCACATTTTAAGTAAGAAAGAGTCAGGTGGGAGCAAAAGTCTTCAATAAATGAAGTGTGACAGGTGCATAGATTAAAACAACAAAGAGAAATAGTGGGTGGCTATTGCTAGAAGATATCAGCATTAATAGGAGTTGAGATTTTGAAAGAAAAGACAGGAGAAATGATTTGGAAGCCATTATGGGGAGCAGGAAGAATGGTTAACCAACTTCCAGGCACTGATTAGGGAGCTGAGACATAAAATGGTCTTTGCACCTGAGGGTTCCAGGGAAAATAGAATCTTCAGGAGAAGGCCACATTTCAGTTAACATTCAAATATTAGCAGTGTATCGGCATCCCCTCTGCTTTCAGAACAGTCCTCTTTCCGTGTACACTTACATATTTTTAGTTTTTAAATTAAATATTATCAAAGTAAAACCTGTACATATTTTAAAATCTGAGAGAGATAGAAGACTTATTGTAGAAATAGCCATCCACTTTCTCATCCTTTTTAGTTCAAGAGGCAAGAGTTTCTTCTGTTATTTACTTCCTATTTTGAAATAGCATGCCTATGTTGCTATTCTGTAGTTGTTTTTTCACTTCTGCCGATTTTCTACTGACGTTTTGTACCAGCCTTCTCACACACACTTTCATTTCTCCATCCTCCTGATAGTTACATTAAAATTCTTGAATAAATAAATATGCAGTACTTACATTATAATAGCTTATGTAGCATTATTCCACTGCTGAGTCATATAGAATAATAAAATTTCATTTGCTTTCTTGTATAATTCTGTGAAGTTAATTTGTGCCTCACATTTTAATTTGTTATTTTTCAATGTGTTTATTCTTAATTCATCCATAAACCCTCCAACACAACTGTAAATCTTCTAATACATGCCAATCCATAGATGATCCATCCATTTTATTTATTTATCCTGACGATGTCACTCTTGGGCCCTCTATCCTTATACTCCAATCAAAAGTAGTCTTTCCACAGCATATGGCACAGCTTTCACCTTATAATTTTTTCTTTTGCCTCTTTCTTCCTGGGGCTTCCCTATTTTCTGGGCCTTCCTTACTCTCTCTTCTTGGTTTACTTCCTACTCTTGGTAGAGCTCACATCATCCAGTAGTTTTTTAAAAAGAGGATATTTTGGAGTAAAAGTTTGAGAGTTTGAATATCTGAAAATGTCTTTGTTCTTCCCTTCAAATTAAATTGATAATCTGGTTAGATCTAGAATACTGGGTTAGAAATCATTTAGCTATAGAATTTTGAAGTCTTAATTTTATCCAAGCTTGCAAAGTTACCATTAAAAAAGTCTGATGACATTCGGATTTTCAATCTTTGTATTTACTTTTTTTTTCATTACTTTTCTAGAGTTCTCAAATTAAAAAAAAAATACTAAAGCAGCTGTAGGTTTATAGAAAAATCATGCAGAGAGTACAGAATTCTCATATTAACACCTCCACATGCAGTTTTCCCTATTATTAACATTTTGCATTAGTGCAGTGCCTTTGTTACAATTGATGAAACAATATTATTATAATTATTTTATAAACTGTAGTCCATAATTTACAATTAGGACTCACTCCTTGAGTTGTACAGTTCTATGTATGGCTTTAATTTTTTTGTAGTGGTAACATATATACAACCTAAAATTTCCCTTTTTAACCGCACTCAAGTATACAACTCAGTAGCGTCAATCACATTTACAATGTTGTGCCACCACTGGATTCTCAAATTTGTGATGCTGCTCCTTGGGGAGGTTCATATTCATCTATTTCGCTTGGTGTAGCAGTTTGGCAGTTTGATATAGTTATGAATTCCAAAAATAGATATTGGATTGTGCTTGTAAACTGGTCTGTTCACCTGGGCATGATTAAGTTATGATTAGGGCGTTGACTGGGCCACTTCAGTAGGGTGTTGCGCCCCACCCCCAGGTGGGTGGGGAATCAAATATAAAAGACATGGCAAAGAACAGAGTTGGGTTTTTGAGTTGGAGTTCTGATGTTGGAGTTTTGTTGCCGGAGCCCGGGGAGGCGAGCAGACGGAGGAGCTTGGTTGTGAGGAAGGAGAGAAGGTCCCGGGTTAGAGAGGAGCCATTCGCCTGATAATCTACAGCTGGCCTTGTAGAGAGAGGAAAGGCCTAGGGAGCCTCACAGTCTACAGCTGGCCTTGTGGAGGAAACAGAGGAGCTGAGCCCAGAGAGAAACGCAGCCCCGGGAAGAGAGGAACCCAAGAAGCTTAAACCTGGCAGATATCGGCAGCTGTCTTGTTCCAACATGTGGCCAGAGGCTTTGGTGAGGGAAGTAACTTATGCTTTATGGCCTGGTAACTGTGGACTTCTACCCCAAATAAATACCCTTTATAAAAACCAACCGGTTTCTGGTATTTTGCATCAGCAACCCTTTGGCTGACTAATGCACTTGGCATTCAGTGGTTCCTTTTAACCTGGATGTTCATGTTTTTCATAGTTGGAAAAATCATTTGTATTCTTTATTTAAGAATGTTTGCCTCATCTTTTCTTTTCTCATACTAGAGTTTCTTTTAATTGAATATCAAACACTGTAGGCAGCCACAGATTTTCTTATTTCTTCTCTTTCATTTTCCATGTCATTTATCTTAAAAGTTTTGAGAGATTTTGTCAATTTTATTGAGTAAAAAAAAAAGGTTCTGTAATTTTTTTTTTTTTTTTTTTTAGGTACTGGCCTGGGGATTGAATCCTGGACCTTGTATGTAGGGAGCTGGCACTCAACCATGAGCCACCTCAGCTCCCCTGAGTTGTTTTTTTTCATTTGTTTGCTTGTAGTAGGTTTTTTCTGTTTTTTTTTTAAAGGAGGCACTGGGAATCAAACCTCCCGGTGGGAAGTAGGCACTCAACCACTTGAACCCCATCTGCTCCCCTGTAATATTGTTAACATCTAAGAGCTCTCTGTGTTTTATGTATGCTTCTTTTAAATAGAGTCCCTTTTACATGATGTAGTATATATTAATTACAGTATATTTGAAATATACTACCTAGTAAATACAATATATTTTAAAATAAAATAACTATTATTTTATATGTTCTGTATTTTGGTTTGTTTGCCTTTAAAAAATTCACAGACATTATGGACATTAACATTGAAGGTTGATGGCATTTTTTTTTGTTAAAAGAAAGAAGAGAAACATCCCATTAAATATATATAGTAGTGGTAAGATGCTTCAGCATTTCATAAATATTCAAATATGAAAATTATCCTAGAGTCAATGAAATATGGTTTTATTTCTATATATGACCTTTCTGTATAATGAATTCTGGTATCAAATAATTTAAACTTATAATTTTATGCTCTCTAGTAAACAAATGATAAACTTGATTAATAAGAAGTCTGTAAAATTTTAAAAATATTTTAATCAAATTTAATGTCAACAGATGCTTTCCTTTAAGAGTTAGGATGGTAATTTATTGTCTTATTCTTTATGTTAATTGATAGGACATTATTTGGGATAAAGCAATAGAAAATGTTAAATTTTTTTTCAAGATTTTTAAGAACTTGGAATGGAAATTAGAAAAATTTTACCTACTTAATAACTTTTTCCTAGAAAGATTGGTATTTCTTTGTATGCATGTAACTTTTACTATCAAAAGCCAAAGAGCCCTTTTTAGTATTTTAATCCTAAAATATAATTCATTGACTACTATGATATATACTATATTTGCATGTTGCTTTACACTTTTAAAGAAATTTTGCATAAATTGCGTCATGGGCATTTTCTAAGTCATACAAAAATACTTGTATTCATTGAACATTTATTCATCTTTACTATTTTTTTCTTATTTTTCTCCTTTTTTTTGCAAGGAAAGTTAAAATCCATGATTTATTTCCCCCATCCTTCAGGTTATATACAGTAAAGTCATGGTAGACTCAAAAAGTGATTTCCTTTCATATATTTTGGCAGAGGTACTGTGACAGCTTGAAGTTCTTTTATGAATCCCAAAAAGGAAAAGATTGTTTTTGAACTCAACCAGCCCTATGTGTGTGGGGCCCTTTTGATTGGACTGTGTCAGTGAAGCATGATACAAGTTGGGTTTCAGCCCTGTTACTGGAACTTTATATAAATAGAGACACAGGAAGAGGCATACAGAGAAAGGAAGCTGCCAATTGTGATCCTGCCATGTGAGAGAGACCTCAAGGATCGCTAGTAGCCAAAGCTTAAGCATGAAGCTCAAAAGAGCCTGGGCTTACGGAACAGCTCAAGGTTGAAGAGATGAGCCATATGCCTGAAAGGTCAAAGCTGAACTCAGGAAGAAAGTGGAGCAGCTGAGACTGAGAGAGGAGGCTCAGAAAGAGACAAGCCCTCTGCCTGATCACCCACAGTTGGGCTCCAGAAGACTGTGAGCCCCGAGGGGGAGGTGGCAGGACACCAGTATCGTAGTAGCTGACTTTGATGAGGAAAAATCTCTGATGGTGCCTTGATTTGGATATTTCATGACCTCAGAACTGTAAGATTATACTCCTCATAAATTTCCCATTATAAAAACCAACCCATTTCTGGTACATTGCTTTGGCAGCCCTGAGGCAACTAAGACAGGCACTAATGAGGTGGGACACATATTAACTAATTTGAGACTTCTCCTTTTTAATATTATATCCATTATATATCTTCTAAAATAGATTTCCCCTTTTGAATATTCCTGTAGAATAAGCAAATATTCTCACACTCTATTCAGCTCTCTTCTGTATTGTGATTAGGAAAGAATTTAACTATGGTCATTTGAAGGGCAATCTTTTTCTTTGCTTACAATGTTTATATTTAAGTATATTTCCAGTACAAGATTAATTTCTTAAAGGCATCTGAAAAGCAATCAGAGTATGTAATCATATCAGCATTTTGTAGATTTACCCCCAATTTTTGTAGTTTTCTTCGGTATCTAACTTTTATTTTAGTAACTCATCTTTTTTATGTTCCCAAATAATTCAGTTTAGTTTTTTTTTCTTTCCTTTTTTTTTTTTTTTTTTTAGTGCCAGGCCCTGGGAGAGACAGATCAGCCCCTAAGGCCTCCGCTTCCCACCATAACCTGGGGTCAGCTTTCTGTCCTCCCTGTCCTGAGTTAAAAATCTTAACTCCACCCTTTATTGGGGATACAATTTACTTAACCTCTGTAAATTGGTACAATGATGATTTTTACTGTCTTTTTTTTTTTTTCTTTTTTCTTTTGAGAGCATAAAGTACAAAAATCCTAGGACCTTTGTGTTTGCTGTTTTCTGTGCCTAAAATGTTCATCTCCTTTCTATCCCTGACTAAAACTATAAATTCCATGAAGGTTGAGTTTTTTAAAAAATATGATACTCTTTATTTTTTCATCAATTTTATTGATACATATTCATGAAACATACAATCCATCTAAAGTGTACAATCAATGGTATTGATATAATTTCAGAGTTGTGCATTCATTACTTCAGTCAATATTAAGGCATTTTCATTACTCTAATAATAATAATAATAATAATATTAAACAAAAAACAAACAAAAATCTACCCCTTAATAATCACCTCTCAATCTCTCCTATCCTTCCCCTGCCATACAGAGCTGCTATTCTGTTTCTATCTCTCTAATTTATTTGTATTTATATTTTGTATAGTTGGAGTAAAACAGTATGTCATGTCTTTTACGTAGTTTCTTTCACATCATATATTTCCTCTTTTTTTTTTTTACCCTTAATAGAATATTACAAATATATTACTATACATTATTGTTCATAGTTTGCTTTGATTGTATTTTTACCTGATAGTAACATCTTGTAACATTAACATACATTTGCTCTGTTTCAAAGAAAAACAGTATTATATATGCCATATTACCCATACTCATATTTCACATGACGAGTTGTTATGCTACACAGTCTCATGTTACTTTTTAGCTTCCCTTCTAGTAATATATATGATTTTAGACTTTCCCTTTCAACCACTATCATACCCATATATTAGCACTGCTAGTTATAAAAAGTATAATGTGCTTTCACCATTTCTATTCATTTCCAAAGATATATGAAAAACCCTTTTACCAGTCCTGCACAGATTAAACCTCAGCTCTCTGTTCTCTAATCTAATTCTATTTTCTGGTAACCTATATTCTCATTATTAACTCCATGAGTTCACACAATATATTTATTTCATAATGATTATACAATGTTTGTCCTTTTGTGTCTGGCTTGCTTCACTTAATATAATGTCCTTTGGGTTCATCCATGTTGTCATATGCTTCACAACTTCATTTCTTCTTACAGCTGAATAATATTCCATCATATGTATTCACCACAATTTGTTTATCCATTCATCAGCTGATAGACACCTGGGTTGTTTCCATCTTTGGGGATTGTGAATAATGCTGCTATGAACATCAGTGTGCAGATGTCTGTTCATGTCACTGCTCTCAGTTCTTCTGGATATATACCTAGTAGTAGTATTGCCAGGCCACATGGAAATCTATATTCAAATGCCTTAGGAACTGCTGAACAGTTTTCCATAGTGGCTGTGCTATTCTACATTCCCTCCAACAATGAATATGCATTCCTATCTCTCCACATTCTCTTACTTGTAGTATTCTGTCTTTTTAATAGTGGATATTATAATAGGTGTGAAATGATATCTCATTGTAACTTTGATTTGCATTTCCCTAATCGCTAGTGATGTTGAACATCTTTTTTTGTAATTTTATTTCTTCTTTGGATAAATGTCTATTCAAGTCTTTTACCCATTTTTAATTGGGTCATTGGTCTTGTTGAGTTGTAGAATCTCTTTATATAACATGGATATAAACCCTTATCATATATTTGATTTCCAAATATTTTCTCCCATTGATTAGGCTGCCTTTTCACCCTTTTGACAAAGTCCTGTGAGGTGCAAAAGTGTTTAATTTTGAGGAGGTCCTATTTATCTATTTTTTCTTTTGTTGCTCGTGCTATCTGTTTGTAGTTTAAGGGCCCCCATCTACTGTAATATCTTGAAGATGTTTCCCTACATTATCTTCCAGTAGTTTTATTGTCCCAGCTTTTATATTTAGGTCTTTGATCCATTTTGAGTTGATTTTTGTATAGGGAGTGAGATATGGGTTCTCTTTCATTCTTGTGGCTACAAATATCCAGTTCTCCCAGCACCATTTGTTGAAGAGACTGTTTTGTCCCAGTAAAGTGGACTTGGTAGGCTAGTTAAAAACCAGTTGGGGGAGGCAGCTGTGGCTCAATTGGTTGGGCTCCCATTTACCATATGGGAGGCCCTGGGTTCAGTTCCTGGGGGCCTCCTGGTGAAGGCAAGTCGGACTGCGTGGTGTGGTGGACTGGCGCAGCAAGATGACACAACAAAGGGAGACAAGCAGACACAGAAAAACATAGAGCGGATGGACACAGCAAGCACAAGCAGCAAGGGGGGGGGATAAATAAATAAATAAAAATAAATCTTAAAAAAATAAACAACTGAAACAGTTGGCCCTAGAGATGAGGGTCTATTTCTGGACTCTCAATTCTATTCCATTGATCAATGTGACTATTTTTATACCAATACCTTGCTGTTTTGACCATTATAACTTTGTAATACGTTTCAAGTTCAGGCAGGAAGAGTCCTTCTACTTTGCTCTTCTTTTTAAGGATGTTTTTAGATATTTGGGTTCCTTTCTCTTCCAAATTTGGCAATTGCCTTTTCTATTTCTGCAAAGTAGGCTGTTGCAATTTTGATTGGTATTGCATTGAATGTGTAAATCAGTTTGTGTAGAATTGACATCTTCATGATGTTTAGTCTTCCAATCCATGAATATAAAATGTGTTTCTATTCGTTTAGGTCTTCTTTGATTTCTATTAGTAGAGTTTTGTAGTTTTCTGGATACAGGACCTTTACATCTTTGATTAAATTTATTCCTAGGTATTTGAGTCTTTTTCCTGCTATTGTAAATGGATGTTTTTTTCTGATTTTCTCCTCAGATTGTTCAATACTAGTATATAGAAACATTACTGATTTTTGCATGTCGATCTTGTATCTTGCCACTTTGCTAAACTCATTTTTTAGTTCAGGTAGCTTTGTCATAGATATTTTGGAATTTTCTAAATATAGAACCATTTTATCTGTGAATACTGAGAGTTTTACTTCCTCTTTTCCTATTTGGATGCTTTTATTTCTTTTTTACTTGTCTAATTGCTTTAGCTAGAACTTCTAGCACAATGTTGAATAACAATGATGACAATGCGCATCCTTATTTTGTTTCCAATCTTACAGGGAAAACTTTCAACCTTTCTCCATTGAGTATGATGTTGGCTGTGGGGTTTTCATATATGCCCTTTATCATATTGAGAAACTTTCCTTCTATTCTTATATTTTGAAGTGTTTTTATCAAGAAAGGATGCTGGATTTTGTTGAATGCCTTTTCTGTATCAATTGAGATGATCATGTTGTTTTACTCCTTCAATTTGTTAATTTGGTCTGTTAAGTTAATTGATTTTCTTGTGTTAAAACACCCTTGTATACTAGGAATAAAACCCACTTGATTGTGATGATAATTCTTTTAATATGCTGTTGGATTCGATTTGCAAGGATTTTGTTGAGATTTTTTTCATCTATGTTTATTAGTGAGATTGGTCTGTAATTATCTTTTCTAGTAATATCTCTTTATCTGGCTTTGGTACTAGGACGATGTTGGCTTCAAAATATGTATTGGGTAATTTTCCCTCCTCTTCAATTTTTTGGAATAAACAGGATTGGTGTTAATTCTCGAAATGCTTGGTAGAATTCACATGTAAAGCCATCTGGTCCTGGACTTTTCTTTGTTGGGAGATTTTTTATGACTGATTTAATCTCTTTAAATGTGATTGGCTTGTTGAGTTCCTGTATTTCCTGTAGAGTTAACGTAGGTTGTTTATGTGTTTCTAAAAATTTGTCCCTTTCATCTAGGTTGTCTAATTTGTTGGCATACAGTTTCTCATAATATCTTCTTATGATCCTTTTTATTTCTGTGGGGTCAGTTGTAACATTCCCCTTTCATTTCTGATTTATTTATTTTTGCATCTTCTCTCTCTTTTTCTTTATTAGTCTAGCTAAGGGTTTGCCAACTTTATTGATCTTCTCAAAGGACCAGATTTTGTTTTTATTTCCCTATTTTTTTTTTTTTTTGTTCTCAATTTCATTTATTTTTGTTCTAATCTCCATTATTTCTTTCCTTCTGCTTGCTTTGATGTTGATTTGCTGTTCTTTTTCTAGTTCCTCCAGATGTTTAGGTGGGTCTTTGATTTTAGCTGTTTCTACTTTTTTAATATAGGCATTTAGGGCTATAAATTTCCCTCTTGGCACTGCCTTTACTGTATCCTGTAAGTTTGATAAGCTGTATTCTCATTTTTATTCATCTTGAGGTATCTACTAATTTCTCTTAAAATTTCTTCTTTGACCCACTGACTGTATGAGTGTGTTGTTTAGCCTCCATGCAATTGTGAATTTTCCCCTTTCTTGCCTATTATTGATTTCCAGCTTCATTCCATTATCATATGTGAAGGTGCATTGTATAATTTCAATCTTTTTATGTTAATTGAGACATTCTTTGTGATACAGCATGTGGTCTATCCTGGAGAAAGATCCATGAGCACTTTAGAAGAAGGTATAACCCATTGATATGGGATGCAACATTCTGTATATGCCTGTTACGTCTAGCTCATTTATTATATTGTTCAAATTCTCTGTTTCTTTGATGATCTTCTGTCTTGTTATTCTATCTATTGACAGTGTCATGTTGAAGTCTCCAACTATTATTGTAGAGATTTCTATTTTTCCCTTCAGCTTTACCAGAGTTTAGTTCAAGTATTTTGGGGTACCCTGGTTAGGTGCATAGATATTTATGACTGTTATTCATTCCTGTTTGATTGTCCCTTTTATTAATAAAGAATGGGCTTTTGCATCTCATAAAATTTTTGCATTTAAAGTATGTTTTGTCAATATTAGTATAGCTACCTCTGTTCTTTTTTGGTTACTGTTTGCATGGAATATCTTTTTCCAACCTTTCACTTTCAGCTGATTTGTATTCCTGGATCTCAGGTGAGTCTCTTGTAGATAGCAAATGGTTGATTCATGTTTTTTTTTTTTTTTTTTTTAAGATTTTATTTATTTATTCATTTATGCCCCCCTTTCTGCTTGTGCTCTCTGGGTCAGCTAACCACGCCGTGCGGGCGGGCTTGCCTTCACCAGGAGGCCCCGGGAACCGAACCCAGGGCCTCCCATATGGTAAACGGGAGCCCTACTGATTGAGCCACAGCCACTTCCCTATTCATGTTTTTTTAATCCATTCTGTCAGCCTATATCTTTTGATTGGGGAGTTTAATCCATTCACATTCAATGGTATTACTGTAAATGCATTATTTACTTCCACCATTTTATTCTTTGGTTTTCACATTTCGTATCTTATTTTCATCTCTCATTTTATCCTTATAGTTAGCCTTTCTGATAGTCTTCCCTTCTACACTATCCTCCAAGCCTTTGTCTTCTGTCTTTTCTGTGGGCTGTAGGGCTCCCTTTACTGCTTCCTTCAGAGCCAGATTCCTTTTTAAGAACTTTCTTCATTTCTGTTTATTTGTGCATGTTTTAAACTCACCATGACAGTTGGAATTTTGTGAATCCAAAAAAGCAAAAAATTATATTTTAAACTAATCTATTCCTATGAGTGTGAGACCCACTTGACTGGATTATGTCAGTAGGGTGTGATTCATATTGAGTCTCTGTCCTCTTGCTGGGTCTGATATAAAGGGAGACACAGAAAGACAGACATACACAGGAAAAGGAAGCCACCATGTTTGATCTTGCCATATAAGAGAGAGGAATACAGGATCACTTAAGCATGAAGCTCCAAGAGGATGAGCACAAGGAACAGCTCAAGAAGAGATGGTGAGCCAGAGGGGAAGGTTGAAACCTTGGCAGAGATCAGCAGCATCTTGCATCACCATTCCAGGATCAACAGTAGCTGACTTTGGTAAGAAAGTATCTCTGCTGATGCCTGATTTGGGCTTTTCATGGCTTTGGAACTCAACATTTTACCCCAAGTAAATCCCTTTTACAAAAGCCAACACATTTCTAGTACTTTGCATTGGCAGCCCTTTGGCAAACTAAAACACTAGCCTTCATAATTGAAGGACAATTTTGCTGGATAAAGAATTCTCAGCTGGGAATTTTTCTCTTTCAGTATCCTAATCATATCATACCACTATATTTTCACTTCCATGGTTTCTGATGAGAAATCCACACTAAGTCTTACTTGGTCTCCCTTGCTGCTTTCAGAATTTTCTATTTACCTTTAGCCTTTGACATTCCGAGTAGTATGTGTCTTGGAGTAGGTCTATTCGGATTTATTCTGATTAGAGTATGCTGTGCTTCTTGGACATGTAAATTCATTTCCTTCATGATAATTGGGGAGTTTTCAGCCATTATTTCCTCACTCTTTCTGTCCCTTTTCCCTTTCTTCTTCTGGAATTCCCATTATACCTATGTTGTTGCACTTTGTGCTCAAATTTTTCCCATTCTTTTCTCTCCCTTTTCTTTTCTCGCTTCAATTTCAGCTGTTCTGTCTTCTACATCACTTATTGTTTCTTCTGTGATTTCAAGTCTGTAGTTGTATGCCTCTAATGTGTTTTTAATCTCACCTATTTTGTCTTTCATTCCCATAAGCTCTGTTATTTTTCTATTTAGGTTTTCAAATTCTTCTTTGTGTTTGCCCAGTGTCTTCTTGTTGTACTTTATCTCTTTAGCCATATTGCCTTTCAGCTCATTGATTTGATTTAGGAGATTTGTATGACCCTTATAAGTTGTCTCAAATCCTGTGTCTTATCTGAGGCTTTAATAAGTTCCTTTGCTTGAGCGATTTCTTCCTATTTCTTAGCATGGCTTATAATTTTTTGCTGATTTCTAGGCATATGATTATGATGGTACTGTGATGCTTCTTTTCTCTCTCTTGTGTAGGGAATTAGTGGCAGGTGGCTGTGTGTTACTGCTGTTCTTTGATTATTTTTATTTTCTTTGCATGCACTTCCTTGGTAGGCCAGCAGATAGCACTCTTCAACAGACCTCTCAGCTAAAACCCTGGTCAGAATGTATTTGCTGTAATCCCAACCAGAACAACTTGACTGAGGATCCCGCCTCAGGGCTATTCAGAGCATCACAAATCAAACTTTCTCAGAAGCTGTTCTCCTTCTTTTGCTGGCAGCCCCCTTCCTTTTCCAGGATAGTTAATAATTCCACTCAACTCTGCCTCCTCAACAACCAGTCCCAGTCAGTAAACAGGGTGTTTGAGAGGGTTGGATCTGGAAGTGTTCGTGGGACACAGCAGGCCAAATTTGTTGGTCTAAAGCTGAGACAGCCTTAGGCTACATCTCTGTCTCCCCTTTTCTGGGAAAGTGGAAATTTGTGGCCCTCTCTGACCATAGCCACCTGCCAGAGTCTGGAAGACTCAGTGCTGTCTGTTCCAAGGATAGGAGGATGGGCACTAGTGGCTGTAGCTGCAGATTTTACTCACAGTCTTTTACTGTTGAGTGGCTTTTCTATTTTCTTTGCCCCTCTCTCTTCTGGCTTATGTCCAGTCTTCCCCCAGTATCCTAAGTCTTAGAACATTTTTCCAGGCAGTTTCTGCCTGTCCTCTAGCTATTTTTCTGGGAGAGAAGTGAGTCCTGCATCTCTGTAATCCTCTATCTTCTCAGAAGTCTTCAGTTATTATAGTAACCGCTATATTTAGCACTGGTTTTTCTTCAATTCATGTTATAATTAGAATAACATGTAAATTTGATGTGGTGGATTGGATTGTGTACCTGAGTTTAGATATGTTCTTAGTCTTAGTCCTCATTCTGGTGGGTATTGACCCATTGTAATTGAGATCTCATCAAATGGTTACTTCAATTTAGGTGTGGTCCAGCAGAATCAAGTTGGACTTTAATCCAGATTACTGAGCTGTTTATAGGCTGAGTGAAAGTGAGATGGAGAGAGAAGTCATTGAAGCAGCCAGAAGCTAGAAGTCAATGGAATCCAGAAGAAAAAGGAGAAAAGCCACTGTGTGCATTGTCACATCACAGAAAATTGAAGGACCAAGGATCCCTGGCAACCAAACTCAGAATGTCACAGTCTTTGGAAGAAATCATTGCCTTGCTATCCCTCGAGTTTGGACTTCTCCTAACCTCAAAACCATGAACTAATAAATTCTCATTGTTTAAGCCAACCCATTGTGTGGTATTTATTTTAGCAGCCAGGAAACTAAAATAACTGGTATAAACTTGTTTGGGTGAAAACACAACTTACTCTTAGAATCTGGTGGAAGCAGAAGGAACCTGCTAAAGAGTAGTTTGGTGGTTTTGAGTTAACATTTGTTATATTTTACTGAAGAAATGAAGAGCTTTGGATTAATCTATGAGTCAATTATGAGGTTGGTTGGTTAAGAGATTTACTTCTGAAGTGGAACCCTGAGCATCTGCTAAGACTGAGGAATGGGTGATGGAACTAAAAGAATCATGTGATATGTTTCTACAGCAGAAGGGATAATTTATTTCATTAATATTCAAAGCTTGCATAGAATTTAAGCTATTTTAAGTCTGTTTAATTATGTTGCATTCATTCAATGGACTACTATTTATAAAATTGTACTATGTATCATAAGACCAATTTATGTATTTACAGTAAAAAGTGCCTGTAAGTTATAATTAAGTGTGGGTATGTGTGTATGTATATTTTTGTGCCTGCTCAGGAATGAGATTACACTAGGTGTGTGTGTATGTGGGGGGATTTACTCCATAAACGCTTCAAAGAGTTAATACTTATATTACAAGCAGTTATGCAATTGCTTGCCTCTTGGATCAACAAGTGTATGGCTTTTGGGAATCAAGATACCCTATTAGACTGGTTCTTAAATGGACTAGCAATGTTATCAGAAGATGCTGAAACAGCATAAAAATGCTGTCCTGCCTGTCAGACCTTGGTTAAGGCTAAAATTATGGCTCAGGGACAGATTTCCCAAGCCAACAGGCTAGGATGTTCTTAGCAGGTAGATCACATTGGATCTTTCACCCATCCAAAGGGTTGAATTCCTGACGACAGTTGACATTTTCTCCCATTTGGCCTAGCTAACCCCTTCCATTTCACTGACTGGCCCTACAACATCACATTTGTTTCTTGTTAGGGTTTCTTGGACATATTACATTTCACAACAGCCTTGAATTTGCAGCCCAAGCCCATACATCAGTGGGCCCAATTGTAAGACATGCAATGGACTCTTCATTCTCAATGTCACCTAACCTGCAAGGATGATTAAATATTTTAATGGACAATTAAAGTATAGATTTAAGAGACTGATGGTTGGGGACAAGATAACCCAAACTGAATGCCATATCTCAGGTGAGCAATTTGGGTTCTTAGTGCAGCAATTCCCTGAAAGAGTACTTATCATTTTTGCTATATGTTTGATCAGGCTGTTCACTCCCTTCTTTCATTTGTACATTTTTCTTTTATAATTATTGATACCATGTTTTCTGTGATGAAGCTCTATGAGGGCCTTTCATCCCCTTTGATCCCTGTCTGAAGACCCAAATAAATGTGGGATCAGGATGGCTATTAAACAGCAGAGGGGAGGATGGTAATGTATACCCATTTTGAAATCTTTTGAAAATTAAGGATTTTATGTCAACCAATTCTTGAACATGATGTGACATTCTGGTTAAGTTATATGAAAAGGTTTTTTCTATAAAAATGCTTTCATCTCTGTTGCATGCAACGCAACTCTTCTGGGTAAAATATGTAGATGAGAGTAGGGAATGAATGAGAAAGTATATAAAATTCTGTTTACTGAATGGGACACATTGAGAACAAACAAAAACCCAACACCTGGGGAGACATGGAAGAGGCTGGGGGTCATTAGTGATCTTTGTTTTTCAGAACTGTTCCTGGAAGCCTTCACCTCCTCCTGAAGAAAAATTTCCCGTGCTGATCTTTTAAGCTATTGTTAGCACTTTGAATTAAAACCGAGGACCGAGCCTGACACCTGACAATGCTGACTATGAAACAGCAGGGCATGGCCTTAGCTTCTGCAGTTTTTGCAGAACACCTCCAGATGTCATCCACACTCTTGAGGTTGATGCACTGATATGGGTAAACAAAACTGGTTGGAACTGACGGCCTCAGACGGTCCCTCTGAAACCAAGGGCTGGACTGAGGGAGGAAGTCCCACCATGGGAAACCATATTGAGGACCCTATTCACCTGATTACTGTATTTTCTGTTTGGGATCCCCTAACATTGCAAACTCTTTGTCTCTGGGGGTAGATAACACGTGCCCTATGTGATTGTACTTCTTGCAGGTGTACCCTAACAATCATGACACTACTGACTCCTGGGAGGCATTCAGGTCAGCTTCAACTTACAGAGCTGTGCTGTTCCTGAACTGATGCCCTGGGGTTCATAGGACAATTTAAGGAAGAAACATCCTGGCCCTCTAAAAGAGACCCTAATGGATTGTGGGGCATCTTTGCCTGGATTAGCAATGGTTGGGGCTTATGACTATGTTTCCTTCTCTAGGCAGGCCTGATTATCCTGCTTAGACAAGTTCTTTTCGTTTTTTTATACTTCAATTTTTTAGTCTGAAAAATGATTGTAATAATTACCATCAAGTTTTGTTAATATTAAATACTTTGAAGTGATATAAGACACAGGGTACATATAGAAACTCAATAATGCTGGCTTCCTTCCTTTCATCCATCCCTCACTTCCTCTCTCTCCATCACTTCCTGTTTTTCTCTGTGTGACGGAATAATCTTCCTTTATTCACTTCTTTCTTTCTTTATTATTAGAAGTCTGTGTGCTCTTTCTCTTTGTATTTTATTTGTATGATAACCCCTCCATAGACACATACCAAAGATCATCATATTGGAATATTAGTCCTGATTGTTATGTTTGTTATTAAATTTTACTATACAGTTTGGACTTCTACCTAAGCAGAAGAAATATCAATAGCTATTTTAGGTTGTACTTTTGTGATCTTTATAGATGCAGAATTGGAGTGCTACTTTAATTATTGATTTCTATTTTGATAGTTACATTTATTTTTTATGATTTTGAGAATCATTTAGGACCTTTGCCTCCAGTGAGACTTCTTTAGTAGTTTTACCACTGACAACCTTCAAATGCATAACATGTTTTAGTATACTTTGTATGTTGTACAAGTACCTGGAATTCTAAAGAACATCCAAATCTATTTTTTGCATGCTTACTTAAATAAAACTAAATCAACACTCTTTGAAAAGGTAATCTGAGAAAGGAATTTAGGGAAAATTAGGTGCAATTGATGAACCTTATGTTAGTATCATTAGCAAGAAATTTAAATTGAATATGCCTACATTTTCTATTCACTGGACATAAAGAGCCCTCTCTGTGTGCATGGCATGTAAGGCAGATATCACATGCACAGAGTACCCTCTATTTTCAACTTTGTATTTTCAGAGACTACTTTAAGTTTTAATCACATGCAGGGGTAGATCCTAGTTTTGTGATGCCTGAAGATTGCACAATTATATAATTATTCAATTATTCTTCTTAAAAAAATGCAATTTAAAAATACAAAATTAGTTACAAATGTGAACAATTATATAGGATAAGAAAAACATCACACCTTACAGATTTTAAAAAGCTTACATATTCTACAAATATTTAAAAATCCAAGAAAATAACTTACTGTTTTTATTAATTAACTGCTCACAAAACTCTGTAATCCTCTTCCCTATATATTTAGTTGCATACTCTTTGATTGCCTCATACTATGAAAAATAATTTTGTAATATTCTCTGTAGAGACAATGAAAGGCATTTAGTTTTCCTCAAGCATGCTAGATTAAATTTCATTTTTTATTAATTGTTGTGATGCATTCAATATAAAAATTTGAGATATCTTCACTACTTGTAGTACTGTTCTAGGTTTATCCTCTACAAACACAGAAATTCTAAGATATTTTATTTTGAGATTTTCCTGTAAACCATTATGTTGTGTTGATAATTAAATAATGCTGCATTATTGAGAATGTACCTGACAGAACTGAATTTCCATTTTGCTTGGTGTCAATGAGGACTGAATCCTCTCCTTACAATTTTACATATCTGATGATTAGAAGAATGTACTAGCTTCTTGCTCCTTATATTTCAACCATTATTTATTCTCTATTATGTACAAATTTCCTGTTGAGAAAATAGGGCATGTTCATATCACACTATCACACTATGATCTCTAGACATATACATTAATTTCAATGATGCCTAGTGATTCATGTATAGTTAAATCAAATTAACTATACATGGAAAAAACTGTGAAACATATATTAGACCCTAGTAAATATTTCCCCAACTTGACTTTCTCTTAGCTAGATTCTAAAATGCTCTTGGCTGCTCCATTGCAACTCAGGGATTTACAATGGAGGGAAAGTCAGAGTGGAAAAAGACAACAGCTTAACCAGTTGTTGTTAAAATATTTTACTTTTGAAAATTTTAGAAAAAACAATGACTATATGAACACATTGCTAGGGATCCCCCAGGGCCTTGGAAAAAGCCTCATGTGAGGTGTCTTAAAAGCTTAAGTTTCGTTAGCTTTATAATAAATCTGCCTCTGGTCTCAGGAAATTCTGAGTAGAAGTTTTTCCCTAGAGAGAACTGCTTTTGCAAAACTCAGATATGCCACATTTGATTTTGTGTCTGATTATATTTTCCAACTCTGGTTTAGTGCAAAAGTTAGGAACAGCTCAAAAGTTTCTGAGGTGGTGACCCAAGAATTCTTCCCTGCTTCTTAGAATGCAACTTCTGTAACGCCTATTAAAAATGAACGAATTTCAGCATTAAAGACAAACAGGACATGTGAAAGAAGCAGAAAATGTGTACTGGTCCATACAACATAGACCTAGTTCAAACTGTTGAAGATATAAAGATGAGTGCTAAAAAATCCAGAAATTCCCAAGAAACAATCACTGGCTGAATAACAAGAGGTTGTGATGAGTTAAAAACTGTCCAAAATCTTGTTCTTAGTCTCCCAGGCCAAGGAACATGGTTTTTGTTCCCAGAGTTGAACAGATTTCCAGAGTTAAACAAACCAAAGGAAGTTGCTTCACAGAAGTTAACTTATACTAACTAGGCTGTCCAGAGACTGAAGCATATCATCTGAATGCCAAATAATTAATTTATAGTAAAATAAAATTTTACACAGACCAAAATAGTTGTGTTAGTGTGACAAGCTCTTTTGCTCTCTATAGACTAGCTTGAATGGGAATTCTAATTATAAACAAAACGTTATTTGGTGAACATGGAGTGAGAAAATGGGGTGCATGTGATCTTAAGGAATATTTCTGGGTCAGTGTATGTGGAATCACATTTCCCCATTTCTGTTGGCCAAGGTTTGCTTTTCCCTGGAAATTTTTAGATGCACAAGGACACATTTGTCATGTATATTCTTTCTGATGGATATAGTCATAGTTCACATAGATGCCCTTGCTATGGCTGCAGTCAAATACTGCTGAACTGAGCTAGTTTTAACCTTTCAGGTGACTTAGCATATATCTTTTCTATATATTTTACATATTTAAACTTTTGACAAAGTAATACACAACTCTGGTTGCCTAATCAGAAGGTCTTATGATGAAAGGAGTAGATCCTGTCCCATGGCTCCCGTTCCCAGTTCTTTCTCATAGAGACTAAACTCACATGTGCAAATGTGTGGAGTGGACTCTCTTTTTTATTTTTTTTTAATTTTTAAAGAAGCTTTAGATTACATAAATGTTACATAAAAAATATAAGTTATTCCCATATACCCCACTCCCTTCCTCTCCCACACTTTCCCAGATTAACAACATCCTTCATTTGTGTGGTACATTTGTTACAATTGATGAACGTATATTGAAGCATTGCTACTAATCATGGACTACAGTTTACATTATAGTTGACACTCTGCTCCACACAATTTTATAGGTTATGAAAAAATATACAATGGCCTATATCCCACACTGCAATGTCATGCAGGACAACTCCAATATCCTGAAAATGCCCCCATATTACACCTATTCTTCCCTCTCCTGTCCCTCTGAACCTCTTGGGGCCACTGCCTTTATATCAGTGATAAGAATTCTTCCATTGTTAGGATAATAATAAGCATATAGTAGAATAGTAATAAGTCTACTTTAGCCCATTGTTCATGCCCCAATCTTGAGGATTTTGGGATGGTGATTCCTACTCTGCTTCTAATTGAGAGGGAGCTTAAATCCTATGGGGCAGATGATTGGAGCTATCTTGCTTGCAGCTGCAGACACTCTTTGTTCCTTGGGATGGGTGTTGTTCATCATTACGTCCTTGATAGTTGTCCTAGGTGAGTCCAATGAACTAGAGAATAGGTGTTGCAACTCTGCTGAAATTCAGGGCTCAACTGGCACATGGGTGGACCAAAGATTTAAGTCTCTGGGACATATATTTATCAAGTATATTGCTAATTATAGGTTCAAATAAAAGGGACAGAAGAGCCATATGTAGAGAACCTATAAATGAGTCTAACTCTGTTACACTGGGAAGCATAAATTCCAAAGTAAGGCCAAATGGAGTCTCTTTTGATGGTCAGTTTTTAGATATTTTCTATTAACTTTCTGCTAAGATATATGAGGAGTTAGCACACTTACAAATACCTAATCTTCCTTCCTTCCAAGACAGATATGTCATTTTTGTTCATGCATTCTTATGTTTGTAACATTGAATAGTATTTTTATACCTTTACATTTTGTTCTGCCAATTATAAACAGTGTTTTTTTATTCCCTATTTTATAAGAGACAGATCTTAATACCTCTTACTCTTGATTTCAGCACTTCTGTCTTTCAGGTTCTGTTATTTATACTTTACATTGTCAAGACTGGGAACAAATGCCATTGCCTACCATACATTCCATGGAAGACAAAGTTCATTAAACTTATTACAAATCACATTTGCATTCTGGCAATAAGTTGATTGTTGAGAAGAAAAATCGACCAAGAAAGAATTTTGTAAGCAATAGTCACAGTCTGTCAGAGCCTGTACATTAGTTGTACTTAAAGACTCCAGGTAAGAAGCCTGAGAAAATGAAACATGAAGTATGTTTAAATACTACTTTTCATGTATGTTATGTCTTTAAGTTCTGAACACATAGACTAAAGCTAATTAGGTCAAGACAACCAATCCTATATTTGGTAAACAGCCCGATATTACTTTATATTAATCTGTGTAACAACCTCTCCCAAAGGTCCTTGGAAAACCCAAGTCTTCATTGACTTTTATGGATACATAAACTTGTGCATGCCTGCTACACAAGTACTAAATCCAGGAGCTGGTTGTTAAACAAGTTCTGTTATTAATCTTGTAAACTTAGAACATTAATAATGCACTTACATTCTTATGATTATGTGAATAATTTTCACTAAGAAGAGTCTATTTTTTTGTTTCCAATTCAACATTTTGCTTACCCATTGCTCTTCTTTTTCCAACACTATTTATCTTTATTATATAATCTTTCCCTCCCCCTGCCTGACCTCAGACAGTTCAGCTTTATTTAACAAGGCAGAATAAATATAAGAATAAAAATTCTTCTCTGGATAAATCACAGGAACAGTAAATTCAAACATTATTAAAAACTGAACTCATCACCTTTAATCCAGTCCAGCTCCTCCAGTGTTCCCCATTTTAGTGCCAGCTGGTGTCTAACCCCCAAACCCAGAAGACGTCCTTGGCTCCTTCCTCTTTCTCTTTATATTCTGTCTGCTGTCAGGTCCTGTCTGCTGTGCCTCATTAAGAACAGTTGGATTAGTCCAGTTTTCTCTATACTCACTACCCTTACCTTGGTTTTATCTGACCTGAATTTTGAATTCTCTCCCAGTGGGATTTCTGTAACAGCCGTTCAGATCTGCTATTTGTGCCTCTGGTCTTATCCACCTTCAAGCTATTCTCCACTCTCAAGAGTGTTGTTCTAATATTAGGCTCTAATTAAATACATTTTCTGCTTAAAGCCCTTTATTGATCGCCCATCACTTGCATGACAATGTACAAAATCCTTAGCATGGTAGTCAAGGCCTTTCATCATCTGGATTCTGCTTACCTCACAAGTCTGGTATCTTAACATGCCACCCCTCTAAGTCTTTACTCCAGCCAAACTGAACTATATCCTGGGTCTCCAATGTGCCATGGCCACCTTTCTCTTTTCGGGTTTTGCATATTTTGGGCCCTCTCTCGGAGCATCTTTCAATCAAATCACCCTCTTCCCCTGGCAAGCTTGTGTGTCTGGTCTCAGTTTAGATGGTAAGTCCTTCCTTGAATATCCTCTTCTAGAGTTTTTACATGCCAGCCTCTTATTTACAAAGAAAATGCTTTAAATATTTCTCGCAATACATGTATAGTGCTGAAATTACCTCTTTATTTTTCTCTTTAAACCACTAGACTGCATATTGTTCATGGGAACTATATCTTATTCACAGTGTATCCTTATACAGACCAGTATAGATACCAATATTGCCTATTATCTGTTTGCTAATTAAATGAATGAAAAGCATTCAAGTCCTTTGTCATAGAATTCTTGATTCTCAAGATACTTTCAATAGAGCCAATGACTATTTTATGGGATGATGTAAGTATAATTCTGCTTTAAATGGAATAGATGCATTAGATGATATCTCTCTAGTTGTGTTAAGGTTATAAACATATTACAATTTTCTGCCTTTGTGCATTCTGAAGTAAATACCATTTTGCCAGCTTTGGTGACACCCTCTTCAGGCTGCCACAGGCTTTGAATTTCCATATGGCTTTCTTAAGCTAATTTTCCATATCCTATAATTATCCAAACTGCATTAATGTGAGAAAAGTAATATCTGTTAGTATTTGTGGGAGTATAAGTAATGACCTCTGTGGTTATTTGTAGACATATTATGGTAAATTTCCTGCAACTGTTTTAATCTAAATTCAGCAAATTATTTTATTTAATTTTTTTAACCAGAAAGCTACTTGAAATCTTGTTCTGCTTTCCATCCGGTTTTTAAAAAGTTTTCCAAATGAGGAATTTGTTTTCCAATTTTTAAATTAACTCCTGTAGATTATTGGGTAACATTCTTTTTGCAGAGACTTCAAAATCTCCTCTCTGTGGATATACTATTGAGTGAGCTGTAGTCATCTTAAAGGGTTGAATTTAATGTTTAAGTTTTGGTTCATATAAGGCTTCCATTGTAATATATGCATTAGTATCAGACATTTTCTTTTCCAAATATTTTGTACTTTCTTCTGAACTTTCTCACATAGATTTTCCAATTTGCTTGTTTTGTAATGGCATTTTTAGTAAGGGAATTTGGGGTAATTAAATTGACCACATTTAAAAATTACTCTTAAAAACTTGTTTAACTAGAAGTTGGCATCAGGCAAGTATCTCAGCATCTGTAAGTCTTGCTGTTTCATTCACTATTAGATTGACTATGGTTGACCACTGGAATAATGGCTTTCCAGGGCTCTTCTTGAAGCTCTGGACTCCTTGCATGTGCCTGGGGGCTGGCAGGCAGGAGGAGGATGGGGCTGGGGGCAGGAGGAGGATAGGGCTAGATGAGTGGGGCAGAGCTCACTTCCCCTACCACATTCAGCCCAAGCAGCTTCACTTTCAACTGCTTTTATATTGAGCTTCTGAGTAAGATTTAATTTTTAAAAAATGTGAAAGGATAGTGTTGCTACAAAATACCACAGACATAGAACTTGGGGAAGGCTTGTTTTTTGGGGGTGTGTGGGGCAGGGCTAGATGTGTTGCAAAGCTGCCTAACAGTAGAATTTCCTTTTAGTTCTGGCTAGCTCCTGTAGCTCCTGAGTATCCTATTCATTCCATGAACAGACTGCTAACTAATAGCACTTTAGTTATTTAAACTATGGCTCCTCTCACTCAGAATCTTCAAGGACAATTCCCAGCTACAAAGGATCCAATGCTCACCCTCTGCAACAACTGTCCAGTGAGTGTCTTTGAAATTTCCTTCCCACCTACGACTGAGAAGGCTGTATTTCTTATCTTGAAGAGTATCCTGAAAGATATCTTTTACAAGAATTTATGAAGGAAGCATGCTATATGTTTTGTTCTAAATACCCTCTAAAATTGTTAAGTATTTAAAATATGCAAATGAACAGAAGTGAGTCTGATCTTATTTATTTGCAATTCATGATGCTCATGTTTCCCTTTTCACTGGTGGAGGACATTGCTTTTTTGTTTGTTTGACTAACATCCTTTTCCCCTTCTTCTGGAGACGGTACCACCAGCTCCCTTTGGGAAGTGATCTTCTCTCAGTCTATGGGTTCTAGGGAGGAGAGTGTGGAACACAGCTCTATTAAACTTGGCTGAGGGCAAGGTATATGACCCAGTCAGCAAACCAAAATTCTCTTATGAGATCTATATATTCTTTAGCAGAGAAAGAAATCCTTTTTCCCCCTGGCCTTTACTAAACTGAGACGAGGTAAACCTGAATAATTGCAGACTATTCTTAGTTACCTCTAGGTCTACTTTGCTTTTGTCACTGTGATAGGAGGGCAGATTTATGTACTCTTATGGGTAAAATTCTTGGGGTCTCAAGGACTATCTTCCTGGCTTCTAACAAAACTCTACTTAGGAAATAGTTTCTGTAAAATAGAGGATACCCATTTCTGAGATTTTCAAAGTCTGTCTTCCCATTTCCAGCACCACCTCCCCTTTCTTTTTGCTGCAGGAAAAGTTTGGAAATTAAAGCTAAAGTTTTATGACAGATTGCTATTCCCACGTCTTCTGTAGTTGAGACAAAAATATCTAACATTTTTCACCTTTTAACATTTCTTACTTGTAATGTATTAAGTAAATAAAACTTATTGCAAGATGCATACTCACAAAATGTCCACTGTAAAATATATACTTTTCCTGTACCCTGTTTGCTCATATAGATTCCATGGGTATATCCTGCATTAAAGCGAAATGAATTAAAACAAGAATCCATTTACACCATCTACCTTGATATTTCTTGTCACACACAACTATGAACCCTTAAACACAAATTCATGCTTTTTCATTCCTTTGCCGGGTGGTTTCTACTTTTACAACCAGTGTGCACTGAATAGACTCCTTTTTGCTCCCTGACAAGTACGGGGAGGACAAATTAGAGTTAAGGATCATACTGAAGTCATCTGTTGTCCAGGTGAGCCAAAAGCTAGAGTATAGATTATCACTTTAGTACTTATTGCTCAATTTGACTGTGTCCTATCTTCTCTTCCTTAAAAGACTATAATGGTTGAGAATAGGCATTCTTTTACCAGATTGCATGTCTTTAATAATAATGAAGCAAAGCTTTGGGCCACAATTGAAGTATATAATTTCTTTGCAATACTTCCCCAATCATTGACTATTTCTCTGCTCGTAGTAGATAACTGCTGCTGTAATATCAAGTTAGTAATGAAACCTGTGATTGTTCTCCACTCCTGGGATTGCTTCTTTTAAGTATAGGAAATCTCTTTCCCACTCATCAGACAAAGGGATCTCTAAAGGCGAAAGGTAGAATGCATATTTAAATGATGTGTCAGTACAAGAGATTTGAGGGTTAGGTGTGGTGTTGGAATCTAAATCTCAGATGCCTTGATCTAGATGTAAAAGGTTGTATCATTTCTCTCATGCTGGCAAAGATTCCCCAAGAAAATGCTTGTGTTTTTAATTAGTTAAGTTGCCCCAAAACAGTTATGCTTACAGTTTTGCAAATAATTTAACTCTGAATAAGTGATAGGTGTTCAGAAATATTATATTGCAATGTTCAAAATTTTTTTAATTTGTTTCCTGGGCATAGTTTTCTATGCAGATCTCCATTTAAAATTTACATATATAAGAGAAGAGACATTTTAGCAACACAGATGTCACCTGTAGATTGAAAATGGCCAACTCTCCACAACAAGAGTTAGGGATTCTGAAAAATGATATAATTAGAGGAAGAAGTAATAAATCTTACCTTTGCAGCTCAAATGATAGAATGAAGCTGTTGTTGTTAAAAACCTAATTGTGGTATATACATATTTTTTAAAGCATTCTCATGTACTGCAGTGAAATGTCCTGCAAATTCATTAAATACAAGTGTAAGTATGGCTTCAAAGTAAGAGCCCCTCAAGGCTATGTCCAGTTAGTAGTAACAAATGAGAACTTCAGATATCATTATCATATACATTCTTAATATTACTATAGATTGCATAAGCCAGTGCAGTACTATAATTTTCATTATGTTTATATGCATTGTGTCCAAAATGTATAATTATCTCCAGCCCTTTAGACATATAATGCAACACAGTATTTTAGAGTTGCATAATGAAAGCATCTTTAGTGTACAGAATGCAGTAAAAAGTGAACAAATACCATGAAAATTTTTAGTTTGAGATAAGGATTGAAGTGGAAGAAAAAGGCAAGAGTGGTAAAGCTCTATATTACTTTCTGAAGTAAAATGTGTATGTGGTCTAAAAGTATCTTACTAGGGCAAATTGTATTTAATATTTGCATCCTGAAGAGGCAAGTATGAAGCAGAAGAAAAATTTCTATCTAGTCTATTAAACATATTAATGAAACACTCTGCTTTTGAGACTATCTTTTAATTCCATGAACCATTGAACGTATGTGAGAAGCTTATCTGCAGTATGGATTTGAAGTTCTATAACAGAATTTTACTGGGGGAGAGAATTTAACATTCCTTCCAGCAAGTTCAAAACTGTTCTTTCTTTGGAATTCTAGGGTCAGGTTTTATATTCGAATTTTATGGAGAATTGGGGAAGAAAGGGAGGTCCTGTCTTTCCACTGTTTGCCTTAGCAGGAAAAAATTACAAGACGTCGAGCTGACTTTTGTTTATTCCAGTTCTTACTCTGAACCTCTCCTCTAGTTTTGAGAGTGATGGCAGTGGTAAATGGGTCTCCATTGCCTTGAGTCAGGATCAAATACATTCACTCATCATTTCCACAGACTCCCATTTCTTCAAAGTGTGGACTTCAATAAGGAGTTAGTGAGAAAACAGGGATTATGTGTGAATGTCAGAAAGGTTGACCTTCCATGTTTTTTTCTTCTTTAGTGTATAAGAATACGTGTACTTTCAAATTGATCTTCAAATGGATAAATTTTTTTATTATGAAGGTGTCTTAGTTTTTCAGAGCTCTGATGACAAATACCAAACAATGTATTTATTGTCTTGTTTGAAAGTTAGAAGTCCAAAAATCAAGATGTCAGCAAGGTCATGCTTTCTCCCAGAGCTGGTAGCATCCTGCTGATGGCAATCCTCCATCATAAGGTGATCTCTTTCTCTTCCCTGACTTCTTCTGGCTTCTGGTTTCTACTGCCTTCTGGCTTCCAGTTTCTCTTCTCTTATAAAGCCTCCAGTCATATGGATTAAGAACTGACTTGATTCAATTTGACCATATACCTTAACTAATAATAGCACCTTCAAAAGATCTTCTTTACAATTGGATCCACACCCACAGGAATGCAGATTAAGATCTGGAAATATCTTTTGTGGGTACTGTTGGGGACTGTGACAGTTTGAAGTTCTTTCATCAATCCCCCAAATAAAAAGATGATGTTTTTTAATTAATCCATTCCTGTGGGTGTGGGGATTTGTGATTGGACTGTGCCAGTGAGGCATGAGCCAGCTTGGGTCTCCACCATTTTGCTGGGTGTGATATAAATGTTGACACAAAGAGAAAGGAAACTGCCATATTTGATGCTGGCACATGCAAGAGAGGACTTAAGGATCGCTTGCAGCCAAAGCATCAGCACAAAGCCCACCAAAAGGCTGGGCCCACAGAGCAGCTCAAGGCTGAAGAGACAAGCCCAATGCCTGGTTGCCCACAGCTGAGTTCTGGGAGACAGTAAATTCTAGAGGAGAAGGCAGGGCCCTTGGCAGCCATCTTGCTTCACCACGTAAAAGTACCCCGAGAAAGCATTCATACCTTGATTTGAACATCTCATGGCTTACTCACTCTTGGAACTTTAAGCATTTACCCCAAATAAATCCCCTTTATAAAAGCCAACATATTTGATACTTTGCATCGGCAGCCTTATGACAAACTAAGACAAGGAGTGTGGGGGCTACATGGTTAAGTGAGCAAAGGAGAAGGGGTCTTGGTTTGTGTATCCTGTTATTTCCTTGTATAAATATATATAAATAGGGAAATTTTTGCAGTCTGCCTCTGAAAGGTTGTAGTATTTTGTTCTAAGAGAATTGTGACTTGTTCACTTTATTTTCTCAATTATAATTCTAGTTTACATATTATATTATAAAATGAATACAAGCTTCCAGGAAAAAATGGTGGCATAAGAACAAGCTTCTAACCTTTCTAAGAAACTGACAAAAATAAATCCAAATAATTAAAAAAAAAAAAAACAACTTAGGGATAACACACTCACCAGTTCTGAAAGTAGGGAATGTACCTGTTCTTTTCTACAGGTTTGAGGCAATTTTTTCATGATACAGTATAGATGAAAGCAAATTGATGTAGACAACAAATGTTGCCATACATTTCCCTTTCTTAAGAATGCTGTATAACCTGTGCATAAATCTGAAAGAAATTCCCTATAATTCAGTTTGATGTAATAAGAGCTCGTGGCATATACGGCTTATAAGAGGAATGGAATACCTTCCTAGGAGTCTCTTTTTTTTCAATATTGCTTAGTTGCAGAGGAGGACTTAGAAGGAACTGTCTGTTTTATTTGGGTCTAGGTTCTCATGGTTCCAATATAGAAGGGAGACCCTCTAATGTGGAGGGGTAAGGCTGAAGGAAAGGGTAAGCTGTGGTAGAATCAGGTACTGATGGACCTTCTTACATCCAATGAAGCAGCTGAGGACCCTTCTATAGGCAGCTATGGTGGTAATAAGCAGGGCACATGAACTGGCTGCCTGGGGTGGTCTGAGTTATTGCTGAGAGAAATAAAATTTTCAGGCTTAGATCCCTAGGTCAATGTGTAGCTGATAAATTGGGAGATAATAAATAAATTTTGGTATATCTACACAATAGAATACTATACAGCAAGGAAAAAAACCCCAAAATACTCTATATCCAAAATATGGAGGAATCTGGATGATTTATTCTGACAGAACATCCACTGTATGTGTCCATTTCTACAAAGTACAAACGCAAGGAAAAGTAACATATTTGATAGAAATAAGAATAGGAGTTAGGGAAATCACAGACACCTGTTAGCAGGCATTGCCCATACTTCACCTACCCCTACCTCCTTCTCTGGGGAAATCATGAACTCAGGCCAAGTGGCCATTCCCTGGCCTTCAGCCACCCCCACCTCCTTTTCTATCGTGTGCAATTCCACAATGTGGAAGAGATGTTAAGTCTAATGAAATGTCCTGGCCAGACTTTAAACCTGGTGTGGCAGTTTGAGATTATTTATGAATCCCAAAAAGAGAAAGATTATGTTTATAAATGAATCGATTCCTCTGGGTGTGATATCATTTGATTGCATTAAATTCAAAGGATTTAAGTTTACTTGACAAAATCAATTTAGGGCTTTTGATTTGACCATATCAGTAGGGCATGGCTCAGATTGAGTCCCTGCCCCCTTAGTGGGCCTATATAAATGGACACTCACTCAAGAAGACATGCAGGAAGAGAGAGAGCTCTGTCATTTTTGATCCTGGGGTCCTGGGAAGAGATGGACCGTTTGCCTGATAGCTTATAGCTGACCTTGGGAAGACAACTGAGACCGATACAGGCAGCCCTGAGAGATGAGCCCGAACCAGAAAAGAGAAAGGATTGGAAGCCCAGAGGGAAAGGAGAGACCAGGCAGAGATGAGCGAACATCCTGCTTCAACATGTGGCAATTGACTTTGGTGAGAAAACCACCTTAGGTTGAACTCTTTATGGCCTTCTAACTGTGAACTTTTATCCCAAATAAATACCATTTATAAACACCAACATATTTCTGGTACTTTGCATCAGCAGCCCTTTGGCAGACTAATATGCTTGGAAACTGGGAATAATCAGCCACAGGTGCTTTTCAGAACAGGAATTCTCAGTGGCAGGGCTCTCTGTCCCCAAGATGGATAAAAACCACATACTCAAACATTATAGATTGGTTTCTCTTCTCCTGTGTGAAGTGGGGTGTGCAGAGCTGCCATCCATCCCGACCCAGAAGAGTTTTCTGCCACCCCGGGAGACCAGCTGTGATGGACCATCTTCCCCTGCTCTTTTGGATTCTTTGTGCTGTGTGACAAGATTATTTGCCCTTTCTGGACTCTCTACTGTACAAGTAATAAAGGGGTCATTCGCTGAAAGTTTCTGTTGTTCCCTGAACCTAGTTCCCATGACACACTGTTGTAGCAACATGCTCCACAGAGTTAACTTTGGGAAGGTGTAATGACTGGGAGATGGCAGGAGGGAGGCTCCAGGGTACTGGTGAGGTTCCATATCTTGACTTGTATGTTCATAAGGATTGTTCACTGTGTCAAATTTCATTGTGCCTCACTTAAGTTTTAGGTGTTTTATTATAGCTATGCTATTTGCTATAATGCTAAAAGTTGTGGCAAGGGAAAGAGACTTGTTCAGGGTACTTCAAGGAAAAGTGGAGTTAATATACAGTTACATAAGGGCTAGTCCTGGAATTGGGATGTAGTGAAGATAAAAGCAGCTTGAAGGCCACCTCTCTTTCTAAAACATTATATTCTCCTGCTCTGGGTGCATGTGCCCATTTCTTTTCTTCATCTCTAAGCTCACTCTCCTTCTACTCCATCTTTCTGCTCTCTCTTCACTGCAACTTGCATGTGTTTTTGATTTTCCACAGCCTTAGATAAACATCATGGCATCATTTTATCTGCTGCACCAACTTTTACTGCTCTAGTCTCTCCACTTCTCTGAGAAGTTCCTGAGAGGTGGCTGTGAATCACTTGCATGGCCTTGGGTAGGTGCACATTTGATATATAACATAGATGCTTCAGGTCCAGAGACTGAAAGCTGGAAGGGTTCCCTTAGGAGGGCTATGAGCAGCACTGGCAATGACACTCAACCCTACTCTTTCCCTCCACGAATACAATTCTTCATTCCACAAATACAGTTCAAAGATGTCTCCTCCTAACACAAACTACCATTCTTATAAGTGAAAATGCCATGGTGGTTTTCTCTGGGGTATGAGATTACAGGTTACTTTCACTATCTGTAATGGCATAACAAAAGTTATATTTGGTGCCTTTTCATCTTTCCCAGCTTAGTCATAAGTTCACCTTTTGAGCAACTGCCCCAGCCAGCCCTGCCCTAAGCATAACAGCAACTAGCAAGGTCTGCATTTCCAAAAGGTTTGGATGATAAGAGCCACCCTAAGCTTATTCAAACAACCCTGGTGGCTTTTTCTCTGAATGATCCTTGCTGCTTCTGCCCTTTTGCACTTCATAATTTACTAGTAAGATATGTATCTCTACATGACTTGGATGATAAGAGCTGTCCTTTGCTTCTTCAAATGGTTCTTGCCACTTCTGCCTTTTGCACTGTGTATTTAAAATCTGCCAATCCCCAATATCCACAGGAAAGCCACAATAGAGGCAGAGCCCAGGACCCACATGTGCTCTTCTTCCCCTGCTCCTCCACAGACTCTCGTGGGAGCCTGGGTTAGGTAAGCCCCAGGCTCCTCCACAGCCCATATCCTCCCCTTTCCTCTTCAGCCTCTTTGATCTAAGAAAGCTTTCCTTTCATGCATTCTTGCCTGGCTGGCTATCTGTGTTGGTACATCTTAACCCAAAGAACTTCCACATAACATCCAAAATACTAACTTCTTTGTGTGCTTTTTATAGCCCAAGTTTGTACAATTAGCATGTATTTATTTTATGATTAAAGGCAATTTCTGGGAGGTGGGCAACATGGGAATCCCAGTGGGTTCCGTGTAGTGTTTTGGGTAATCTAAGCACCTCTTAAAATATATGCATATATATATATATATAAATAACATTTTTGTAAGCAAATACACATATATGCATATATATTTATATATCATTTTACAAATGTTTGTATTGTGAGAATTTTGATTTTTACCCATAATAAAAAATAAAAAAAAATAAAGGCAATTTCTATTAAAAATAAAGTAAAATGGACTAAAAATTTTCAAGAAAATTAATCTGGTCTTCTCATGAGATATTGAAAAGTACTGAATGAGTATAATTTTGAGATGGAGGGAGTATTTGGTATTATTGACATGCTTTATCAGTTGTTTGAATCAGGCCTCTCTTCTGAGTCATTGTGAATGAGTGGTGGGTTTGAACACTCATCTGAAGGAAGTTATGGAGAAAAATCAGAAGTAGAAGTAGGAACCATGTACCAAAACCTTAGATGCTAATTTTGCTTACGTTTTTAATTTTTCTATAAGAGGAAATGATTAATATCTGAACTGGTCTGTAACTTCCTCAAACTTCTATATACCTGAGAATTTGCTTCTGAATTGAACTGTCCTGTGACACAAACTCAGGGAATTACACTACCTCAGATCCACAATAAATGGCTCATACCAGCTGCACACCTGTACTGCATCCTAGAGACTGCTTATTGAGTAACCTGTAATTACCAAATGCCTATCACTGATGAGAAGTAGCTCCATCAGAGAAGGAGAGTAGGTGAGGTACCCTGAGGAGACAATGTGACCAACAATGCAGAAATGGCCAAGGGAACTTATTGCTTATGGCTTCCTTATACTGACATGATCTGTGTACACTCTGCCTTGTCTTTCCTGACTATGCCTGTCTTGAGTACAGCCACAGGGTCTCTACCATGCTGTAGATCCTTATTCCATGTTGCCTGTCCTGGCTTTTTCTTAACGCCAAATAAGTTTGTACTGTGGTAAGCCTGTTTTTTCTCTCATGAATTTGTTAATCCAAACCATGGCTGCTAATTGAGCAGTGAGTATTACAATGTTAACTAGTTAATTTACTTCCTAAGGTTATTTCAGTATTTAAATGATCAATTTCATTTGAAAATAAGTCTTTGAAAAAAAAATTCAAGTTATAGTCAGTGTAAGTTCTTCAATAATTTTTTAATGGTTTCCCTACTCATGGCTTTTCTGCCCCTTTTATTTGAACTTATAGCCCTACACTTGCTAAATATATATTCCAGAGACATAAATCTTTGGTCTGTTCATATGCTGGTTGAGCCCTGAATCTCAGCAGAATTGCAACACCTATTCTCCAGTTCATTGGACTCACCCAGGACAACTAACAAGGAGATGATGATAGACAACGCCCATCCCAAGGAACAGAGAGTGTCTGCAACTGCAAGTAAGAGAGTTCCGACCATCTACCCCATGGGATCTAAGCTTCCTCTCAATTAGAAACAGAGTGGGCATCACCATCCCAAAACCCTCAAGATTGGGGAATGAACAGTAGACTAAAGTAAATTTTATTATTATTCTTTTAGAGACTTATTATTATTCTAGCAATGGAAGCACTTGTATCATTGATATAAAGGCAGTGGCCACCAGAAATTCTGAGGGGAGGGAGAGGGAAGAATAGGTGTAACATGGGGGCATTTTGGAACATTGGAATTGTCCTGCATGACATTGCAATGACAGATACAAGACATTATACATTTCATCATAACCTTTAAATCTTCAATAATTTTTGGTAGCAAAAGTGGCTTCTTTCACCCCTTTAGCAAAGAAGTCTGATGGTTTAATTAGTACATAACATATCATAATGAAATTTCCATATTTTAAAGATAAGTTCTGTCACCGAGAAGCACAATTTGACTTTTGTCAGATTGGGAGGAGATACATATAAACATTAGTTTTTACTATTAGCAAGTCTGCAAAATAGAGGACATTTTTAAAGTGAAAATTATTTTCAATTTTATTCAGTCACTCAGAAGGAAACATGATGTGAATTTTAAAAATAGTGTTTTCTGTTTTACTTTGCACTTAACTTGTCACCTATCTTTTATAGACAAAGTGATAAAATGGGACACTTTAATAGAACATTTGAGTATAATTCAAACAGGCAAAAGTTGCTGTTTTTGGAAATAGGGAGTTTATCAAAAAGAGTTACCACCAATACATAGCGATATATATGCTAGGTAACTTCTGAGGTGCTCAAATTGCACGTGTAATATCATTTGTCCTATAAATTAAAAAAACAAAACAAAACAACCAAATGAAATACAAAAAAAATATCATTTGTCCTCACAAATCATATAGAAAAAGTAAAAGATAAAAAATTGCTTTTCCAGTATATATCACATGAGTTGGGGGATAATATTAATCACGGTGGAAAATGTTTTCTTCGTGGACAAGATTTACACTTTTTTTGTACAGATGTAATTAACTTCATATTTGTTTTAAATCTGTTTTGTAGAAACATAGTGTTTCAAGAATTATTAGATTAAGTGAGATTTCTAAAGTCATCCATAAATTTTTCTTTTTCCTCTTATTTATTTTGTAAGGGGTGTTTCTGAATGAACAATAATAAACACCTAAATGTCTCCTTATTTAAATTTAATTAATATATTTTGGCCTAAATTCCTTTCCCCAATGAGAGGCACCAAATTGGGTGTGCAGGTAAGATATTTTAGTATTTTACTTTATGAATATTGCTTTGATAATAAGTCCCTGAAGGCAATAGAAGATTACATACAAGTACAAAATGCCAGAAATAAGCCCTTTGTTGTATTGAAAAATAGATATATTTTAATTTTGACAATGTAGAAAATATCATATTCTCCAATCTTCTGACTTTTGGGGGCTCAATTGGTGTCCAGCTATCATTGTTTATGTCTCCTGCTCTGTTTGCAACAGATAATTGTCTTAAACTTGAGAAATAATTTCTTTTTGAAAAGAATTAAAATCATCTATAATGAAAATGTTGCTATTCACTTTTGAAGCTACTCTTTGATAAAGTTGGAAAATGAAATGTAGTTTTAAAATTTACATTGGCGCTACAATCAAGCTATTATAGATAGTCACTAATGAGGATGTATCTCTCTTTCTTTCTTTGTATCTTTCCTTTATTGTCTTAGTCCCATTTTTCTTCTCATTTCACCTTCTTTTTTTTTCTTTTCCTCTATACCTTTCCTTACTCCAAAGATATAGGTATTTTATTTCATAACTTGTGCTGAAATTTTAGAGTTTCATTGGAATTGAATATGGTTAGAAGCTTGATAGCTCCGGTAAAAGGGTAGCAATTAACAAACATTTTTAAAAGAAGCCTTTCTTGATTTTTAAGCCTTCTCTAAAATCAGCTCTTGCCATATTATCAGATCAAACTGGAATATTTATAGATCCATTGTGGATAATAGCCTCCTTTCCTCACACAGCACTTCTTGAGCACATCTACTCCTTTAGTCTTGGCATTCATCTAATCAACTATTCCAGCCTTCTTGTGCAGTGGAGGACTTCCATTCCACAGGTAAGCATATGGAAAGGAAATTAGATGCCTAAGATGATACATGGTGGAGAGAGAAATCTTCCTTCTACTGCTTCTGCTGGCCATTTGGTGTACTAGTCACTGTGTCATGGCTTGAGCTGAGATGATGGATGAAGTCAGCAACTCTTTAGTTGGGATTGTGGGAAATTATAGGTTAGATGTTGTGGCAGTTTTATGTTATTTATGAATTCCAAAGAGAAATATAGTTTATGTTTGTAAACTGGTCTGTTCCTCTGGGCATAAATAACCCTTTGATTATATTAGATTCAGCTGAGACATCTGATTAATTTATGTTAAGATTAGGGCTTTGATCCAACCATGTCATTAGAGTGTGACTCAGCATTGTGTCCCAGACCCCTTGGGCTGATAAAACAGACTCACACACAGAAGCAGATATGCAGGAAGAGAGAGTGTCCATAGACATGGCCCTTTGAGAAGAGAGATGAGACTGATACTCTACAGCTGACCTTGTGAAGAGAACAGAGCAGCTGAGCCCTGAAAGAAACAAACCCTGTGGAGAGAGACGAGCCTTATGCCAGACTACAGCTGAGACAGAAGAAGCTGTGACCATGGAGATTTAAAAGGAAGGAGGAAGGCTGAACCCTCGCGGACATTGTCCGCCATCTTGCATCAACACATGGCAAAAGACTTTGGGTGAGAAAGTACCTCTTATAGTACTTTGAGTTGGACTCTTTAGGGCCTGGTAACTAAGCTTCTACCCACAATAAATACTTTTTATAAAAGCCAACAGAGTTCTGGGGCTTTGCATCAAGCACCACTTTGGCTGACTAATGCAAATGTACTGAAATATATGCAGAAATTAAATAAATAAACTTTATTTTTCAATCTATAATTTTGGCAACAATAAAATAAAGAATGAAAGTGCATGTTTAAACATTAAGGACTGAATTTCTGAATTTCAAGGATGTTGATGATTGTGTAACTTGTATATAATGTATGCAAATATTTATATGCACCAGGGGGTATTATTGATCACATAAAAACCAGAAGACACAAATCTACTAAAGAAGCATCAGCACTGTCTTAGTTTTCCAGAAACTATGAGAAATGAGAAGCTATGAGAAATACCACACGATGGATTGGCTTAATCAACAGGAATTTATTGACTTATCGTTTTTGAGACTAGAAGTCCAACATGAAAATATTGATATGTCTTACTTTCTCCCAGTCTGTTGCATTCTGGTCTGCCGTGCTGCAATCCTTGGGGTTCCTTAGCTTGAATTTCTAAATCATCCATCACATGGTAATCTGCCTCACTCTCTGGTTTCTTTTATTTCTAGATTCTACTTGACTTTTGGTTTCTATTGACATCCTGCTTTAACTGATTGACTGTGTCTTAATTTTCTCTGCTTATATGGACTCCAGTCTCACGGACTATGACTCACCCTGATTTAATTTGGCCTGATCTAGCAAATATAGTGATTAGGATCTTGGAGTCCACACAAATGAGTCCATACCTTACCAAATAATAACATCTTCAAAGGTCCTATTTACAAATGGATTCACACCCACAGAACTGGGGTTTGGAACTTGCACAAATCTTTTGTGAAGATCATGATTCAATTCCCAACAAGCACATACTCAGAATTTTAGAATTAATTTAAGAAGTCTGTGCATAAAGACAATGATTTGACAAACAGCTGCAGAAAGTACATTTACACACAAATCTATGAAACATTACTTTTCATTGAGATTAAATGACAATTGTCCTATATTGGTTTGTTCATTTTTTATTTCAAGTTTTCCTGAGCATGCTTATTGCTGTTATAGTGTTTGGCTTTATCAGCAGAGGAAAATTTTCACAAATGTTTAAAAAGTTCTAGTTTTCTATCAACGTAATTAGAATAGAAATAACAGAAAATGAAACATATATGGAAAATCAGTTAATTCTAATAATGGTTCATATTTTTCTTCTGATATATGGGCTCAAGTACATTTGGGGGTTTAATCTGTTGAAGGTGAAACATTTGACAGTAGAGTAATTGTTATTGTGAATTTGGTGAAAAAATATATAACATTGAAGATAAATTATTTATTTTGGTGATCATAAAACACATTATTAGCAGACTAGAGCATAAGGGTATAAATAATGTTCTTGCTATATTAAAAAATCCATAGAGTAAAACTTAAATTTAAACTTGATTTTCTACATGCATAATTCATAATAAGCTGCAATAACCTGCTGGTAAAATTAGGAGCTGTAATTTACAAAACATAAAAATAATTATATATGTAAACAGAGTAACTGAACTACAAAAAATACTGCAGCATAGCAAAACATGCTTTATTTCTTTGTTGTTCATGTTATGTAAGATTTTTTAAAATATTTGAGCTTTTACAAAATACTATGTTAATCAACTTATGTGTTCAATAATGGTATTAAACATTTTTTTGGTAAATGAATCCTGTTAATATTATTGCATTTTGCTCAAAATATTTGTACATTTTTTCAAAATAAAGTGTTAAAACTTCAACTTGTGAATATTTTCAGCAAATTCTGATTATTCAACATTAAGTTCACAAACATGAAGACATTGAAATCTCTACCTAAAAAATCAAGAGATTTTTTTTGTAAAGATAAATTGATAAGGAGAGCATAGACTACATAAAAAGTTTTTCTTTTTTTTTCAATTCCAAACTTACAGTTAGAGATTTGGATTGCAGGAACATTATTTTGATAGGGCATCTATTTTAATTGGAAAAATTCATAGAGTCAGTGCTTCTTTGAAGTTAGATAAAAAATTTTAGTTTTACAGCATCTAAATTTGGCAAAACTTTAAGAGAAATCATAAATAGAGACATAACAAGTTTTGTATAGAAAAACACTTGTTGAAGAGAGGTAATTTGAATAGAAGGGAGACTAGTAATAAAAATACTTGGGCTGAAAAGTTAGTTTTTTGAATTTTGAAAAATGTAATTCAGAATTGAAAACATTCTTTATTCAGCAGAATTTTAACTGATCTTACCAGATAGAACAGCAATTGTAGGATGTATTTTTCTTGATTAAAAATATTATGGTACACATTTAAAGAAGAATTAGCACCAATAACTTCAAACTCTTCCTAAAATTTTGAAAGGAGAGAATACTTCCTAATTCATTCTATGAGGCTAGCATTACCCTAATACCAAAGAGAGAGAAAGACAGAAAAAGAAAAGGAAATCACAGACCAATTTTCCTTATGAGTAAAAAAATAATCTGTAACAATATTCTAGCAAGCTAAACTCAAGAGCATATAAAAGCATGATACACTATGCCCAAGTGACATTTATCCCAGAAATGCAAAGGTGTTTAACATATGAAACTAAATCAGTGTAATACATTAAATTAATAGAATGAAGGAAAAACACTACCTGATCATCCCAATAAATGTCAAAAAGACATTTGACAAAATTCAATACATTTACATGATTAAAACAATCAGAAAAATAGGACTGGAAGGGGACTTCCTCAACAAGATAAAGACGATTAATGAAAAACCCACAACTAACCTCATACTTAATGGTGAAAGTCTGAAAGCTTTCCCCATAAGATCAGGAACAAGACAAGGATGCCAGCTTATGCCACTGCTATTCAACATTGCACTACAAGGTCTAGCCACATCAATTAGGCAAGAAAAAGCAATATGAAGTATCCAATTGGAAAGGAAGAAGTAAATCTATCTTTTTTTCACAAACAATCTGATATTATATACAGAAAATCCAAAAGAATCCACAAGAAAGCAACTGGAGCTAATAAAAAAATTCAGCGAAAAATACCAACATGCAAAAAACAATTCTGTTTTAATAACTAGCAATGAACAATCTAAAGAAGAAATTAAAGAAACTATCCTATTTATAATAGCATCTAAAAGAATAAAATATCTAAGAATAAACTTAACCAAGCAGGTGAAAGACTTGTACACTGAAAACTACAAAATGTTGCTGAAAAAATCAAAGATCTAAATAAATTACAATAAACCCCACGTTCATAGATGAAATGACTTCATATTGTAAAGATGTCAGTATTATACAAAAAGATCTACAAATTCACCTCAATCCCTACCAAAATTCCAGCTGCCGTGTTGCAGAAATGTAAAAGTTTATCATCAAATTCACATGGAATCACAAGGATCTGGAATAGCTAAAATGACTTTGAAATAGAAAAGAGTTGGAGGATTCACATTTCCTAATTTTGATACATACTGCAAAACAACAAACAGTGTAACCAAAACAGTGTGGCATGGCATAAGGATAAATATATACATCAAGGGCACAGAATTGAAAATCCAGAAATAGGCCCATACAACTATGTTCAATTCATTTTTTTAAAAAAAGATGGTACAGGGATTTGAAGCCAGGACCTAATACATGGGAAGCAGGTGCTCAAAAATTGAGCTACACCTACTCACCTAATTCAATTCATTTTTGACAAGGGTGTCAAGTACATACAATGGAGAAAAATAGGCTCTTCAACAAATGGTGGTGGGAAATTGGATATCCACATGTGAAATAATTACGTTGACCCCTACCTCAAAATTAACTCAAAATGGATCAAGGGGCTAAATATAAGAGCTAAAACCATAAAGCCCCTAGAAAAAAAAACATAGGGAAACATCTTCATGAACTTGTGTTAGGCAATGATTTCTTAGACTGTACACCAAAAACACGAGCAACAAAATAAACAATAGATAAATTGGACTTCATCAAAATTAAAAACTTTTGTGCATCAAAAGACATTATCAAGAAAGTGAAAATATGACCTACATAACAGGAGAAAATAGTTGCAAATCATATACATGATAAGAGTTTAATATCTAGAATATATAGAGAATTCTTACAACTCAATGGCAAAAACACAAACAACCCAATTAAACAGTGAACAAAGGACTTTAACAGACATTTTTCCAAAGAAGGTATACAAATTGCCAACAAGCTTATGAAAAGATGGTCAACACCATGGGTCATTAAAGAAATGCAAATCAAAACCACAATGAGAAACTACTTCACACCCACAAGGATGGATATTATTTTACAAAAAGGAAAATAACAAGTGTTGGAGAGGATACAGAGAAATTGAAACCCTTGTGCATTGTAGGTGGCAGTGTAAAATGGCCCATCATTGTGGAAAGCAATATGGCAGTTAAGTATAGAACCAAAAAATTAAGAATAAAATTACCATATGATCCAGAAATTCCATTCCTAAGCATATATCCTAGGAAACTGAAAACATGAACTCAGATATTCATTTACCAATATTCATAACAGCATTATTCAAAATAGCCAAAAGATGGACACAAACCAAGTGTTCATCAGCAGATGAATGGATAAACAAATATGGCACATACACACAATGAAATATTATTTGGTCCCAAGAAGGAATGAAATTCTGAAACATGCTGCAAACTGGATGAAAGTTAAAAATATTATGCTGAGTGAAATAATCAAGGCACATAATAACAAATACTATATGATTGTACTTATATAAAGTAGTTAAAAATAGCAAATTCACAGAGACAGAAAGTAGAGGTTACCAGGAGATGGGATAGGGAGGCAAAAGAAGTTGTTGCTTGGTGGGTATAGAGTATGAATTTGGAAAATTTTAAGTAAAATAAAAAATATTATAGTGTACTGAGAAGAGTCAATTGAACATTTCAGCATAAATTTATTAATTATATAATTCATCTCTGATTAAGGCTGCAAACAAAATAAATTAAACATTTAAAGTAATAAGATCCTAAAAATACATTATTCAAAAACGTATCTGTGACATGACATTAGGTAAACATCATGTTAGGAAACTGATTAAAGTTCTTGAATATTTACCAAGAATTATCATTCTGCTTGTAATTACTTAAAAATAATATGAAGACTTTATCTTACTTTAATATACATAGATACACATTGATATGTGGTATTTTAAATTTTTATAAAGTACTTCACTATATAAATTAGTTTGGGACTAGAACCATTGCTATAAATAAAATCAATATATTTTTTATGGGAACCATTGTTTTGAATAGAAAAATTGTATAGGTATACCAAGAAAAATCAAACTAATTATCAGTCTATAACTATTTCAACAATATGTAATTTTAATTATTGAATTATTTCTTGTGCTCCTGATTACTCTAAAAATGTTTCAGTTTGGGTGTTAATTTATATAGTACCCCATAGACTGCTTGATAGCTATCTGGCCTGAACTGCTGTGTTGCTTTTGTTTATACAAACATATTAGCTTCCCTGAAATTGTTACATTACCATCATGGAAATGTTATAATTAAAATTCTACTTTTTTATTTGACCATGTAGCCCAGGATTGTATATTGATGTCTAATATGCCTGTATAACCTGTTTTTCAGCCTTTCATCTCTGATCACATTCCTCTAATTAAAATGTAGAAGGAAGTATTAGTGAAATATCTACACCAAAAAAAAAAAAAAAAAAAAGCAGTAGTTTTTCATATACATTCACCTCAAATATTCTCGATGCTCAAAGTTATACTCAAGGCAGTCACTTTCTTCTCAGGTCCGTAGTGGACTGAAACTTTGTGATATGCCAAAGTATGTTCTTGTAAGATTAAAACATCATACAAAATATTTAATATTAATTAAAGTATTATGAGGTTTATGTCTTCTTGATAAATCAAAACTCACATTCTAAGGGAACCCTCAGGAAAATTTCTATCTTCCAATTAAATAGCCCATTTTCCATATTAAATTTTTTAGCCTATCCTTTCATCTTTTCACTAATATCTGGCATTGTATCCTGACTTTAGAATTGATACAATGCCCTGATACTTTTTATTATAATTAATTATAGACATTCCTTTTGAATTATTTTCTCCCTGAAAATTAATATATGCTATAAGCACTAAGTGGTGATCTTGTCACAGAGCTGAGGAAGAAGGAGCATGGCACTGAGATAAGTTGTTGCAGTTAAGATTGACACATGAAAACACAATTCATTCTAGGTATTTCAGATGGAGGGGATTTAATGAAGGGAATTGCTTGCACAAGTGATAGAAGAGTTGGAAACCAAACAGGATGGTGAGACAACCCTGAGATTAGCAATAAGAAGTAGCTTATATGGCCCCCAGAAGCTAGGAATAGCTAGACTTTGGGGAAAGTGGCTGTCCAATGGAAGCTAGTATACTGAAGGAGATGCAACTGCTGAAAAATTGCCACTTAAAGAAAGGTAGGGACTAGAAGAAATTTCTTGGATTTTCTTCTCTTTCATTCCTCGGATCCTCTTCCAGTTCCTCCCTAGTCAAACAGTAAAGAGTTTCAAAAATAAAGCTACAATAGCCAAGTATTTTATTCACAGGCCATCACTTAGAACCTAATAATTTACTCTAATTTTGCACATAATTATCCTGTGTACTAATTGAAAGAAGACTAGACACAGCAGATTAGAATGGCAAAATGTCCTGACAGGTATAATTAAAAAGTTAGATAAGTTAAAAGTTACAATATTTAGCTTTCTGACAATAAAAGAGAGTACAGAAAAAATACCCCATAAAATTCAGACAAAATAATTATTTTTTTCCTATGATTTTTTACTATATCAATAATCTGACAGACCCATCTTGAGAGTGCCTGAGGACAAATCTCAGAAGCTTGAAATCATACAGTATTTGCCCTTTTGGATCTGGCTTGCTACACTCAACATAATGTCCTCCAGGTTCATCCATGTTGTCCTACCCTTCACAACTTCATTTCTTCTTACAGCTGAATAATATTCCATCGTGTGTATATACTACAGTTTTTAAAATATATTCATCAGTTGATGGACACCTGAGTTGTTTCCATCTTTTGGCAATTGTGAATAATGCCGCTATGAATATTGGTTTGCAGATGTCTGTTCATGTCACTGCTCTCAGTTCTTCTGGGTTTATTCTTAATAGTGGTATTACCATGTCAACATGGCAATACTATAAGTTCCTTAGGAACTGCCAAACAGTCTTCCACAGTGGCTGTACCATTCTACATTTCCACCAACAGTGAATAAGTATTTGTATCTCTCCACATGCTTTCCAACACTTGTAGTTTCTATTTTTGAAATAGTGACTATTCTAGTAGATAGGAAATGATATCTCATTGTAGCTTTGAATTGCATTTCCCTAATAGCCAGTGATGTTGAACATTTTGTCATGTGTTTTTTAACCATTGTATGTCTTCTTCAGAAAACAAATAAAAAAAACCAAAAACTGGTTCTATGAGAAGATTGATAAAATTGACAAACCATTAGCTAGACTAAAACAAAAAGAGAGAAGATGCAAATAAATAAAATCAGGAATGAAGGGGGGGGGGCGCTTTGTGACTGATCCCACAGAAAAAAAAGGATCATAAGAGGATATGAGAAACTGTATGCCAACAACTTAGACAACCTAGATGAAATGGACAAATTCCTAGAAATGCACAAACAACCTACACTCACTCTACAAGAAATACAGGAATTCAAAAAACCAATCACAAGTAAAGAGATTGAATTAGTCATCAAAAATCCCCCAAGAGAGAAAAGTCCAGGACCAGATGGCTTTACAGATGTATTCTACCAAATATTTCAAGAAGAATTAACACCAATTCCTTTTAAACCCTTCCAAAAATAATTGAAAAGGGGAAAAATTAGCCAACACGTTTTATGAGGCCAACATCATCCTACTACCAAAGCCAGATAAAGATATTACAAAAAAAAAAAGAAAAAAGAAAATTATAGGCCAATCTCTCTAATGAACATAAAAACAAAAATTGTCAACAAAATACTTGCAAATCAAATCCAACACCATATTAAAAATATTATACAATATAATGAAGTGGATTTTATTCCTGGTATGCAAGAGAGGTTCAACACAAGAAAATTAATTAAAGTTATACACAACATTAACAATTTGAAGGAAAAAAAATACACACTTATCTCGATTGATGCAGGAAAGACAATTGACAAAATCCAGCATCCTTCAAAAGATACTTCAAAAGATAGGTATAGAGGGAAACTTCTTCACCATAATAAAGGGCACATATGAAAATCCCACAGCCAACATTGTACTCAATGTGGAAATGTTGAAAGCTTTCTCTCTAAGATTGGGAACAAGACAAGGATGCCCACTATCACCACTGTGATTCAATATTGTGCTAGAAATTCTAGCTAGAGCAATTAGGCAAGAAAAAGAAATAAAAGGCACTGAAATTGGAAAAGAGGAAGTAAAACTCTCACTATTCGCAGATAACATGTTCCTATATTCATAAAACTCTGAAATATCAATAGCAAAGCTATTAGAGCTAATAAATGAGTTCAGCAAAGTGGCAAGATACAAGATCAACATACAAAAATCAATAGTGCTAGTAATGAGTGAACTGAGGAAGAAATCAAGAAAAAATTCTATTTGTAATAGCAAGAAAAAGACTAAAATATATAAGAATTAATTTAACCAGGAAGGTAAATGATCTGTATTCTGAAAAGTACAAAACACTGCTAAAAGAAATCAAAGAAGACCTGAATAAATGGAAGGACATTTCATGTTCATGCATTAGAAGATTAAACATTTTGAAGATGTCAGTTCTACCCAAACTGATTTACAGATTCAATGCAATACCAATCAAAATTCCAACAGCCTACTTTATAGAAATAGAAAAGTCAATTACCAAATTTATTTGGAAGGGAAAGGGGTCCTAAATATCCAAAAAAATCCTAAAAAAGAAGAGCGAAGTTGGCAGACACACACTTCCTGACCTTGAACTGTATTATAAAGCTACAGTGGTCAAAACAGCATGGTATTGGTATAAAGATAGATGCATTGATCAATGGAATTGAATTGAGAGTTCAGAAATAGACCCACACCTCTATGGCCAACTGATTTTTGGTAAGCTTACCAAGTCCATTTTACTGGGACAGAACTGTCTCTTCAACAAATGTTGCTGGGAGAACCGGATATTCATAACCAAAAGAATGAAAGAGGACCCCTATCTCACGCCTTATACAAGAATCAACTCAAAATGAATCAAAGACCTAAACATAAAATATGGGAACATAAAACTCCTAACAGATAATGTAAGGAAACATATAGAAGATCTTGTGGTGGGTGGGGGTCTCTTAAACCTTACACCTGAACATGAACAACAAAAGAAAAAAATGGATAAATGGGACCACCTGAAAGTTAAACACTTCTGCCCCTCAAAGTATTTTGTGAACAGAGTTAAAAGGCAGCCTATTCAATGGGAGAAAATATTTGGAAATCACTCATCCAGCAAGGGTCTAATATCCATGATATATAAAGAGATCCTACAACTCAGCAATAAAAAGACAAATAGACCCAACTAAAAAATGGGCAAAAGACCAGAATGTGTTTTTTTTTTTTTTTTTTTACAAAGGCATAATATAAAGCCAAAAAACGAATAAACTACTGTAATACAACAACATGGCTAAATCTTCCAACTGTAAGGTTGAGTGAATAAAGCAAGACATAAAATAATACAAACAGAATCTTTTTTAAAAATAAAGTTCAGCAACAGGCAAAACTAAACCATATTAATTGGAGATGCATATGTTGTTGTAAAATTATAAAGAAAAACAAGGAAATTCTTACCATAAACAGTCTGGATAGTAATTACCTCTGGAAAGGAGGAAGGTGTTTTATTGAAAGGGACCCAAAATATGGGTACTGACAGGTTTCATTTCTCAATTTGTGTGGTGGTTACATGTATGTTCACTTTATAATCATTCAGTGCAGTGTTCTATATGTGTGTTAAAGTTCATAATAAAAGCCTGTAGGGACCATGTAGGTGAGGCAATGTTCATTCCAGATGTTAAGATACTAGAAGTGGCGGAGTTGTTCTATATTGCTGCAAGGATCGGGAATAATATACATGGGTACAAGTTGACAGTAATGAAGTTTCCATGTCAATAAAGGACATGATTTCTAATACTTAGAGCTGGAGCTATCCATGCATGAAATAGGCTGCTTCAAGTCCTTTGATCTCCCCATCACATGAGAACTCAAGCAGATGCTCATTTTCATCATTTGGAAGAACTTTGTAAAGAATTTGTGATTTGGGTAGAGATTTGGGTTTTGGGAATTCTAATTTTGACAGTCTTTTTTTATTTTTAAAGATTTATTTTATTTATTTATTCCCCCCCCCCTGTTGTTTTGCACTCACTGTCTACTGCTCTCTGTGTGACAGTCTAATAATATTTTTAAGACATGGATTCTATTTTAGCCACACTTGACATTCTCCCCCGCAAAACTCGTCCTGAACATTCTGCTTGCTACAGGAACATGGAGCATTTACTGGGGATGTGCTCCTGCCTTGCTTGTTTTTTTTTTTTTTTTCTTTTTAACAAATCAGTTTTATTGATACATATTAATAAAGCATACAATTTATCCAAAGTGTACAATCAATGGTATTTGGTATAATCACATAGTTGTGTGTTCAGCACTTCAATCATTATTAAAGCATTTGCATTATTTCAAAAATAATAATAATAAACAAAAAACAGACAAACAAGGAAATTCCTCACCTCTGAATCTGTTTCCCCTGCTGTACATAGCTGTTATTTCTGACTATTCTTGCACAATTTTTATTTGTTTATTAAGCCATTTTATTGAAATATATTCCAAACCATATGATCTATCCACAGTGTATAGTCAATGGGTTTTTTTTTAGCTGTTAAAAAGATCTTTATTGAAAAATTGTAAAATAAAAAATTAGATAGAAAAAATTACAAGTTTTAAAAGAGAGTTCAAGGCTTGTTAGATTTAATATAATCAATTATAAAAAATAGAAAGCATGTCAGCACACATTTATAAATGTAAATAATAATTCAAATATAATGGATATTAATTATAAAATAATTCTAATTTTTATAATATAGCTCTAATTATTGGACATAATAATCTCTAAGAATGAAATAAATTATTGGTTTAGTTATTTAATTTCCATTTAAACCATATTCTTTCTAGATAGTTAAACTCCTATTTGGGAATTCTTCACATCTTATTGGAATGAATTACAGCAGATAACAATTTGCCAACTCATAATTTTTGAGGCAGAAAAACTCAAAATCTTGTTCACAGTAGTCATGTTAAATCATTATTGATCTAGATAGATTATTTTAATTAAAGAGTATTAATAAGAAAGGGTTAAAGAAAATGAAGTATCCAAAAATATAGCTCTTCTCCAGCCCTCCTTAATTAAAAGCAAATGTTTATTTTGTATGAAAAAATTTACAGAAAACTGATCACAGGAACAATTTGCAAGTTGCACTGAGTAATTATTGTTCATATGCTATAATTTTGTTATTTTACATTTATCTGGTCTACTCCAGCTCTTTTTTGGTTACTGTTTGCATGGAATACCTTTTTCCAGCCTTTCACTCTTAACTTGGTTGTGTCCTTATGTCTGAGGTGGGTCTCTTGTAGACAACATATAGACAGCTCTTTTTTTTTTTTTTTTTAACCATTCTCTCAGTCTATGTCTTTTGATTGGGGAGTTCAGTCCATTAACATTCAGTATTATTACTGTAAAGGCATTACTTACTTCATCCATTTTGTCTTTTGGCTTTCTGTTGTCATATCATTCTATTGACTGTTTTTTTATCCTTTACCCTTCCTAATAATCTTCATTTCTAATCTCTTCTCCAAATCCCTTGCCCTTGTTTTTTCCTTTCAGGCTACAGTACCCCCTTTAGAATCTCTTGCAAATCTGGTATTTTGGTAACATATTCTGTCAGTTTTTGTTTGTCTGTGAAGACTTTGAACTCATCCTCATCTTTGAAGGACAGCTTTGCTGGATACGGAATCATTGGCTTTCTCTTTCAGTTAAATACATCATACCATTTTCTTCTCTCCTCCATGGTTTCTGATGAGAGGTTGGCACTTATCTTATCAAGTTTCCCTTGTATGTGCTGCTTTGCTTTCCTCTTGCTGCTTTCAGAATCCTCTCTATCTCTGATATTTGTCATTCTGAATAGTAGGTGTCTCGGGATAGGTCTATTTGTATTTATTCTGTTTGGGGTGCATTGTCTTTCTTAGGTATTGATATTTATGTCCTTCATAAGGGTTGGGAAGTTTTTGGTCATTATTTCCTCAACTATTCTTTCTGCCCCTTTTCCTTTCTCTTCTCCTTCTAGCATAACAATAATGTGAATATTTGTGCGTTTCGTGTTGTCATTCAATTCCCTGAAACTCTGTTCTATTTTTTCTCTTCTCTTCCCTTTCTGTTCTCCTGTCTTTTCCAGTTCAGAGGTTCTGTCTTTGAAATCACTAATTCTGTCTTCAAGCAATTCAAATCTGCTCTTATGTGCCTCTAATGTATTTTTAATCTCATCCTTCATGTCTTTTATTCCCATAAGGTCTGTTACTTTTCTTTGCAGGCTTTCAAATTGTTATTTATGCTCACCAGTGTCTTCTTAATATCCTTTATTTCTTTAGTCATATTTTCTTTAAAATTTTTGAAGTGATTTAGGAGAGTTGTGTGATTATTATTGATTAATTGTATTAAATCCTGTATCTCTTCAGGAAATTTAGTTTGTTCTTTTGGCTGGGCCATCTCTTCCTGTTTCCTAGTATGGATTGTAATTTTTTACTGATGTCTAGGTATCTGAATATGCTGATGAATTGACTCTGATGGCTAATTTCTCTCTCTTGCTTATTGCTCCTCCCCACCCCCAGCTCTTCTTTAATATTTGGTTCAACTTATTCTCAGTCTTTAAAATTGCCTGGCTTAAGTTTTCAAAATCAGGCCAGATTTTCTCCCAGGGGTTGGATACAGAGACCAAGAACAGTATTGGTCCATGCAATTTTCAGACAGGCCAGTAGATGTTGCTAGTCAATGCACCTTTCCAGAGAGGTGTTTCAGTTTTGGCTTTCCTGTGTTCCTGTGTTGACTCTCCAGGTCAGAGATTTGAAGAGGGCTGTGCTGGCCAAATTCAAAGCACCATGACTTCCCCTCCCCTTTCCCTTAAAACAGCTGACAGGGAGGAATATATCTGTTCCCCTCTCAGTGGGCTGCAGTGAGCCAGTTATTTTACCAGCAGCTTATTATCTTGGGGGTGGGGAAGGGGAGCTCTTCTTGGCCACCACCAGGGCTTGGTAACTCACGTTTATTGTTTTAGCTTCTTTGTCTCTATGTCCCTCACCCTCCTGGGAGTTGTGTAGCACTCTCCTGGTCTGCTGACCCCCAAAGCACGTCCCTCAGACAGCTTTTTGCTCTTTTTCCATTGCTTTTGTGAGAGCATTCAGCTCTGCCTGTTAGTCCATTGCCATCTTTCCACAATCCTCCCAGAATGTGCTTTTACCTGTGTCATTTTTGTTTTGAGATTGACTTGTGAACATAACTGGTCATGTTTATAAAAGGCATTTTCTTTTGTTTATTTCCTGATATTGATGTAGCCCATTCTTTGGGGACATATTTATCAACTGAAATAGATTTAGAATCTATTTTAAAAATATTATGATAGAGTATTTGGCAAGGATGATAGAAAAAATTTTAAAGAAAATATTTAAAACTTGCATTTGCCTATTGAGGCAAAAAATACCTCTCAACAGTACTGTGTTCATAGAAAGATATTTTTGTGAAACTGTTTCAAAAAAGATTAGAAAAGCAGATGAGATAATACTAGATATTGGTATTTTATGGAGTGTCTCATGCCATTGATGCCACTACATGCACTACCTCTAATTATTTCAAAATGTGTTTGTGTTCAGCTGCCTATTTCTGGAAAGCTATTAGCTTTTATCAGACTGAAGACTCCAAAGCGATCAATTACCTTTTAACTAGAGTAACTAGTCTGTTCTCTCAATATCTCAGCAAAAGTTACACTAAGAATTACTACTGCAAAATGCCTCATTTGTGGCCTCAGTTATTTATATATCCTGTTGTGTTTATTAATGATGAAAGTAGCACCTATTGTTTCTACAAATGTATCAGATAAGTTTCAGGAAGCAATTAATACAATTAACATAATCATTTGATATTCTAATTTCATATTTGCTTTTGATTATATGAATCTGTCAATTAATAAGCTAAAATTCATTGTAACCTTTGGAGAAGGGATGCTGAAAAGATGACAGTCCTTCATTTGTAAAAGTTAAGTGGGAGGAAATGGAATTTTATATCTGATAATACATGATAACTTGTAATTTAAGAGGGTGAAGATATTTATCTCAGAAAAGTATATGTCTAATTTATTCTTACCCTGAATAGTTTCAAGTCATTGAATATGAATAAACATAAATTTCTGTGAGAACACTAAAAATTATTTAAATTAAGAAACCTGAAAAGTAGTAAAGAAAAACTTATTTAAAAAAATCTTTTAAGTCATCCTTTTCTTTCTCTCTCCAACGTTTTTCCTTTTCTCTTCTCATTTCCAGTCATTTCTCACCCAACATTTTCATTTTTGGACTGGAGTCTCTGAAAAAGATACCACTCATTACAAAATCCAGAGTTTTTGAACATAGTCTAACCACCGCATACCTTTTATTTGGTGCTGATTTTTAATTTCTTACTAATAAGTACTATAACTACTAAAATATTTACTTATGAATTTCTCTTTTTCCTTAAAAGAGATAAATATGGTATTGATATATATGATGAGTAGTTGTGAATGCAAGCCTGAAGGTTATAATAGTGTAAAAGATCTCAACTTCTATTATACTGCCATTTATTCAATGAAGCCAGTGCCACATATTTTTGAACCTTGAGTCTACTGTCCAATATAGGTGTGTGACAGATGTCCTATATGTTCTCAGCATTTCTCTATGTAAGTTCTCATTCTTGTCTAGACTTTCAGTTTAGTGTCCTGGTTTTAATTTTTTATCTTCTTGTTGGTATTTGAACATTATGTTTTGACACTTGGCTCTCCTTTAAGAACTTGTTTTGACTCCAATGTTGAACACATTTCTAAAACACCTCATATGTGTTAGTCATTTTCATTGACAAAACCTTGATACACCGGTTGCACTGTCTTATTTCTTCTCTAAGCAGGCCCCTGGGTACTTATATGCTATCATTAGTGTGATTAAAACAGTGCGATTTGAAGTGCATATTAGGAAGTTTAAATGGCATTTCTTCTAAAATAATTGTGTAACATAAATTGAAGTACTTCTTTCAATTAAACTATTGTGGTTTGGCTATAGAATATAAGAGGGAGCTAGCTATTAGAGATGTAAGTAGTCTTTATAGTAATAGTGACATTGTTATATCTGATATAATTGAATATCATAATATCATATAACATACTTAACTCAATAAAACAAAAATATTTAATTTGGGAGTATATGATTATACAACTTATTTCCAAAGTGAATTTGAGGTCAGGCTCTAGACAGAGGGAATTGAATAGGTCTGACCTTTGGCTTTTAAGAAACAACCATCTGAGATATCCAAGATATCTAACAATTTAATGTAGCTAAGTGGTTTTAGTTTGGAGACAATTCATTTTTCCTAAATATCTTTCCATTTAATGTTGTGTGAACCTCCATGTAATGATTGCTACCAGTGCAGTTTAAAAGCCTTTATAATTAAATCCATATTCAATGGATTCCTTTATCCTTCCTTAGCAATTTCCTGCTGTGTGTTTAAGCATGTTGCATTTAGGTGTATTGTCATGGAAAATATAAAATCAGAATTGGAATTGTTTTCTTTGGCAAATACATTTTTGCTAAATATTTTTTGTATTAATTTATCTAATTGCATAACTTGTAATGCTAATTATACTTTGGGAACTATAATGCTCTTTGTGATTCTATGGAAAATGTTATTACAATATAGCCAGACACGGAAGACAGAAATGTTTATAATTATCTCTTTACCATATAATCTTCCTAAGTACTCCATGGGAAGCATAATTCATGGTGGTTGAGAATACTGACTCAGGAGTTAGACTGAGTTGGGTTTTAAGTTCTGATCCATTTACTAGCTTTGTTACCTTGGGCTATTTACCATTTGAAAGCCTATAAAATGGGGGGTGAATAATAGTACCTCTGACATAGAGTTGGTTCAAAATTTAAATTAGATGATGCATGTAACTGCTTAGTACAGCTTATGGAACCTTATAAATGTTAACTCTTATGATCACATTTTCTTACTAAGTAATGTCTCAACATGAAATTATATTGTGATGCTATTTAAGGAAACTACATGGACCTACAGTATTTCAAATTTAGCTAGCAAATTAGGGAAAAGTTATCTGTAAAAAAGAATTATTTTCCCTACAGAATTTTCATATTATATTTTCTGTCCCACAATGGCCTATTATGATTTAATTTGGCCTGTTAGGTATGATTTACCAAAAAAATGAGTTATGTTAATTTATTTTAAGATTACATTAACTATATATAGTAAAGTCCACAAAATGGTTATTTTGGGGTTAGTGCTTTAGCTTAAATATCCAGAGTTGCTTTAAAAACTATAGTAATAGATTTATTAACTTCAGTGGAATAATGTTCCACTATTTGAATATGTGTGGGTATAAGAAAATATTTGCAAAAAAAAAAAAAATGAACAAAAATTGTTTTAGTAGACACAACTTATGGCCTTGCTTTTTACAGGTATGGCTGAACACAGACACCTAAATTTGTCATACAAAATTAGTAGTTGCTTAACACTTAATGTTCAAGTGTTAAGTAACTACTAGCTAGCAGACTATTTGAGCATACTGGTTAAATAGTTACCTGTAATTGAATTATTGCTTTACCTTTATTTTTAAATGTTACTTGGGGTCTATTTCGGGTGTGTGTGTGTCATATTTTTAGAAATCCTACCACCACAGTCCATGGCTCATGAGATTTAAATGGAAAATTTTGTCTCAGACCTATTATGCTACTTTGAGGTAATGGAAAGAAAGAAACTAAAGAGAGTTTCCCTATATTGTCACATCATTCTAAAGGTTCTGGTAATTAAAAGTTCAGAAATGTGAACGTGAAATATTTAATTGCTTATTGAAATATTTGGTGGCAGGAATTGTTGAAGACAAATTCATAGATTTTTTTTTTTCAAGCCAGCTTAAAGATGCTAATATATTAGTTTTTTTTTTTTTTTTTTTTTTTTTTTTTTATTTTTTTTAATATATTGGAAAGAAACAAGTGATTGGCATGTCACTTTGTGGGCTGACCCACTCTACTCTTCCATTAGATGGGTATCATGGCTCATTGCATTTTCATGCAAATAAAACCAATACACAGTGAAAAGTTTTATTTTTACCCCTTTTCTCCATAAAGGAGAAATGGAATACTGTTTGCAGAGAGTTTTGCTCCAAAAAAGTAAAATAAACTCTATTCTTTTTCTGTTAGCTATTTATTGACATAAATTAAAGTCTGTGTTGATCATGTAAGCTGCATGCTAATGGTCAATGATGTATCACTATAGTTCATATGCTATCTGGAAAGAACTGAATCTTACTATTTTATTATATCCTTTGAGTTCTGTGAGGCCTTCTGGCATTTTGAAAAAAGCATCAGCTTTTCAATTAGAAAAGTTCAAATTCTAGCTCTGCCACTTACTTGGAAGTCTCCTAACTCCTACGAGCCTCAGTCTCTTTATTTATAAAATGGAGCTTTTGAAAGGTTAGTGTGAGCACACAATAATGATGGCCATTCAAATTATTTCCATGATACAGTGGTTATTTCTTTGTTTGGGGTTCTTATCTAGTCATTATTTTTCACATTTGAAATAAAATCTGGTGATGCATTATGATACTTTACCTTGATCTTTTTCCATAACAAATTGGATTTACCAATGATGAGGAACCCACTATTTTGGGATATCTGCTTGTCTTATCATTAAAGTCACATGCTTGAGAAAACGTGTTTTATATATATATATATATATATATAGTCTTCTTAGTCGTTATGACTTCTCTAGGCCTTAGTTTCCTCATTAGTAGAAGAAGAATAAACAATATCTGTCTTGTTGCCTTCCAAGGTATTACTGGTATCAAATCAGAGATTGATTAAAAATGCTTCCAAAACTGAAAAGTAATTTGCAGATGTAGCCTGTCATCTTTATTCAGCTATTGTTCAAGTATTGGTTTAATTTCTGTGGAATGGCTGAATATTGGTTTTATTTTTGACATTCTACTTTGTCATAGCCTCACCTTGACTCTTTCAAAATGGCTGGCTGCAGTTAAGACAATCTGTTACCTAGCAACAGTGTTTCCTGAATGCCCTCTTTAGCAATATAACTCTTGGACACAGGTATGCTTTATATGTCACAGTTTACTAGGTTATTCACATTCACCAAAGACATCTGTGGTATTTCCATGGCTAATTAAGTTAATGGATTTACATGACCATGATTAACGGCAGCACATGGGTTATCACCTCTTAGAAAACTTATTATAAATCTGCTTTTACCTATTTGTGAAGTGTAAGAATTAATTTTTTCAGCCAAGTTCTCCTTCGATTATTACAACCATGATTGCTTATCAATAAGAGCTAATGTCTTTGAATTTCATAAGTATTTACAAAATTGTATGTTTCCTATATATTTGGCAAGTATCCAGTCTTACTAAGTATATACTTGCAGTAATAGCAATGGTCAAACTATAGAGTTTTATTTAAGCTAGCAAATAATTACCTGTCACAATAGACCTATAAACAGGCCTTTGGTTAATAAATCTCTTAATGGTTGTTTGACAGTTAAGGAAGAGTTCAAATTGGCTATTAACCTAGGTTCTTAGTTTTCCTAAATGTCATAGTAAATGACTCTGTGCATATATAATTTCAGTTTGTTAGGCAAAGAGAGCCCTCACATAATTTTTTTGGAATTTTTAAAACTTGTAGTTCTTAGGTTCCATTGAAGCACTTTTTTCTCAAAGTGACTACGTAAATCATTGAAAATGTGCAAGCATTTGGAGTAATCAGATTTCTCTCAGTAATCAGCCTGAAAATAGTCCTGACAGTTAAAATTAGCACTAATTAGTTTGTGGCTATGTTAATTGATGTAAGACTAAGTGATTGTTGCTTTGGGATCATTTCTTGTTCTTCCCCAAAGTCATTGTGGCAATCATAATCTCCATGTGTAGAACCTGATGTAATACTAGAGATAAGTAATACCTTGAGTTTTGGCATTTACACTTTAACATCTTATAGCATGGCATTAGCAAGCTAGATGGTTCCTCGATGCCTGAAATTCAAAATATTAACTTGGTTTCTGAAAAGAGAGTTAAGAGCTAAATTCATCTAAAGTTTTTTTCTCTTTGCTCAAGACATCATATGACTTTTTAATGAAATCTTATTTATTATGTCTAGAGTCTTGTTTTTTACACAGCATTCAAGAAGCATATGTGTGCAAATTATTTTTCCTGCCACCTACTATGATATTATTCCCAGGTGCTACTTCAGAAACAGAATGGTTATGAGTGGAGATTTTAGGGGAAGGAGGGTTGAGATTGATTTTTCTTAGCAAGAAAATTCTTAATATTGGTTTTTCACAAAGTAAAGACATTATTACCTTCATGCCTGGGACCTAAGCCTATGGATCTCTTTCCCCATCAATAATGACAAATATTTAGTAATTCTCATGAAACTTCAGTATAAAACAATATGCTCTTCAATTAATAACCAGAATTATATCTTTTTAAAAGAAGCAAACAAAGGTATAAGAGAAGAATTTATGGCCATTAACCATTTGGAAAGTTGCATAATGCTACACAATGTAATCAGGGGAATACAAACTTAAAAATAGCTATATTGTTCTTTTGTAACCCATCAGATTGGCAAAAATCTAAAATTTTGACAATGTCAGGTGTCAGTGAGGTTTTCTGGAAAATAGGTGTCCTCTCATACTGCTGTTGGGGATGATATGTATGCAGGCATTTTAATAACTGTAATACTAAAAATGTATATACCCTGTGACCAGCAATTTCAATTCTGTGGATCTGCAAAAGAGATTAGCACTTCTACCTAAAGAGATATAAAAACGGATGAAATGGAAATAAATTAAATACTCATCAAATGGGGAAAAGATAGATAAAACATGGCAAATTAAGAAATAATGCACTATGCAAGATGCAGCAGAAGCAGCCAGCTGAAGAAGCAGACGCACAGATATTTGAAGTATTGAAATGATGACGTACAGAATACAAAATGAGAGTACTATGTTTAAAGAATAAAGACAATATTGAAAGTGTGAATAGATAATAAGAGGCTGTCAAAATTCACTAGGCAGATTTTTTTCAAGAATGTAATAAAATTTCTAAAAATCAAAACAGCATATGGTAATTGAAATGAATTACACAGATGATAAAGTAATTAATAAAATAGAAGATAGAGCAGAAGGAATTATTCATAATGAAGCCAAGAGAGGCAAATAAATAGAATAAGCGAAAGCAAGATTGGAACACATAAAGGTAAGACAGCCTATGTCTGAAAGGGTTACAGAAGGAGCTAATAAGGGGTAGAAAGGTGGTGTTCTGAGAGATGATAGCTGATTTTTTTTCCCTGAAATTCTCAGATTCAGAAAAGTCCACAAATCTCCACTTTGGATTGTCTCACTCAACCTTCATTCTATACTTTTTCTCTGTTTAGAGAGGTTGGAAAGGTGAAAACTGTCTTTCCTAAATTTTTGTGCAATGAGGTTTCTTGCTGTGAATTACTTTCTGCTAATTGGAAGTATTCATGTGATCTTTGGAAGGCAGAAATGAGGTAGAGACTGTCATTTGTGGCTTTGCTGCTGTGTGGCAAGTTCCTGGAAACATGTGACTTGCCTGCAAAGTGACCGGGTACCCATCCTCCAGCTGTGTTCAGGGTCTCAGGAAGGAGTGGTGGCAGTGGTGGCGGTTCTTGCTTTTACTTTCTAAACCCTGGAGTTTACTTTCAAGTTTCCATTTTTTTTTTCCATCTGGATAGGAAAGGCATGAGGTTGATGTGGATTCTTGATTTCAGTTTCTGTGTGGTGACAGCTTCAGGGCATCAGTTCCATATTGTTCTTGGAGTTTATTTCAGGATAGTCTAGAATCTGCTCTTTGGGCCCTTCCAAAAAATTGTCGGCACCTAGTTCCCTAATTAAATCTTTTCCTGCTATGAAGCATAATAGCTTATTTCTTACTCTAAACCTTGACTAAGACAGACTTTGATCCTTTGGATATTTTCCTTCTTACATTATAGAGAATGATGTGAGGGAGACTTCTATGGTGATTCCTAGCCATCGACTTGACAATAGAATCAGTGACAATATAAGTAGTGTTGACTTTTCTTCACATGAATCCTGGAGTATTAGTACAGAGGTAGCTGATCATTGTAAGTCTACAAACAGCATTGATTTCATTGACAAATCTCCCTGTCAAGATGAGTCCTGCTATACCATTTTCTGTGGCACAATTTTCTTGAATCTTTCTCCTAGCTAGAATTGTATAATGTATATAAAAGCTACTAACTGTGAAAAATAAAGGTCAGTATTGATATATATCCCTATGGTTAACAAAATACAATACTAGGAACATTTTTCATGGATATTTCTCATGTGGAAACCTCACTGTTAATTAAAAAGACATCAATTACTTATTGAATAAGCTATAGGTCTTCATGTTCATATATGATGTGATTGCTAAATCAGTCAATTTATCCATATCTCCAAATGAGCTGTCCATTCATTAATGAAGAGCAGAATTTACCCTGAGGAATACTTAGACACATCAACAGACACTTGACCTAAGCTATGCATTGCTCCTGGTAAGAATCAGTGTGTGACAGGTGGGCATTTATAAGAATTTATATACCTGCCATTTGATTATTCCTCCCTAATTTCAGAGTCTTCATTTTTACAAAAGCATGGTATAAAATAATCCCAGAGAATTTGTGCAGTCAAGTCCTATGGCATACCACTTGCTGTCAGCTATTCTTCCTGCAAAGAAGATATGTTGTGTTTCTCCTAATTTTTACATTAATATCAAGGGTAGAAGGATAGGAGTTAAGTATTACTAGATTCTCCAAAATCTTCTACTTTTACTATATTACAGGTTTAATTCTAGTTCATAGAAAATATCTATGTATACCTTTGCATTCTGGAAACAAATTAGTTTGTGTAGATCTATGTGCTGGTTGTAGTATAATATTAGAATTTACAGGTCTGAGGTTAAAACTACAATGATAAGAGTGTTCTTTGGCAAATATGGCAGGGGTGAGTTACTGGTGTAGGGCGTCGGTGTGGGGAGATATGTGGGACAGTGTGCACCTGGGGCATACTTCTATGGAATATGTAAGTATTCATCTTGTCAAAGTGTGTTATCTCAGTGGATGGAGACCCATACAATAAACAAGAAAATATTAAACTCCCATCCTGGGGAGTCCTGGTATGTTCTCAATTAAAGGGAAAAGAATCCCTCAAGAACATAGGCACTGCCTAATAAAAGAAAACAGATGCAATATGTCAAGCCCTCAATATTATAGCAGGTAACTATATGAACCTTATTCTTCAAAAATTGAAACTTATTGATTACCAAAGGTTCCAAGGGGAGGGGGAGGGAAGAATAGAATAGATGGAATATAGGGTATTTTTAGGGCATTAGAATTGTTCTGCATGATCTTGCAATAACAAATACAGGCCATTTCAAATTTCATCAAAACCTATAATAGTGTATGGTGCAAAATAAAAACCATAATGTAAACCACTGACCATGCTTAGTAGCAATACTACAGTATTTATATATCAGTTGTAACAAATTTACCATCCACATCTAAAATGTTATTAATAGGGGAGAGTGGAAGAAGGGGAGGGTATTGGGCTTATGGGGATCCTCTATATTTTCTATGTGACTTTTCTGCAACCTAAAGCTTTTTGAAGAGAAAATGAAAAAAAAAAAAAAAAAAAAGACTGGGGTAACATACGGAAGAAATTGTCACTGTACATACAAGATAACAGATTTTACAGTGATGAAAGATACAATGTATACAAAATTTTTATCTTATCTCAAGTTTTATTTTTCTATTTTTAATTTTTGTATTTCATTTGTTATTTTAAAAATTATTATTATTTTATGTTATTTTCTTATTAATTTTATTTGGCTTTTTTTTGGCTTCATTTTTGGAGAGGTTTTGGATCACAGAAGGGTCACAACTATTGCAGGGGAAGATCACTGGTGCAGTTCTCACTGATTGGGGTGTGTGTGGGGAGGGGTGCACCTGGGCATATCTCTAAGGCATATGAATTTGTTCAAGTGTTATGGGGTGTTGTCTTGGTGGGTGGAGAACCATACAATAAGTGAAAGAATATTGAATTCCCATCCTGGGAAGTCCTGTTACATTCTCTAATAGAACGGTAAGAATTCCCTGAGTACATGGACAGTGCCTAATGAAGGAAGACAGGCCATTATGCCAGGCCTTGATATTGGTGATTGTACTTATGAACCTTTTCTTGTGAAATTGAAACTTGGCCTAGTATTATATATTGCCTAAGAGTTAAATCCTGAAAGTCTCTTTGTTGCTCAAATGTGGCCTCTCTCTAAGACAAACTAAGCATATAAATGCACTACCTTCTCCTCGGCATGGGACATGACTCCTGAGGATGAGCCTCACTGATACTGAGGGATTATTACCAAGTGCCAACTAGTAATGCATTTGGAAAAAGACCTTGACCAAAAGGGGAAAATATCAAATATAATTGAATTTTTATGGCTAAGATATTTCAAAGTGAGTCAGGAGGTCATTCCAGAGATTACGCTTATGCACATCTCATCTGGATCTCATTGACTGCCACTGTAAACAGTGCCTCAAACAGTGAGGCTCCTGAGGGCTCTAGAGACATCTAGCCACCATGAACAGTGCAGACCAGCTCAGGAATTCAGCACCTTGTCAGTGGGCCTTTCTTTAGAATTTAGCTCCCCATTGTAACAGAGTTAGACTCATTTATAGTTTTCCTACACATGGTTCTTCTGCCCCTTTTACTTGAACCTATAATTAGCACTATACTTGATAAATATATGTCCCAGAGACTTAAATCTTTCGTGTGTTCATGGGCCAGTTGAGACCTGTGTCTCAGCAGAGTTGCAACACCTACTCTCCAGTTCATTGGACTCACTCTAACATGAGTTAGACAAGGAGATGATGATGGACAATGCTCATCCCAAGGAACAGAGAGTGTCTGCAATTGCAAGCAAGACAGTTCCATGCATCTGCCCCATGGGATCTAAGTCCCCTCTTAATCAGAAACAGATTAGGCATCACCATCCAAAAATCTTCAAGATTGGGGAATGAACAATAGACTAAAGTAGAGTTATTATTAGTCTATTATTGACTTATTATTATTCTAGCAATGGAAGAACTTGTATCATTTATATAAAGATAGTGGCCATCAGAGATTCTGAGGGGAGGAATAGGGAAGAATAGTTGTAACATGGGGGGGCAGGGCATTTTCAGGAAATTGGAATTGTCCTGCATGACATTGCAATGACAGATACAGACCATTATACATTCTGTCAAAACCTATAAAATGGTGCGGGACAGAGTATAAACTATAATGTAAACTATATTCCATGGTTGGTAGCAATGCTTCAATATGTGTTCATCAATTGTAACAAATGTACCACACTAATGAAAGATGTTAATGTGGAAAGTGCGTGTGGGGGAGGGGAGGGCATATGGGAATCCCCTATATTTTATGTACCATTTATGGAATCTAAAGCTTCTTTAAAAATAATAAAAAAGAAAATAATTTTAAAAAGAGAATGAGAAACCAATATATAGTGCTATTTCTCCCACAGCCCTCACACATGGGTCTAAGAATTAAGGAGTGTGAATGAACACAAAGGATAGAATTATCAAATCAGACTCCCATTGATCAGAGATCTTAATCAGCAATATGCTTGACCAATAATTTCAAGGTTTAAAGCAATCAAAGGCATAGGAATAGGAGGTCTCTGACAGGTGGGCCCTCAGGTTCTTTCAGCATCAGACATAGTCTCTCTGGCTTGGAGAAATAAATGATGTTTCAAAACAATGAGGTTTGCAGGTCACCTCACACAACAGGGAGTTTTTGGGCTAAATAACATCTCTATTTTACTCTACAAATAATTCTAAAGCACGTGTGTCAATCTGCAGGAATCCATGTCTCATGTTGGTGTACCATAAGCAATCCTAAACCAGGGGCAAGGACATTTTGTTAAGACTACTAAATAGATAAAGATTCTCCTCCTAACCAATATCATTAGTCTATTTACCAAAAGAACCAGACATCAGCCTTTTTGTCAGTTAACTATACCAAGATGCCTGCCTTCTTTCCCGGGGTTCTTATCCCCCCTCACACCCCTGCTACTAACTCCTTCATCTGAAAGAGAAATGGCTCACTGGCCCCCTTGTATACTTACTAACCCACTCACAGAACATTTGCTTCCTATCCTTATAACTTTGAAATTTGCTTTGAAAAAATGCTTTCACCTTTATTTCCCAAGGTGAGGGGAGATGCTTAAATAGAATATATATTGGCTCTATTAAATTGGGAGTTGAGATTGACACCTGGTCACTTCAGGGAGTTACAATATTGACTGAAGTGAATAATCCAAGTTATCAAGGGGACATAATGCTGCTGCTACACAATGGGGTCAGGGAGGATGATGTATGTAATCTAGGGAATTCTCTGGGGTGCTGGAATGGGTTGACTGGCATTTCCCTCAAAAGATATGTCCACTCAGAATCTCAGAATGTGATCTCATTTGGAATAAGGGATTTTAGGTAAATATCTCAAGATGAGATCATCCTGGACTAGGATGGGCCCCAAATTAATGACAAGTGTCCTTATAAAAGACAGAAATGGAGAGACAGACACAGAGACATAAAGGGGAAAGCTATGTGAAGGTGGAAGCAAGCATTGGAGTGTTAGATCTACAAGCCAAGGAACATCAAGCATTGCTGACAACCACCAGAAGCTAAGAGAGCAGCATGGAATGGATTCTCCTCAGAGCCTCCAGAGGGAACCAACCGTGCCAACAACTTGATTACTGACTTCTGGCCTCCAGAACCACGAGAAAATAAATTTCTGTTATTTTATATTTGTGGTAATTTGTTACAGCAGCCCTAGGAAACTAATACAGGCACCATATCCATTAAGAAAAATTAATGGACACCTACAGTAATCCACAATGAGTAGGACCACTGAGCTTCAGACCTCCAGGCATTTATCTATTCAGGAGTAAGCAGGTAAAGAACTCCAATACACCAAGGTTCTGGCTGACTGCCAAAGGAACTTATGGTTGTAGAAGGAAGTTATAAATATCTACTACAGCCTTATAGCCAGTTACAGAAAAGAGATTATTATAGCTACATGTATTTCCTTCCTTGTTTATTATGTGTGTATGTATTTTGTAAGGCTCTTTATATATATAGATTATCAGACATGGCAACGACGAGTGAAGCCAGATATGTAGGAAATAAAAGTTTATTAGTACTAACAGGTCCTAGAAAAGAGAAGAGCAGCAGGTCTTGCAGGGCCACATGGTGGAACACGTCAGGAGTGTAAGCTCAATGGAGCAGATGGGGGTCAGGGTATGGGTAATGGTACTTAAAAGTCAAAAGGGTGGACTGTCAATTGTTAGCTATTGCCTCTCACCTCCAAATTCATCCTACTATATTCTTCTTTGTGATGTTGGGTCTGGGGCTTTGTGAAATATGTTTTTTCCTTTGTCAACTGGCTTCATGTTAGGTTCTGCCAACGGTGGGCAGTAAAGAGAGACTGGAAAATCCTGCTGGCTTGTATTACTTAGGTTAACGTTTTACAATGTGTTTTAGGCGTCTGGTTTAAAATGGCAACTCTCTAGGAACCCTCTCCCAAGTCTTTATCTAAATCTCTATAAAAATAATAAAAAGAAAAAAATCTCATGTACCATTGAAAATTAAGATGCAACACTACCCTCTTATCAGAGTCTGTGAGAGATGACTTGCTAATTTCAAGACTGATGAAATAATTGAATAAAAGCTAATCTGTGGATTCACTCAGATTCTTGCAGTAGCTACAGTGGCCCTCCTCTTCTCTGACTCTCCTTGTTATGTCTCTTTCACTTCCAAAAACATGGCCTCCAGTGTGGCTGTCTCTGATGGTGTCATCAAGGTATTCAATGACATGAAGGTGTGCAAGCTGTCACCACCAGAGGAGGTGAAGAAGCACAAGAAGTTACAATAGAGAGTTGAATAGAGCGCATTTCTGAAATTTTTTTTTTAGAAATTAAAAATGCCAACATACTTTTATAGTAATAAAGAACATATACGTATATAACTACATAGAACTATACATATATATGTATAGCTATATATGTATATACATGTATATAAGAATACATATATACATATATGTATATTACTATATATAACTATAAATAAGTGTAACTATAGCTAAAACTAAAACTCTATCTATCTATCTATCTATATTTTTTATTTTGGCAAGGGGAGAATTTGGTATGATATTTGCCATTTTATTTCTATGGCACCATTAATTTCCACTACTTGCTATCATTTTTCCCTTCACTTCCTAACCTCAAAATGTCACAGTCTCCTCCAACTCCTCCCTATTTCCCAGAAGAAATGCCTACCATATTTTGCTTCTTCTGGTCCAAGGCACTTCAAACCCCTGCCTTTCTAGCACCTATGGCCAGAGTTCTGACCACTAGTGCTCAGACTTTTTCTCAGCTTTTGCCAATCAGGGTGGGATCCTCTTGTTCTAGGAAAGATTTTATCAGTATTATCTGTGTTCTGCAGCTTCTGGCCCCTTTCTGCCCTGTCTTAATTTGGGTTTAGCTAGCCTCCATTATTAAATGGGTGAAATTATAACTTTAAACCAATTGCTATCATCTGAAGTTTATGTGGAAGAGTAAATAGTTGAGAAGAGACTGAAGCAGAAGACAGTTAAAAGATGTAAATATTTTATGAATTAATATCTCTATCCCATTTTCCCTCCTCTTTTAAAGAAGGGGTCTTGGGTGTAAAGTTTCTGAGAACGTGCATTCTAAAATGTATCTGTATTCTATTCTTTGTATTCCATTCATAATTTGGCTAGGAATTCTACATTGAAAATTAGTTCACTCAATATTTTGAAGATATTTTCCCATGAACTCTAGCAGTTAGTGTTGCTGATGAGAATGACAATATTATTCTAAATTCATGATCCTTTGTAAATCACCTGTTTTTTTGTTTTTTTGTTTGTGTCCCTGAAAGCATTTAGACTTCTTTTCCTTTAGTGTTCTGAAATTTCACAGCTATTTGTTTTGATGTCTTGATTTTCTTTGTTAATTTAGAAGTCACTTAATGGGCACTTCTTACCTAAAGATACAGATGCAACTTCAAATCTGGATATATTTTTCTATTCTTTCTTTGAAAATTTCTGACCTGTTTTATCATTCTCATGTCCTAATTAGTTGGATATTGGATTCCTCAAATGATCTTATTCAACTTTTGAAAATGATTTCTATTTTTGAGTTTTTGATCTTTCTCAATTTTATGTTTTCATGTTTAAATTGAAATTTTATTTGGCAATAATGTTTTTATTTTCATGAGTGCTTCTTGTTTTCTGATCAGATTACTGTATCTTGGTCTTGTTTTGCAGACATATTCTAAAATTTCTCTTGAAAGGTTAATGATACTTTCTTTCCTGTTCACTGGACTGTGGCATTTGGATGTGAAGTAATTTTTTAAATTAAAATTTGGTTCTTTTCCTTTTATTATGTCAGATATTTTCAAGGTGAGGTAATGCCTTGGATGTACATTGGTAATTCAAAATGAAAAAGTAGAGATGCTGTCTGACATGTTTGCTGCAGGATTTACTTTGGGATAAGTTAGTGAAAATTCCATTGGGAAAATCCCAAATTTCAGAGTGCAGGCAATTGGTAAGGCAAAAATGCATGATTCTGCTACTTAGCCAGTTTCTTCCTTTTAGTGATAAACACACTGGGCTTTCTTTTCTTTTCTTCTTTTGGCCCAGCATATATATATTTTTCTATTTGGCCCACCAAATAAGTACTTGCCTACTAGGTACTCTATATGCTTGAGTGGGAAATTCTATTGTTCCATAGTCATTACCTATGTATTCCCATTTTCATACTTGTGTTCTTTCACACTGTTGCCTCAAAGTATTAAGCTTTTCCAGGGTCTAGCTAGTCAGATAAGTTTCTCTTTGCATATATACTAAGAGGTGGCATCCTATTTTATAAATCAAATACTGCTTTTTTTGGTGCTCTCCATCTGCAAACATTTGAAATTGTCTCAAATTTAACATTTTTCCCTGTACTAGATATCCCTATCTTAGTTCACATCCCCATAATCTCTCACTTAGACTACCACAACCCATGGTTCCACAACCTTCCCAATTCAATTGAAATTTCCCTTTGCCACCAGGGTTTTCTATCAGGATAACAAATACAATAATATCACTATAATGCTTAAATCTTCCTTTGCCTTTCCACTGACTATAGAACTAAGTCTAAATCATAACAAGGTCCTTAAAAACCAGTTCCCAAATAATACTTGAGTATTCCTTTAGTACTCAACATATTTAACTATATTTCTGTTCTGCATTACTAGATAATATGCTTGTAAATAAAGGGTTAGGTTTTATTATCTGTGTATTTCAGTGCCTAGTCTAAGTCCTGTCACATAATATTATTTTGTTAATTAATTGAAAACACTTTTAAACACCCATACTATTTGTCAAGTATTTTTTTCAGTGCTGCATATTCAGTCTTGAACAAGATAGACAAAAATTCCCATTATCATAAAATCTGTCAGAGACACTAAATATATGTGCAAAACTTCCCAGCCTTGTCAGCTTCCATCCACCTAAGCCCTGTCCCCCTTAAATTTTCACTATATTTTTTAAAAAATATCAAGAACATGTAGAATTCTTTGCCTTTTACATTCATTCTTCTGCCTGGAAATCTGTACCTTCACCTATTTTCTTCATAGTAGACAAATCAAAAGATTTATCCAGTCTAAAGTGTCTTCTTTTGTAAGGATTTATAAACTTTGCAGGAAAAGTCACTTCATTCCCTTTACTCTTGCTCAACTTTATTCAATCTCTCTGTTTATGTGTATCATCTCTTCAATATGATGAGCATTTCAGAGAAAAAAAACCAACTCTCTTACTTTGTAACCTCAGTAACTAGTAAAGTGCAGGATATAAAGCCCTTGCTAAGAATTATCTTTTAGATAAATTACTGTATTCAAAAATCAGTTCTTTTTCTTTTAAGTTGGGACTCACAGCAGCCATTTAGAACCGTGGCACAGGGCCAGTTTTCCATGGTACCTATGGTTCAGTAAATTGAGCAATCCAAGGTTGCCAGTCAGTATTAGGACAAGTCATTTTTATTCCTCACATAGTTGATGCACAAAAAGAAAATAAGCATGTAATACTCTGATTAATTGGAATATCTTTTGTAAATTAGTAGACTATTTTAGAGATATATTTTGGCAGTATATTTGATACAGTTAAGTTTTTTTAAAACTCAGTAGAAAAATACAGATTGACCAGGAAGGTATGGGTTCTAAAATATGTCTCAGAGAAGCAAATAGTACATGCACAGTCTAGTACATTCAGGCAAAATAATTATATAGAAATTGTTTAAAAATTATTTGAAGTCAAAAGAGTGGCAATCTCTATTTCACTAAAGGTTGCCTTATTAAGTAGAAATAATAGAAAGCCATTGGAATTTCCATCACCATTTCTTAACATTTTATTGAATCGCTAATGAATGGTGGAAAAGAAAATAAACAAACTGGCACACTGTTAAACTCTTGTACTAATTTTTTTTGGGAAAAATTCTGGGAATGAGATTTCTATGTAAAGCAGGACATAAACTAATTTGCCAAAGGGGGAAATAAACCACTATGTGTGGGTTTGAACTATGATTTGGTTATGTTCCTCTATTTAAGATAGAAGGAAAATAAGAATAAAAGTATAGATGGAAAGAGAGAGAGGAAAAGGAAGAGAGAATGAGTGAGTAATACAAAGAGAATGTCTCTACGGTTTTCAAGAAAACAATTACAATATTGTTGTCTTAGTTTGCCAGGTCTGCTATTAAAAATACTATACATAAGCTAAACATTTGCTATATTAGAAACCATGTGCGTGTCCCCAGACCTAGTTTTTCTCTCTAGGTCTGGTTTTTAGAATGCTGGTGATAAGGTAAACCTGATTTATTATATGACCATCCTGTATGGGAAAAGACTGTAACTCTAGGTATCTTTGGTCAACCTTAAACATATAGCAGGGGGTTGGATGTGGCTCACATGGTTGGGTGTCAGTCTCCCATATAGAGGGACCTGGGTTCGAGCCCTGGGACACCCCAGTAAAAATAAAAAAAGGAAAAATATAGAAGGCGCATGGGCCACCAGGCCCCGTGCACCACCAGGCCCTGCAAGTGAGTGAGGTCCCCAGCCCCGTGCACCATCAGGCCCCATGAGCGGGTGTGCCACCAGGCCCCATGTACAGGTGAGCCCCCCAGGTCCAGCGTGGGTGCACCGCCAGGCCCCACGAGTGGGTGCACCACCAGGCACTGCACGTGCGTGAGCTGTCAGGCCCCGTGAATGAGTACACTGCCAGGCCCCAAGAATGGGTGAGCGCCCCAGGCCCTACGCGTGGGTATACCATCAGGCTCTGTGAGCGGGTGCGCCACCAGGCCCTGTGTGTGGGTGTGCCATCAGGCCCCACGAGCCATGCAGCAAGATGATGACGTAACAGGAGATGACACAAGGGAGAGCCAAGACGAGATGCACCGAAAAGCCAGGAACTAAGGTGGCGCAGGTGTAGGATGTCTCTCTCCCACATCGGAGGTTCCGAGGATTGAATCTCAGTAAAGACAGGAGGAGAAGGATGAGAAGAGAGGGTAGGAAACGTACACAGAGAGTTGCCCAGTGAATGGGCACAAAAACAGCAAAAATGGGACAGGGGGTGGTAAAAATGGATAAAAGTAAATAAATAAATAAATCCTTAAAAAATGTATAGGAGAGTAAGTATTACTACTAATGGACTATATTATGCTCTTTCATAATTTGTTAACAAATGTTTCACAACAATGCAAAGTATTTGTGGGAGCCCTGTATGATGTTATGAATGTTTGTTTTGTAAGTTCTCAATGTTTACTGAACACTTCAAGTTTATGTATGTTCATGTATGAATGATATACTTCAATAAATTATTTTTAAAAATTTCTAATATTCATAGATGTCAAGGGATCATGAGGCCAAAAAGTTTGAGAACCTCTGCTCTGAAATTATATAACATATATTAAATATTTAAGTACCTTGGAATAATTATCTTATAAACGATATGTCCTTCTTGATTTCCTCCTTTCCCCCAATCTTTGTTTAAATTTATATATCCTCCTTTATTCTTTGCTGATTCTCATTTGGATACTTTTCTTTGTTAGATAAAACATAAACTTAAATTTATATTATTATATATTCTTTCTTCTCTGATGGTTAGGGTTAGTAGATTAAATTAATATTAGTCTGTCCTATTCATGACAAAAATGAACAATCATAAATTGTTTTATATGTTAGTTTGATTAAAAATATTTGTGTGGCCCATTTGAGCAAAAGTAAATAATTTGCCTGAGCAAAGCAAATAATTTATAAATAATAAAGCAAGGGGCTTTAGAGCATGGAAATCTGATACAAAATCTGAAATTGTGCTCTACCTTTTAAATAATCACACCATCAATCAAAGGATAGTGAACAGGGCAATGTATCATCGATCTCTTTGGGAAATGTTACATGTAAATAAAGTAATGATTTTTTTTTTAATTTTAAAAATTTAGTAAAAAAACAAAAATACTACACAAGGGGCTGGCATAAAAAATGGAAATTTATTGTCTCATGGTTTTGGAGGCTCAAAGTCCAACATCAAAGTATTTGTAGGACTTGCTTTCTCCTGGAGTCGTTAGGGTTCTGGCAGCCCTCCATCTTATGTCAATCTCTCCCTCTGTTTTTGCATCTCTTCCTCTGATTTCCACTGAGTTCTGGATTCTACTGACTCTGGTTTCTACTGACTGACTGTATCTGAATTCCCTTTACTTATAAGAACATGAGTAATATGGGTTAAGGCCACCCTAATTCAATTTAGCCACATCTAACTAGGATCTCTGGAGATCTTACTCACAAATGAGTCCACACCTCAAATCATAATAACACTTTCAAGATTCTCTTTGCAAATGAGTTCAAACACACAAGAATGCAGATTAAGATTCATTTCCCAATAATACTTTAGCACATATAATTCAAGTAACAGCAAGAGAGGAAACAGATCATAACATTTCATTAGAGAAACATGCTTAGATGAAAGGCATAGGTTAGAGAATGACATTTCATAGTAGATATATCAATTCATAGCTCAAGTTTATTAGATATTGCAATGTGTAACAGCATCAATTAGCTATTACTATATAATAAACCATGTTAAAACTTAGTGGCTTCAAGCAGGGGGGATCCTGAGGCTCTAGAGACATCTAGACAACATAAACTGGGCAGACAATCCCAGGAATTCAGTACCCTGTCAGTAGCCCTTATCTTAGAATATATGATAATCTAGCCCCCAAATGTATCAGAGTTAGATTCATTTATAATTTTCCTACACATGGCTCTTAAGCCTCTTTTATTTGAACCTATAATTAGCACTATACCCGTTAAATATGCGTCCCAGAGACTTAAATCTTCTGGCTGTTCATATGCCAGCTGAACCCTGAATCTCAGCAGAATTTTGGTTAACATCTGCTCTCGAGTTCATCAGACTTGCCCAGGACAACTAGCAAAAGGATGATTATGGACAATGCCCATCCCAAAACACAAAGAGTATTTACAACTGCAAGCAAGACAATTCCATCCATCCGCCCCATGGGATCTAATCCCCCTCTCAGTTGGAAGCAGAGAGGGTATCACCATCTCAAAATCCTCAAGATTGAGGAATGAACAAATATAAGGGGGGAATGCAACTATGGACTAAAGTAGTCTTATTATTGTTCTAGTAATGGAAGAACTTGTAACATTGATATAAAGGCAGTGGTCATGGAGGTTCCACTGGTTAGGATGACTGGGCTTACTCAGCTCTGTTCCACACAAATTGTCCCATGGATTAGCCCAGGTTTGTTCCATAGAGAAAGCAGAAGCTTGAAAGATCTACTGAGGTTTAATCTTAGACTGCCACACTTACATTTTTGCATTCTAGGTACCAAAGCAAGTCACAGAGTCTGCTTAAAGTCACAGATTGTAGATTTAAGGACTTCTTGATGAGAGAAGCTACAAAGTCACATTGCAAAGGATATAGATACAGAGAGGATATGGCCATGGTTGTACTCTACCACACAAATGTGTAGCAAAGGGACTGTTGAGAGCAAAGCCTTGTAAGCAATGACAACAGAGATCAAATATTTTACAATCAGAAGTTGTTTCAGAAGTTTGATATACAATTTGATAAATGTTTATTTTAGGTTTTTATTTCTATTGACTATTTCTCAAAATTGTTGATGAATTTAATATGAAAGCAGTGGATCTTATTGAGAACATAAATACAGGATAATTTACAAAGGAATATTAACTAAGTTACCAGCACTAAGTACACAGGTTTATGGTCTTTAATTGATGCTATTCTAGCTGCCAATTAATTTTCAAACTACTACTCCCTGTGCAATTTACTAAAGGTTAATTTGAATGTAAAGGATCTATTTTTAGATTTCATATTTTACTATTATTATTATGTTTAAAGATGTAGTATTTTTAAAGGTCCAGATAATAAAAATGTTAAAATTCATGACTGCAGTATTTATTTTTGTTTATTCTTAGAGAATAACATTATTGGAATCAATCCAGTAGTTGAGAAGGAATTAAATTATTTGTCTCTGTGCCATAGTTTAAAAATAAAACTCCTGCAAAATTATCTATAGAAATTCCCAATATACAGTGAATGATGAGAACAAACCAAGTTTGGTTGAAAAAACACAAACAAGGTAAATTTCCTGCAGTATTTCCCAGCACATCATTCTCAACCTTCATCAGATAAAGATTGGTTATGGAACAGGAAACTGAGGTATCCATGTAAACCATTTCCTAACTGATTTATTAATACCCAGCTCAGAAAGAAAAGGATTATAAATGGTAATCCAAAGCTATCATCCAATTTACATGAATCATGATTCATAGATAATAAATTCATAATTCATAATATATATTTTTCTATATAGGAAGCTGAGAAAATCAGGGCTAACATAGTTGACACAAAAGTATGTAATAAAACAAAACAAAACAAAACAGAGATTGCTACACAAGTTGCTGACAGGGGAGAATACCAGTAAAGGTATTGGTGTTAATTTCAAGCAAAATGGTGACTAAATTCTTCCCTGAAGGAATAGAAGAGATGAAACAATGCAATTGCTTTTCTGTGATCTAAATTATAAAGCAAGTCATTCCTGAAAATTATGTTTGACTTTATATGCTCTTTGGAGACCAAATAGCAATCAAACTCTTAAGACAAAATGGGGGAAAGAACTGGCTTAACTTTTGGCTGGAATCAGTAAAATACATAAAGCTTAAGAGTCTTTTCCTCATCTCAATACAAATCTGAAAAAATACTTAAGAGAACAGCTGAGCTGAATTTTAGCACATGTCAAAAGACATTTCAGTTTTCTGCAATTTGGTCATTATTGGCACAATCAGCCATGTCCACTGGGAGATATTACATTCGGAAATTGAGGTGAGTTGGAAAGGGGTATGGTAACTTTGTGTGCTACTACTAGTTCAACTACGGCTATTAGAATTTAACTTTCACCAGCATTAATATTTTCTCTTGTGGATTTCATAGAAAAAAATTTTAATATCCTGAAAACCTGCTAGTGATAGTACCTTGCTCTGAATGAAAATTCTCAGCTAAGTAAATGCCTTTGGCAAGCCTACACACATATATTTTGGTTATAGAACAGAATTGTCCTTAAAAAATCAACAAAAAAATCTCTTCAGCTTTTTTGGTGAACAAGAAATTAAACCATTAAGTTATTTGAAAATGTGTCCCAAATTTAAATACTTTATCATCTAAATCACAGTCAAAATATTTTGAGAGTGTATCCTATAAACATACTAACAGATGGATATTAGGTTTATCTATTCAGAACCATTAATTCACATTATCTGTGTTACCCATGACAGACAAAGCACTATGTTAAATTGTTAAACAGTTAAAAACAGTGTCTTTCCAAGTTAAATTTCCAATTGGATGGAAAGGCTAAACATTTTATTTTCTGTCTGTTTTTTCAAGGTCCTAAAATTTATGTAAATTTTATATAAATTGAACATAAAAGTTATAAGTAGTAAATCTAAGGAGAGTCAGGCAAAGTACATTTTGTATTTTAATTACTAAAGGACACTATTCATATAAGATTTTAGAATATGATTGTAAATGACTAAATTTCAATAGAATTTATTATGTCAATTTAGTTATGTTCTTAAAAGACTTTTACCTACACATAATAACTATACAAGTTAATATTGCTTTGAGAATTGACTACTATCATTGATGACACAAAGTAGTCATATAGTGGGTACAGAACAATCTGCCCCTCTGAGAGACCTTTGATGTAATTTCATCCTTGTCAGCTATCGTTATAACAGGGGCTGCTGAAAAGCAAGAAAATCATAGAATGCCATAATTTTTCTGTTCATTTTTACTTCCTAAGCAAATGTTCCTTCTGGTAATTCAACTGAAATTTAGCATTTTTCTATTTTAATACGGGGTTTGTTGAAGGAAAGTGAATAAATGAAAATGAAATTTATTACCCATGTGGCCAAAAATTTGTCATTAGAAGTCAGGTCATGACAGTCTTAATCTACTCCTTCTCTTGGGGAATTTAGGCTTGCTTGGCCAGGCATGGTCTAGCCAGCTGGAGGCAGCAGTCCTCATCTGAGACCATGGAAGTCGTCAGATATGTCAGACAGGGTTGATTGGTCCCAACAAACAAAATCACTGAGGCTAAATTTAGCCAAAATGAAATTAACTGTAAGGCTGGAGAACCAAGCTTAATGGATAACATTTGTTGGGTGCTTAATAGGTGCCAAAAGCTGTACTCACTTGATCCTCACCCTAACAACCATATGAGGTATGTTTTCATGTTATAGTTGAAGAGCTAGAGGCATTGAGAGTTAAGAAAATAGCCTGTTACTCAGTGCATGCAGCTCAGGGCCTTGGATAGGCACCAGGGCTGCTCTGGGAGTTGAGGAGGAGCAGCTGGTCTAAATGTATGTCAGTCATTTTTTAGGTCCTGAAGGTCTCTGCTCAAAATTCAAAGCCCCAAGAAAGGCATCCCATTTACCTAACTTGGGTCTAAGCCAAGGAGTACAAGGTACTTTGAAAGGATTCTTGCCATAATAAATGCAATGAGGTTATATGGAAATATCTTATTCCAAAAAAGGAAAGGCAAATGCTATTAGGAATGGGGAATGAATGCTGGATGATCCTCTAAAAATCAAATCCCTTCTTCACTGGAGAGTAATTAATGTAACATTCAAATCTCAGTTCTTAGAAAAGAACAAAGTAAAGAAGGGCATCAGCTCCAGGGGAAACAGAAAAGAGGAATGGAACTAAGTTTTTTTTAGAATTGGGAAGGTGAGCATCAAATGAAAGGGTAGAGATTACCTAGAACTTCAGCTGTGACTGCAGCCTGCTTTTATGATGCCTGCATGAGTTACACAGCCACCAAAGGAAAACTCAAGGGGACCAATCCCATGCTGCAAATGAGAATGATAATATAGGGTTAATTTAAGTATATAATCAACTACAAGCCATATGCTACAGTATTCAGGGAGTGATTTACTTCTTTTCCTAGCAAACACTCTGATGAATCCTTTAGCAAAGTATAACCTTTTCTTCCCAAGTTTAGGTTCTATGACAAAGGGAACTTCTGATGAGAATATGAGAGAAGAGATGATGAAGAAGGTCAAAAGGGTAAGAAGGGAACCTCTAAGGACTACTGGGGAGCAAAGGAACTACTAACCACTTTCATGAAATTCTTATCTGATGAATGATAGCTTCTCTCTCAAAGAGAAATTTGTATACAAGTTGTGTTTCAATTTGCTAAAAGCTGCTGGGAGTAATATACCAGAAATGGGTTGCCTTTTTGTTGTTGTTGTTGTTAAGATTTATTTATTTATTTCTCCCCCCTTCCACACCCCCATCATTGTTTTGTGCTCACTGTCTGCTCTCTGTGTGCTCTTCTGTGTCTCCTTGCCTTCTCTTCAGACGGCACCAGGAACCAATCCTGGGACCTTCTGGAGTGGGAGAGATGTGCTCTATTTCTTGCGCCACCTCAGCTCCCTGGTCTATTGTGTCTCTTATTGTGTCTCTGCTGTTTCTCTTTTTGTTGCATCATCTTCCTGTGCCAGCTCTCCGCTTGGGCCAGCACTTCTGCGTGGGCCAGCACCCTGTTAAGGTCAGCATTCCATGCAGGCCAGCTCACCACTCGGGACAGCTTGCAATGCAGGCAAGCTTGCCTTTCACCAGGAGACCCCGAGACTCGAACTCTGGACCTCCTATATGGTAGATGGGAGCCCAATCACTTGAGCCACATCTGTTTCCCTGGGGTGACTTTTAAAATGGGAATTTATTAGTTTAAAAGCTTACAGGTCTGAGGCTGTGAAAAATGTCCAAATCAAGCCTTTATCAGAAATTCTGTCTCACCAAAGACTGACTGCTGGTGATCCTGGACAACTTCCATGTGGCAAGGCATATAGAGGTATCTGCTTCTCTTCCGGTCTCATTGCTTCCATTTCTGGCTGCTCTGTCTGTGGTTTCCTCCCTCACAGGTTCCTCTTTGAGATCTTGGATTCCTTCTCTCCATCTTTGCAGCTTTTGCCTCTGTGTATGGCTTTTTAGTCCTCTCCTTATAAAGGACCCCAGGAAGATGATTAAGATCCACTCTGAATGAGGTGGGTCACATCTTATTTTTCTTTTCTTTTCTTTTTTTCAAGAGGTACCAGGGATTGAACCCAAGATCTCATACATGGGAAGCAGGCTCTCAACCACTGCGCTATATCTGCTCCCCAGTGAGAATTGTGTTTTTTTTCCATTTATTTGTTTGTTTGCTTTTAGGAGGTACTGGGGATTGAACCCAGGACCTCATACTTGGGAAGCAGGCACTCAACCACTTGAGCTGCATCTGCTCCCCAGGAGGGCAACATTTTAAATCAATATCCTACTTGCCAAAGAGCCTACTTATAATGAGTCTACACCCACAGGAATGGATTAACTTTAAAAACATACTTTTCTGGAGGCCATACAGCTTCAAACTATCACAAGGTCAATCATTATTTTTTTTTTAATTTAAATTTTTTATTTTTAAAGAAGCTTTAGATTGCATAAATGTTACATAAAAAAATATAAGGGATTCCCATTTACCCCATCTCCTCTCCCTCCACACCTTTCCACATTAACAACATCCTTCATTAGTGTGGTACATTTGTTACAATTGATGAACACATATTGAAGCATTGCTACTCACCATGGTCTGTAGTTTACATTATAGTTTACACGTGGCACCACACAATTTTATAGATTTTGATAAAATATTTAATGGCCTGTATCTGTAATTGCAATATCATGCAGGACAATTCCAATGTCCCAAAAATGCCCCATGTTACACCTATTCTTCCCTCTCCCTCCTTTCAGAGCCTCTGGTGGCCACTGCCTTTATATCATTGTTACAAGTTCTTCCAGGGAAGCGGATGTGGCTCAAGCCTTTGGGCTCCTGTCTGCCATATGGGAGGTACAGGGTTCGGTTCCTGGGGCCTCCTGGTGAAATACAGGCTGGCCCATGCAGAGTGCTGGCCCACACGGAGTTCTGGCCCACGTGGAGTGCTGGCCTGCACTGAGGGCTGGTGCAGCAGAAAGAGACAGAAGAGAGACAGTGAGAGATGCAGCAGACCAGGGAGCTGAGGTGGCACAAGAGATTGAGTGCCTATCTCCACTGTGGAAGGTCTCAGGTTCAGTTCCCGGTGCTGTCTGGAAAGAACACAAGCAAACATAGAGGAGCACACAGAGGGCAGACAATGAGCACACAAGGGTTAGGGGTGGGGAGAGAAATAAATAAATAAATCTTTAAAAAAAACAACAAGTGCTTCCATTGCTGGAATAATAATAGACCTACTTTAGTCCATAGTTGCATTCCCCCTTATGTTTGTTGATTCCTCAATCTTGAGGATTTTGGGATGATGATGCCCACTCTGTTTCTGATTGAGAGGGGACTTAGATCTCATAGGGCAGATAGATGGAATTGTCTTGCTTCCAGTTGTACATACACTCTGATTTTTGGCATGGGCATTGCTCATCATCATCCTTTTGCTACTTGTCCTAGCTGAGTCCAATGAACTGCAAAGTAGGTGTTGCAACTCTGCTGAGATTCAGGGCTCAACCAGAATATGAACATACCGAAGATTTAAGTCTCTGGGACATATATTTAATGAGCATAGTGCTAATTATAGGTTCAAATAAAAGAGGCAGAAGAGCAATCTGTATGGAAACTATAAATGAGTCTAACTCTATTTCATTGGGGAGCATATATTCCAAAGTTAGCCCACTGACAGGTACCAAATTCCTGAGATTGTCTGCTCTGCCCATCTAGATGTCTCTAGAGGCCTGAGGAGCCCCACTGTTTGAGGGACTGTTTACTGTGGCAGTCAATGAGACCCTGCTGAGATGTGCATAGTGTAACCTCTGAAATGACCTCCTGACTCACTTTGAAATCTCTTAGCTATAAAAACTCATTTGTATTTAATATTTCCCTCTTTTGGTAAAGGTCTTTTTCCAAATGTATCACTAGTCAGAGCTTGATAATAATCCCTTGTTGCCAGGGAGGCTCATACCTGGGAATCATGTCCCCTACCAGGGGGGAAGATAGTACATTTATATGTTGAGTTTGGCTTGGAGAGAGGTCACATTTGAGCAACAAGGGGGCTTTTAGGAAGTAATTCATCATCAATATATAATTCTAGGCTAAGTTTCAATTTCATAAGAACAAGGTTCATAAGTACAGCCATCAGTATCAAGCGCCTGGCATAATGGTCTGTCCTTCTTCACTAGGCACTGCCCATGTACTTTAGGGATTCTTACCATTCTGTTATTTTATTATTTTATTTTTGTATTTTCCTTTTTATTTTTTATTATTGTTATTTTATTTTCTTATTATTTTTGGCTTTGTTTTTGGTGAGCTTTTGGATCACAGAAGGGTCACAACTGTGGCAGGGGAGGATTACTGGTGTATGGTATTGGTGATGGGGGGATGTGTAGGATGGGGTGAACCTGGGACATGCCTTTATGGCATATGAATATGTTCAAGTGTTCATGGAACATTGTTTTGGTGGGTGGAGACCCAAACAATAAGGGAAAGAATATTGAATTCCCTTCCTGGGAAGTCCTGTTACAATCATTAATATTTAGCCAAAATTATTTAGTAAATTTTGTTTATAAGTTTATCCCCATTGTGGTTATTTTGTTTTTGTCCTAGATTTAAGAACCCTAATGTAGTAGTTTGGGGCTAAAAAATATTAGCGTACTGTTGTGGGTTGAATTGTGTCCCCTGAAAAAGATATGTTGAAGTCCTAACCCTTCGTACCTCAAAATGTGAACTTATTTGGAAATAGAGTCTTTGCAGATGCAATCAGATAAATTAAGGTAAAGTCATACTATTGAATTAAGGTCTACCCAAAATCCAATGTGACTGGGATCTTTATAAAAAGAGACACAGAGACACATAGACCCAAGGGAGAAAGCCATGTGAAGATGGAGGCAGAGATTAGAATGATGCATCTGTAAGTCAAGGTATGCCAAGGAATGTGAGTGAACACCAGAAGCTAGGAGAGACAAGGAAGGATTCTCCCCTACAGGTTTCAGAGGGAGCAGGCCCTGACGATACCTTGATTGTGGACTTCTAACCTCTGAAACTGTGAGGCAATAAATTTCTGTCCTTTTCAACCACCTAATTTGTAGTATTTTGTTATAGCAGCCCTAGGAAATTAAGATAGGCAATAAAGGCATTAAACTATAAAAGAATAGTCTGGTCACCACTTAACACTACTCCTCCCCCCAGCTCTCTAGATGCATGGATTCAATACTTTTGTATGCATCTCTGGGTATTTATTATTATGGTTATAAAAATTTTGTCCACACTGCTCTTTCATGATTTATCAATTTTAGAGTTTTTCTATTTCTTTATTTTTTGTTCAATAAGTATTTTATCTTGTACCTTCTCCTTTTCTAACAATATAGTCTCCATATAATTAGAATTTTATGATTTTTTTCTTTAAATTATATTCAGTGCCTTCATTATTATGACAATTTAAATCTTGTTTATTTTGGTTCTAAATAGTGTCGATGAAATAATTTTCTTTCTCATTTGATTTTATTAATAATTCCATCATCATTTATTTTATCAGAAAAAAATATTCCCAACTTTCTCTGTAAGCTATTTCTCAATACAATTTCCCAGCTGGACAATATGTTAAATAATTTATCACTTCAATTACTATTTTCTGGAGACATCTTCCTGGAACTCTCTGACCTCCTCTTCCAGCCTGAAGGGGATCCTTTTTCAGCAGTTGCATTTGCAGTTCCCAGTATTTGTCCTGGGAATTCTTGCAGTTTTGCTTGTATTTTAGGCTTCCTTATTCTGGGTTTACTCATTTTGTTGACATGTTATTCTACTAGTTTCTTGAGAATAGGTCCATGGGAGATAAATATATAAGGAATTGTATATAAGAAATTGTCTTTATTTTTCCTCTCACTTCATTGACAGTATAAAGAGGGGAAGAAATCTAGGTTGAAGCTCATTTTCACTCAGTTTTGAAAGCGTGGCCTCACTGTCTTCTAGCTTCTAGTGGTCTTTTGAAATGTCCGATGCAGTTTTTTGAGTGATCTTGTTTCTCTTTTATGAAGTTTCCAGAACTTTATTTTTATCATTTCATTCTGGAATTTTACAATAATGTAAATAATGTTAGTGTCTCATCAGTCCCAGTTCAAATATGTCTTCTTTTCTTGCATTTAGATTCATCTGGGCTCCTGATCAGCTTTTGTGGCTTGAGCTGATGTGCATTGCTCTATGTCATAGTTCTTAATTCTCTCCATCAGTGGATAAAATAATATCAAGTTTTTGGTTTCTTTGTCTGTAATTGCTCAGAGTTCAGCCTCTATGACAAATCTGTACCTATATTTCTCTAGATACATCTTTTGATTTGTGCTATTTCAAAAGTATGTTAAAAGGCTAAAAGTATGATTCCCCTCTGATGAAGATTAGGATATGTAATTCCAAATAACATTCTCTACCTATGCAAATTGTTCCCTGGTTGGGGAAGACAGAGATTTTTCCACTCTTATCTGAAATTTCCATACTTTGGAGCTAAGTATGGCCCACTGTTTCTCTTACAGAGTTTTGCCTAATTTTCACTTCTCTTCACAGGTCGGTTTTCCTCTACCTCCAGTTTTTCTTTAATGGGACTCAGTCTGGTAGGAATTTACCAACTTCTTGCCAAATCAAAGAGGGTGTAACTCAACTTTTAAAGCTGTCAGAAAAATTAATTCCTTTGTGCACATCCCAATCATTCCCTCACAATTACCTGTACATTATATCTTTTCTCTGAAGAAAATACTCTTAAGTAGTAAAGCAAGGCCATTAGGACCTTGGGCTCTGTGTTCACAATAAATGGATTTGTGACTTTAGCTGAGTTACTTAAATTCTTAGTTCCTCTGTTTTCATATCCTTAAAAGGTGATAATAGTACTACCTCTATAAGGTTGTTGTGAAGTTTAAAATGTCAATGTATTTAAGTGCTTAGAAAAGTGATGGTTACATACTGAGTTAATGTTAGCCATTATTAGAAAATATCCATAACTTTGTTGTAGTATGTGGTTCTTAACAGTATTTTTCAAGAAATATTAGGAATTGCTTAATTAAAGCACATATTCTGGTAGACTTAGATTCCAAATGACTTCTTCAGCAGTAAATTAACTATGGATTGAGATTTCACAATTAATGAAGATGGTTGTGGCAAACTGAAGGTCTGGAGGTTATATCATCTCCTTGTTTTAGGCAAAATCTGTGTTATGTAAAAATAGTGTGAGTATATTTGAAAAGTGGTAAAATGATAGCATAGTCTCAGATATACTTCTTAATAAACTGAATGGCTTGTGGTTTATGAATTGACCTGGTAATATTGACTGGTACTGAAAATCTTGTTTTTTTTCTATCCCTATCTCTGTGAAATATATGATCTAGGACATATTATTTTGATTTCAAATAAAACAAAGAAACAACCATATATGTTTTTTTCTGGTTTTAGAATGAAAGTATCAAAGTAGGGATGAAAACAGCTGCGTGGATAATTAGCAACCTAATAATTAAGAGTAAACGAACATTTATGCAACTCCTCTTTTAATAAGCAAAAATATTTTAAACCATTATGCACTTCAAAGATGAGAAAGAATGCCTTTGGTGGGGGGCAGAAGACTAAGCTGTGATTGGGCATAAGGGTTCCTGGACAATCCACATTAATTTTCATTTCAGAGTCTAATCAGGAAGTAACTCTTCCTGTATAATGATGACTTAAAATTCCTCTTCTTTTACCCACCCGGTAAATAATGTACTGAGAACACTGAATTGTCAAGTAAAGACCCAGAAGATTCCACATTCATGTATTTTGTGAAAGAAATCAGGATAGAGCAGAATGTTACTTTCTCCATCTTCACAAACTGTTATTTTTTTAACCCACTCTTGTCTGATCCATGTTCCTTCACTCCACTGAAACAATTCCATCAAAACCATCTCTGTCCATCATCTCAATTCTCAGTCCTCATCTTACATAACTTCTCAGAAGCTTTACCAGTTGATCGTGTTCATCTCAAAACACTGTCATCTCTAAGCCTCTGGGATACAATATTCTGTGGGTTTCCTCCTACCCTACTGGCATTCGCTTTCTTGGTCTCCTTTGCTCGTTCTTCCTCTTCTGTCCTTTAAGTTTTCTGTCTCCTGATTCTTCTTTATCTGAATGCTTCCTTCCTCATGCAATCCTTTGGCTTAAAGTATCTGTTAGGTATTGAACTTTCTCAAATGAATATGTTCAGCCTTACTATCGTCTCTTGAACTCAAATTTTATTTCAAATATTTACCTGTCATCTAATTAGGATATCAAACTTGAATATTTCTAATATAGGACTATTGTGTTATTACCAACACCAGTAAATAACAATCTCTACTATCTCAATAATGGCAACTCAAACCACTAAGTTACATGGGTCAAGCAGTTAGGAGACATACTTAAATTCTTTCTTTTTTGCAGCCTATATCTCATTCATCATCAGGTCAGAATCACCTGCAGAAACATACCAAACCCTACCCCTTTTCAAGCCTTCATGTATTCTTGCATTCATCTATAGCAAATTCTCTACCCAGCGTTCAGAATAATCTTTTCATGCTTATGACAGGTCACATCACTTTTGTGCTTAACATTCTACTATATGAAATGATTGGAATGAAATAACAAATCCTTACTATGGTCTGTAGAACTTTGCATGATTTAAACACTGCCTAACACTCACATTCATTTTCTACATGCTTCTCATGCACCAGCTTTTTTTTCTACCATTCAAACATGCCAAACTTACTTTTTCCTCTCTCCAGGCCTTTTCACATGCAGTTTCCTTGGCTTGGAAATTTCTTCTCCCAGGTTTTTCCTCTATATTGTTGGCTCCTTCTCATCATTTAGTTCTCAGCTCAAATGCCATCTCTGCTGAGTGGCCTGCCTTAACAAGTCTGGCTAATGTCCCCCAAATCTGGACTATCAATCCTTTACTCTGTTTTATTTCTTTTTTCAAAAATTAATTAATTATTTATTTTAAAAGAAGCTTTAGATTACATAAATGTTATATAAAAAATATAAGGGGGAAGCGGACATAGCTCAAGCAATTGGGCTCCCATCTACCACATGGAGGGTCCCAGGTTCGGTTCCTGGGGCCTCCTGGTGAAAGTGAGCTGGCCTGTATGGAGAGCTGGCCCATGCCAAGAGTTGGCCCATGTGGAATGCTGGCCTGTGCAGAGAGCTGGCGCAAGAAGATGATGCAACAACAACAAAAAAGAGACACAAAGGAGAGACAGTGACAGTCACAACAAAACTGGGGAGCTAAGGTGGTTCAAGTAATTGAGTGCCTCTTTCCCAAGTTGGAAGTTCCCAGGATCATTTCCTGGTGCCTCCTAAAGAGAAGATGAGAAAAGAAGACAAGCAGACACAGAAGAATGCACAGCAAATGGACACAGAGAGCAGACAGTGAGTGCAAGTGGTGGGGGAGTAGAATAAATAAATATAATAAATCTTAAAAAAAATATATAGGGGATTCCCACATGCCCCACTCCCTCCCCCTCCAGGCTTTCCCACATTAGCAACATCCTTCATTAGCGTGGTACATTTGTCACAGTTGATGAACACATATTGAAACATTGCCACTAAGCATGGATTATAGTGTACATTATAGTTTACTCTCTGTCCCATGCAATTTTGTGTTATGACAAAATATATAATGGCCTGTATCTGTCATTGCAATGTCATGCCAGACAATTACAATGTCCCCAAAGGTCCCCATATTACACCTATTTTTCCCTCTCCCTCCCCTCAGAACCTCGAGTGGTCACTGCCTCCACATCAATGATAAAAGTATTTTCATTGCTAGAATAACAATAATTCTATAGTAGAATAATAGTAAGTGTACTTTAGCCCATTGTTTATTCCCCAATCCTGAAGATTTGGAGATGGTGATACACACTCTGCTTCTAACTGAGAGGGGGCTTAGAACCCATGGGAAAGATGGATGGAATTATCTTGCTTGCAGTTGCAGACTCTCTCTGTTCCTTGGGATAAGTGTTGTCCATCATCATCACTTTGTTAGTTGTCCTGGGTGAATCCAGTGAACTGGATAGTAGGTGTTGCAACTCTGCTGAGATTCAGGGCCCAACTGGCACATGGACAGACCAACAATTTAAGTCTCTTGGACATATACTTATCAAGTATAGTACTAACTATAGGTTCAAATAGAAGGGGCAGAAGAGCCCATGAGGGAAACCTTGGCTGAGTCCAACTCTGTCACACTGGGGAACATAAATTCCAAGGTAAGGCTCACTGACAGGGCACCAAACTCCTGATCTGTCTGGATTTCTCCAGATACCCTCAGGAGCCCCACTATTTGAGGCACTGTTTATTGTGGCAGTCAATGAGATCTTCCTAAGATGTGCATAAGTGAAACCTCTGGAATGACCTCCCGAATCAGTTTGAAATCTCTTAGCCATAAAAACTCATTTGTATTTACCATTTCCCCCTTATGGTCAAGGTCTTATTCCAGGTGCATTGCTGGTTGGTGCTTGGTAATAATCCCTCAGTGCCAGGGAGGCTCATCTCTAGGAGTTATGTCCCACACTGGTGGGGAAGGTAGTGCATTTATTTGCTGAGTTCAGCTTGGAGAGAGGCCACATTTGAGCAACAAGGAGGTCCTCAGGAGGTAACTCTTAGACAACATATAATATTAGGCTAAGATTCAATTTCAAAAGAAAAGGTTCATTATCAATATCAAGGGTCTGTAACAAAGGTCCATTCTCCTTCCCTAGGCACCACCCCTATACTTGGGGGATTATTGCTGTCCCATTAGAGAATCTAGCAGAACTCCCTAGAATGTGAATTCGATATTCTTTTGGTTATTGTGTGGATCTCCACCCACCGTGACAATGCCCCATGAATAACTGAGCACCTTCATAGCTTTAGAAGCATGCCCCAGATGAACCCCTTCCCATTTATCCCCCTTTCACTGATACCCTGCACCCATGATCCTCGCCTGCCACAGTTGAGACCCTTCTGTGATCCAAAACCTCTCCAAAGATGAAGTCAAGGAAATAACCAAAAAAAAAAAAAAAAAAAAGAAAGAAAGAAAATGAAATAATAATGATAGTTTTAAAAATAACATATAAATTACAAAAAAACTTTTTGAAATAATAATAAAATTGTAGACTTTATCTTACATTTCATCACTGTAAGATCTGTTTTATGTATAATGACATTTTCTTCCATATATTCCCCCAGTGTCTTTTCTTTTTTTTCATTTTATCTTCAAAGAAGCTTTAGGTTACAGAAAAGTCACATAGAGAATATAGGAGATTCCGATATACCCAACCCCCTCCCCCTTTTCCCCTCTCCCCTATTAATAACATTTTACATGCAGATGGTACATTTGTTACAATTGATATATACATATTGAAGCATTGCTACTAACCGTGATCAATGGTTTACATTATGGTTTACATTTTGGACCACACACTTTTATAAATTTTGATGAAATTTAAAATGTCCTGTATCCATTATTGCAAGATCATGCAGAACAATTCCAATACCCCCCAAATTCCCTATGTTCCATCTGTTTTATTTCTTCATGGAACTTATTTTCTGAGAGTACAGTGATGAGTATAAAAGGCAAACTCCCCAGTAAAAGAAAGCCTTGGTGAGGAGGAGAATTTGACTTTTCTGTTTATCACTCTTTTTAGAGCCTATAACAAGTATCCAGCAAGGACAGATGAATTAATGAACAGATGAACTGATCAACTGGCAAAAAGTCAGTGCTGAAGAATGTACTTTAAGAAATTAAAAATAGGAATTGATAATGAAGAACTTGAATCAAAAAGTAAGATAACATGATCCAAGAAGCATTGAGAGAGAAGATCTAGGGATCTGAGAATTTCAAGTGGACTCCTTACTTTTAATTGTTAAAGATTATCAACAATGCTGTCATGAAGAGGAGCTGAAGCTTGATATTTGAATCCTTGTATAATTTGTTTTATATAAGCTTAGTAAAATGACATATAATTACTCTTGTAAATGGCAGAATAAATTTGTCCCAACAATTCATTTGATCATTAAGGAATCTACAGTTAGAGAATCTTTCCAAAGATTATTTAATATGGATACTGTATTTGGTGGATCCCACTTATCTGTACAAACCTAGGTAAGCAACGCCATTTATAGAATTTTTCTTAGCAAGTTTAATTTCTATCAGTCCACTATGGGACACATGAATATTAAAGCCATTTGGCAGAAGGAATAAAACTGTAACATTAATAATTCTGGTTTTACTAGGCACCCCCTAGGCAAAACTTAAGAGGGAAATGTAGAAGAAAATATATATTCTGATCTATTTACTTTTATTTCAGAACACTGAAAACCCTGACTTGTTAAAACTGGAGTACTGGACTAGGAGATGCTACCTCAATTTTCAAAAAGAGGGGAGGATTTAGCCTAACAAATGTCACTGTTAAAGAGAAATTTTAACAGCCAAAATCTTAAAGCATAGATGAGGGTATTTAGGGAGGAGATAACTTACTAAAAACTAAGGTGTGTTTACTAAGAAGGCACACTTAGATGGAACACTTTTCTTTTCATGATATGGTTACTAAAATGGCAGAACAAGAAAAGATAGCAAATACAGCAAATTTGGATGCCAGTAGCAATTTGACAATTAAAAAAACTATATTTCTTTGGAAAAGACGTGTTGTAGCTGATGATAAATTAAGTGAATTCTTAATTTATACCACTACACCTGAAGGGCCTGTTGATTATATCCCTGTTAGCTTGCAGGAAATAGGTCTCTGGTGGTATCTCAGTATGCTGTTGCATTTAATATTTTTATCACTGCTTTGAATGCTGACATATAAGGAATTCTTATTAAATTTGAAGACTGCATGAAGCTGAGAGTATAACAAATATGTTGAGTGACAGAATCAGCATCTAAAATGATCTCTTTAGGCTGCAAAGTTGACTTATATCCGACAAGATGAAAGTTATCTGGAATAAATGGAAGTACTATGTTTAACTTTTTAAGAATGCCATTGTGAATATTTAGGACTGAAAAGGTAAATCTTTACTTCATTTCATGTGGGAAAATATTGTCCAAAAATCAATGTGTATCAACAGTTTTATTTATTTAATAAAAATTCATTAAGCACTTACTATGTGTTTTTTTCTTTTGTGGATTTACTTTTTTGGTTATTTTTTAAAAATTATTAATTTTTTTACTTCACTAGCTAGATCATCCCTGAAATACTGTATTCAGTTCTAAGTACTCACTCTAAACTGTTGTTCATAGATGGAGAAGTTACTAACAACCATAATTTATGAAAAATGTTGGAAAGATCTAAAAGAGGTTGGCCTACAAAGAAGACAGGAAGTCAACAGTTCTAAAATGGCTGGATATTAAATGGATTTACAGGTCCAGAGGGAAGGATCAATACCTATAGATAGAAGTTATATGGAAGTAGCTTTTAGCGTAATGTAAAATTAATCTTTTAGCAGTAAGAATTGCTGGAGAAATAGAATGTGCTGCCATGTTGAGATTTTTACTATTGGAGATGTTCAAATAGAGGTAGGGTGACCAAGTGTCATGAATGTAAGTAGGATTCATGCACAGGAAAATGTTTAGATCTTTAATTTGCTTTCCAACATTCATATGTGCTGAGTCTGATGTAATTTTTAGTTGTCTGCTTTTGGCAAAGCCTTGTTAATTCTCTTAAGCTGAAAACAAAAACCACCTGAAATGCTTTCTCATGGTCCCCAAATATTCTGGCTGCTATCCTGGCTTCCATCAGATTGTGAAATATAAATGCTCAGATAATGGACTTGCAATTTCTTAAATTACTGTTTTTGATTGTTGTTTTCATTTTTCCCCTCATATGTTTATGTAATTTGAACTTTGAAAATTCCCAGTAATGGTTTATATTGAACTAAGGTTTTCTGTTTTTCACTTATCTCACATTTTATATAGCATTATTTTTTATTCTTCAATACACAATGTAAATGTTTTTATAGAAAATTTTAATAAGTATTCTTGTGGAAAATTCTACACTGATATGTCAGTTCCTTTCCCTGCTTAAATTTTTCTTTTGTGTGAAAAGTGCTGTAGATATTGATGTTGTAGTAGTCCTATCAATTCTTCTATAATTATTTTATTTTGTAAAGAGATATATTTCTTTATTGGATGGGATAAACAAATACAGTTCCCTTAGCACAATCAGAGGCTCATGTAAGTCTTTAATTAATCTTCCTGATCAGGTCTCCTTAAGCTGGGATCTTTGGATAGGCATTTGGGAATCCAGAAATATACCCATCCTGAAAATTATATGCAAAGTTACGTGTGTACGATTGTATAGTTTTCTAGGAAGCAGTCTCTTGTTATTTATCGACTTCTCAAATAACCTCCTGAAATGTTGACAATTATTGCTCTGGGCCAATTTGCTAGCTCTGGGATATTTATTATTCTTTGAAAAAAAATAAAGTGAAATTCTAAAGTTATACTTTTTCCTACAACAGAATCTATCCATTTTTCTTAAATAAAAGTGTAAATCTACATAAAGACTAAAGTATTTTACTTGATTTATACTTTCTTTGCCTAGAATTACACTGAGGATACCTGTTTCTTTCTTTAAATGATCCCAATATTTAAAGAGATAATGTTCAATTGGCTTGTAGAGCCATTTTTTCCCCAAATGAGCGTGGCCTAGGTTGTCCCAAGCTGTGTTCTCTTTGAGCCTTGGTGGGAACCTGGAGCTTAGTCCCACTGATAAACTAGGAGCCAGTGTAAACACAGGAATTGATACATCCAGGGCAAGGGATACAGAGGTATTTATACACCAACCAATCGGCATGCTGGTTAAGGGTCAACAATTGGTTCTCTGAGGAGAAAAAGCATTTGCCAATTTCTGATATCTGTGGTGTAAATAGCCCCCACCATACCTGATGGCAAGCTACCAATTGACTGCAACTGGCTCACAAAATTCCTGAAATGTTAACATTTGAACTGTTAGAAGACAGCTGCAGCATGCCACTGAAATCCCTATCATAATTAGTGGTTAAGGGCTGTCCCCGACAGATATTAATTCCTTGGCATTTGTGGCTTTCTGTGAAGGGGGCAAAAAGGCTCCAGCAAAGAGAGTTTTCAATCAAAATAATGCAGGTGCTGGCAGTTGGCAAACAGCCGTGTGGGAAGAAACATGGAATATAGCAAGCTGATGGGCCATTCTCTGGAACAGAATATAAAATTTGTTCCATTGTCTTACTCACCCATTTCTGTTTCTATTACCAGGATTTGTAGTGAGTCTTAAAATTTCTTAGGGCTTGTTCCTTATTTCTGGTTTTCCTTTTGCAAAATACTTTTAGCTATGTGTAGATCTTTTTATTTTTCCTAATTTTTATTGCATTGGACTTATTAATTTGGGGAAATTTCCATTTGTAAATCTTAGTAATCTAATTATGAATATGAATATTGTTTATCTGTCCATTTATTCAGATCCTCTATTCTGTTCTGTAATAATAAGTTCAAAATTTTTCTCTATGTTTTAAGCATTCATTCATATGTTAATTCCTAGATAATTTATAGGTTTTGATGCTATTGTGAGTAACTTCTTACCATATTATCTTGTTAGTTATTATTGGTATAGAGTTTACTTGTTGATTTCTATGGAGACCAGTTTTCAAACTTTTTGGTCTCTGGACCCCTTTTTTACTTCTAAAAATCATTGAGGACCCCAAAGAGCCTTCATTCAGGTGGATCAATGTTTATTGTATTAAAAATTAAAACAGAAAATTTAAAAATATTAATACATTTAAAATAATAGCCCACTAAAAGTTAATATAAATAACAACTTGTAATGAAAAAATGTTTTAGTAATTCTAAAACAAAAGATATCATGAAAAGAATAGAATTGTTTGAACTGCTTGTAAATCTCTTTAACATCTGCCTTTATAAAAGACAGCTTAATTTTTGTTTCTGCATTGCCAGTTGCAATTTCACATGTAACAAAGTGTCTAAAATCCCCATTGTAAACTCATAAAATAATAAAAGGAAAAAAGGCAAATAGCATCTTAGTATTATTATGAAAATAGTTCTGACTTCAGTGATCCTCTGAGAGGGTCTCAGGATCCTCCAAGTGTCCTCAGATCACATTTTGAGTATTTCTAAAGTAGGTGACCTTATCACTCATAATTATTTATATATTCAAATCTTTTATTATTTATTTTTCCATTCTTTTTATGTTGACCAGGATTTCTGATTTTGCTTTTATCTTTCTCAGCTTGTCAAAGATTTTTAAATATTAATAAATTATTCAATTATTTAATTTTTAGTGTGAAGGTGGTTTGCTAAGTCAATGCCTAATGCCCTGATTAGAAAATAATTTCTTAATTTCTTTTACTTTGAATTTTTTCTATTCTTTTCCTGACTATGTCAACTGAACTTACAACATTTTTTCATTCTTTTAGTATTCTGATTGAGATGTATAAAGATTTAAGTTTCCTTCTAAGTACTGCACTAATTAGTGTAATATAAATTTTAGTATGTAATACTTTATCCATGGGTTATATGCAAACCATGCATTTTGTTGTTTTTGTTGTTATGATTTGTGTTAATTTTTAAATTGATTTAATTATGGTCAAAGAACATAGTCTGTGTGATATTAACTCTTAGGAATTCATTGAAATTTCCTTTGTGACTTAAAGCTTAAAATAATATGTCTTATTTGTTATTTGGTGCAATGTTCTTGATAAGTTTTAATATCTATATTTTTCTTTCTTTATCCTGAAAATAAACAGTTTCTGGAGCAGAAATGAGAGTTATTATTATAGCAATAATCACGTTGATTCCCCACCCCCCATTCTTTCCCCTTAGGAATGCCACGATGAGTGCAGATGTCACCCTGTGCATGCAGAGAGGAAGTTTATTGCAACACAGGAAAGGAACTCCAAGATATATGAATCTGGGTATTTGTATAGAAATTACTATACAGCGGCCACTCTCCCCTCCTGAGAGAGGAAAAGAAATTTATCTTTCTAATGTAAACAAATTTTCTCTGAGAAGAGAAAGGGGAAGGTCCCTACACCAGAAGGCTATGGGGGACAAATGTTTTATTACCTTGGAATAGTAGCAGATGGCTCCAGGTCTAATACTTTGGTTTGGTATCTGAGAAATAAATAGGTCTAGGGGAAAAGGAGACATTATCTTCATAGCATGTTATTTTTTTTCTCACAAAGCCTTGGCTGTGTAGAAACATGAAACGATTCATATTGAGGTTTTATATATTGCTATTTGTTCAGGTTTATTGTGCTTTCAAATCATCTAGATGTTTGTCCCCTCCCCCCCCCCCCCGCTTTTTTTGTTTGCTTAATTTATTAGTCTTTGAGAGCTCTTTGGGAAAATCCTAATTATATTAGTTGATTTATCTATTTATGCACATGGCTTTTGTTTGTTTGTTTTTTAAATCAATTTGAGGCTATGTTGATAGGAGCACATATGTTTTTGATATTACATTGCTTTAATATATTTTTCCTTTACAGATATATAGCATCCTTCTTCTTACCTTGTGAATTTTCTTCTTTTAATTCTATTTTGCCTGTTATTAAAATTGTCACTTGGCTTTCTTTTTTATTTGTATGTTACACCCTTTTCATTCTCTTACTTTAAAATTCTACATTCATTTGGTTTAATTTTGTCTCTTGTAGACAAAATATTTCTGGCTCTTTCTTTTCTTTTTTTATATCAAGTCTGAGGACCTCTGTCTTTTAAATGGCACATTAAAAAATTTACATATATTGTAAGTAGTTCTATATTAAGTTATTCTTCCGCTTTTTAAAAGTTTCTATTTTTTGTATTTCTTTTTTCCTACTTCCCCTACTTTCCTGTACTTTAAGGAAAAGACTGGATTATTTTCTTCTGGTTGGGGAACTTTGTTTAACATCTATTATTGGTATCCTGAGGCAACCTCCAATTTATTAAGATGTATACTTAAGTTTATTTTTCTATATACATTTATTAAATCTATCAATATCTTTATATTTTTCCAAAAACAAAGAAATCACCTTAGCATGCTCCCTTTCTCTCTTTTTATAATCTCTTACCTTCCTACCCCTGCTATATTGGTATCATCTATAATTTTTGTTCTGACATATTTTGGATACATTGTATATATATATTATTAGAGAAGTTGTGAACTAACAAAAGGGTTATGCATAATGTGCAGAATTCCCATACAATACCCCTCCACCAACACCTTACATTGTTGTGGAACTTTTATTACAGATTATGAGAGGATGTCATCAGTATATTACTACACAAGTATGGTCAATAGTGAACATTTGGTATATTTTTTCCATAACATCCCATTATTAGCACAATACCTTCTTTGACATTGATGCAGGATTATTACAATATTGCTGTTAACTATAGTCCAGAAGTTACATTAGTTGTATTTTTCTCATGCATCTCCATATTCTTACCACCTTGTAATAGTGATGTACATTTGTTCTAGTTCATAGAAGAGCACTCTTGTATTTGTACTATTAACCACAATCCTCATCGACCTCTGAGTTCACTATGTTATTCAGTCCCTCGGTTATTATCTACCTTTCTTTCAATTGACATTTATATCTCTAGACTACCCCTTTCAGCCACAATCACATTTATAAACCAGCTGTATTAATTATACTCACTATAATGTGTTACGCTCAACTGTATCCATTTCCACACCTTACAGTCAAGCTTATTAAAAATTCTACATACATTAAGCATCAGTACCCCTTCTCAGCCCTCATCCTATCTCCTAGTAACCTATACTCTAGGTTTTAACTCCATTAGTTTATTCTTTGTATTTAATTCATATTAATTAGATCATACAATATTTGCCCTTTTGTGTCTGGTTTATTTCACTCAGCATAACGTCCTCAAGGTATATCCATTTTATCATATGTGTCCCAATTTCATTTCTTCTTACAGCAGCATAGTATTCCATCATATGTATATAGCACATTTTGTTTATCCATTTATTGGCTGATGGGCCCTTGGGTTGTTTCCATCTTTTGGCAATTATGAATAATGCCACTATGAACATTGATATGCAAATTCCTGTTCGTGTCACTGTTTTTATTTCTTCTGGATATATTCTTAGTAGAGGGATTGCTGGATCATATGGTAGTTCTATATTTAGCTTCCTAAGGAACTGCCCAACCGTCTTCCACAGAGGCTGCACCATTTAACATTCCCAGCAACAATGAAGGAGTGTTCCTATCTGTCCACATTCTCTTGTTGTTTTCTATTTTTTTTTTTTTAATAATGGCCATTCTATGAGGTATGAGATGATAACTCACTGTAGTTTTGATTTGCATTTCCCTAATAGCTGTGATATTGAACTTTTTTCATGTGCTTGTTCACCATTTGTGTGTCCTCGTGGGAGAAATGCCTGTTTAAGTTTTTTGCCCATTTTTTATTGCATTGCTTGCTCTTTTATTGTTGAATTGTATGATCTCTTTATATAGTAGCATGGAAATAAAACCCTTATTGGATATGTGGTTTCTAAATATTTTCTCCCATTGAGTGGGATGCCTTTTCACCTTCTTGACAAAGTCATTTGAATCACAAAAGTGGTCCCATTTATCCATTTTTTTCTTTTGTTGCTCATGATTTTGCTGTAAGGTTTAAGAATCCACCATCTACTACCAGGTCTTGATGATGTTTCCCTGTATTTTCTTCTAAGAGTTTTATGATTCTAACTTTTAAATTTAGGTCTTTGATCCATTTTGAGTTAATTTTTGTATAAGGTGTGAGATAGGGGTCCTTTTTTTTTCTTTTGGATATGGATGTCCAGTTCTCCCAGCACCATTTGATGAGGAGACAGTTCTACCCCAGCTGGGTGGGCTTAACAGCCTTGTAAAAAACCTGTTTTTATCACAGTAGGTAGGTAAGATGATTCAAAGCCTGTAAGTGGTAGTCTTCTAACTTTGCTCTTTTTAAAGATGTTTTTGGCTATTTGAGGCCCTTTTCCCTTCCAAATAAATTTGATAATTGGGTTGTCCATTTCTTTAAAAAATGGCTGTTGGAATTTTTAGGGTGCATTGACTCTGAATACCAATTTTGGAAGAATTGATAACTTCTTGATATTTAGTCTTCCAATCCATGAACACTGAATGTTCTTCCATTTATTTGGGTCTTCTTTGATTTCTTTTAGCATTGCATTGTAGTTTTCTGAATATGAGTGCTTTACATCCTTAGTTAAGTTTATTCCTAAATATTTGATTCTTCTAGTCTCTATTGTAAATTGATTTTTTTCCTGAATTCCTCCTCAGATTGCTTATTAGTACTGTATGGAAACAGGACTGATTTTGGGGTATTAATCATGTATGCTGTCACTTGTCTCAACTTGTTTATTAGCTCTAGTACATTTGTTCTAGGTTTTTCCAGACTTTCTATGTAGAGGGTCATATCACCTATGAATAGTGAAAGGTTTACTTCTTCCTTTCCAATTTGGATGCCTTTTATTTCTTTTTCTTGCCTGATTACTTTAACTAGGGATATAGCACAATATTGAACAACAGTGGTAGCAGTGGGTGTCCTTGTCTTTTTTCTGATCTCAGCAAGAATGCTTTCAGTCTTTCACAATTGAGTCAATGTTCACTTTTAACATTGAGTACAATGTTAACTGTTGGTTTTTCCTATATGCCTTTATCATGTTGAAAAAGTTTTCTTCAATTCCTATCTTTTGGTGTATTTTTATCAAGAAAGGATGCCCTTTCTGTGTCAATCAAGAGGATCGTGTGATTTTTCTTCTTTGATTTATTAACATGGTGTATTACACTGATTGGTTTGGATTAATTTGCTGTTTTTTTCTAGTTTCTTCAGCTGTTAGTTAGGTCATTGATTTTAGCTCTTCTTTTTTAATATAAGCATTGAAGGCTATAAATTTCCCTCTCAACATTGCGTTAGCTGCATCCCATAGGTTGTGATATATTGTGTTCTCATTTTCATTAATCTCCAGATATTTGTTGATTTCTCTCATAATTTCTTCTTGGACTCACTGATTATTTCAGACTATGTTGTTTAATATCCATATATTTGTGATTTTCCCTTTTTTCTGCTGTTGTTGTTTTCCACTTTTATTCCCTTGTGATCAGAGATAGTGATTTGCATAATTTTGATCTTGTCAAATTTATTGAGATCTACTTTGTACTCTAATATATGGTCTATCTGGAGAAAGCTCCATGAGCATTTGAGAAGAATGTATATTCTGCTCTTTTAGAGTGCAATGTTCTGTATATGTCTAATAGGTTTAGTTTAATTTATCATAATTTATCATGTTATTCAAACTCTCTGTTTCTTTATTGATCCTCTGCCCAGATGTTCTATCCAACGATAAGAGTGTTATATTGAAGTCTCCAACTATTATTGTAGAGACATTTATTTCTCCCTTCAGTTTTGCCAGTGTTTGTCTCATGTAATTTGGGGCCTACTGGTGCATATACATTTATGACTGTTCTTTCTTCCTGGTGAATTGGCCCTTTTATGAATATAGAATGCCCTTCTTTTACTCTAATAACTGTATAGCTTTTTTAACAAATTAATTTTATTGATACATATTAATAAACATGCAATTCATCAAAAGTGTACAATCAATGGTATTTGCTATAATCATATAGTTGTGTGTTCATCACTTCAATCATTATTAGAGCATTTTCATTATTTCAGTAATAATAGTAATAAACAAAACACAGGCAAACAAATAAGAAAATTCCTCACCTCTCAATCTCTCTATGCTTCCCTGACTGTACATAGCTGCTATTTCTGGCTATTCGATCCAAAGTGTATAATCAATGGCTTTTATACAATCACAATGTTGTACATTCATCATCTCAAAAATTTTAGAATGATTTATTTACTCCAAAAAGAAAAACTCCACACCCCTTAGCACTCCTTCTTCAGCCCTACATAATCACTAATCTCCTTTCATCTTTATAAATTGATTTATATTTACATTTTATATAAATGGGATCATACAATATGTAGCACTCTGTGTCTGGTCTCCTTCACTTACAATACTGTTTGCTTGTTTTTAGTATATTAACATTTTATGCTCTTAACTTACATCTGTTCAGCTTCAAAGAAAAACAATATCATACATGCAATTCTACCCATATTCATGTTTCACATAATATATTATATTTCACATAATATATTTGGTTCATAATAAGGCAATCATACAGTATTTGACCCTTTGTGTCTGGCTTGCTTCACTCAAGATAATGTCCTCCAGGTTCATCCATGTTGTTTTATTTCTCATGACTTCATTTCTTCTTACTGCTGCATAATAGTCCATCATGTGTATACTCTACACTTTGTTTATCCATTCATCAGTTGATGGACACCTGGTTGTTTCTAACTTTTGGCTATCATGAATAACACTGCTATGAAAATCAGTGTGCAGATATCTTTTCATGTCACTGCTCTCAGTTCTTCTGGTATATACATAGGAATCATATTGCCAGATCCCATAGCAAGTCTATATTCAACTTCCTTAGGAACTGCCAAACAATCCTCCACAGTGGCTGTACCATACTACATTCCAACCAACAGGGATAAGCATTCCTATCTCTCTACATCCTCTCAAACATTTACAGTTTTCAGACTTTTGAATAGTGGCCAGTCTAATAGGTGTGAAATGCTATTTCATTGTAGTTTTGTTTTGCATTTCCCTAATCGCTAGTGATGTTGAACATTTTTTCATGTGTTTCTTTGCCATTTGTATTTCTTCCTTGGACAGTTGTCTTTTCAAGTCTTTTGCCCATTTTTAATCGGATACTTTGTCTTTTTAAGATTGTGTTGTATGGTCTTATATATCATGGATATTAAATCCTTATCAGATATGTGATTGCCAAATATTTTCTCCAATTGAGTCGGCTGCATTTTTACCTTTTTGACAAAGTCCTTTGAGGTGTAAAACTGTTGAATTTTGAGGAGATCCCATTTATCTATTTTTCCTTTTGTTGCTCGTGCTTTGGGTGTAAGGTTTAAGAAACTACCACCTACCACAAGATCTTGAAGATGTTTTCCTACATTTTCTTGGAGGAGTTTTATGGTTGTTATTTTTATATTTAAATATAAATCCATTTTGAGTTAATTTTTGTATATGGTGTGAGATAGAGGTCTTCTTTCTTTATTTTGGATGTGGCTATCCAGTTCTCCCAACACCATTTGTCCAACAGACTGTTCTGGACTGGCTGGGTGGGCTTAACAGCTTCATCAAAAATAGCTTGACTGTAGATGTGAGGGTCAATTTCTGAGTTCTTGATTCAGTTCCATTGGTCAATCTATCTGTCCTTTTGCCGGTACCATGCTGTTTTTACCACTGTAGCTAAGTAATATGCTTTAAAGTCAGGAAGTGATAGTCCTCCAATTTCGTTCTTATTTTTTAACACATTTTTGGCTATTCGGGGACCCTTACCCTTCCAAATAAATTTGATTATTGGCCTTTAATATTTGCAAAAGAGGCTGTTGGGATTTTTATTGGGATTGCATTGAATCTGTAAATCAGTTTGGGTAAAATTGATATCTTAACGATATTTAGTCTTTCAATCCATAAACATGGAATGTCCTTCCATTTATTTAAGTCTTCTTCAGTTTCTTTCAGCCATGTTTTTTAGGTTTCTGAGTACAGGTCTTTTATGTCCTTGGTTAAGTTTATTCCTAAATATTTGATTGTTTTAGTCGCTATTATAAATGGAATTCTTTTCTTATTTCCTCCTCAGACTGCACATCAGTAGTGTATAGAAATGCTGTTGAATTTTGCATATTAACCTTGAATCCTGCTACTTTGCTGAACCCATCTATTAATTCTAGTAAGCTTTGTTGTGGACTTTTCAGGATTTTCTAGATATAGGATCATGTCATCAATGAATAGTGAAAGTTTTACTTCTTCCTTTCCTATTTCTGTGCCTTTTATTTACTTGTCTAGCCTAATTTTTGTAACTAGAAATTCTAGCACAATATTGAATAATAATGGTGACAGTAGGCATCCTTGTCTTGTTCCTGATCTCGGAAAGCTTTCAGTCTTTCACCATTGAGTACAATGCTAGCTGTAGGTTTTTCATATATGCACTTTACCATATTGAGATAGCTTCGTTCTATTCTTATCTTTTGGAATGTTTTTATCAAGAAAAGGTTCTTCATTTTGTCTAATGCCTTTTCTGCATCAATCAAGAGGATCATGTGATTTTTCGATTTATCAATGTAGTTTTTGATACTAATTGATTTTCTTGTGTTCAACCACCCTTGCATGTCTGGGATAAAACCCACTTGATCATGGTGTATAATTCTTTAAATGTGCTTTTGAGTTCTGTTTGCAAGTATTTTTTTGAGGATACTTGCATCTATATTCATTAGAGATATTGGTCTGTAATTTTCCTTTTTTGTACTACCTTTATCTGGTTTTGGTATTATTGGATATTGACTTCATAGAATGAGTTTGATATCATTCTTTCTTGTTCAATTTTTTGGAAGAGCTTCAGCAAGATTGTTATTAGTTTATCTTTGAATGATTGGTAGAATTCAGCCATGATGCTATCTGGTCATGGGCTTTTCATCTTTGGGAGGTTTTTGATGATTGTTTCCATCTCTTCACTTGTGATTAGTTTGTTGAGGTCTTCTGTTTCTTCTAAAGTCAGTGTAGTTGGTTCATGTGTTTCCAGGAATTTGTCCATCTCTTCTATATTTTTCATATAGTTGTTCATAGTATCCTCTTAGGATCTGTCTTATTTCTGTGGGGTCAGTGGTAATGTCCCCCTGCCCCCATTTCTGATTTTATTTATTTGTGTCTTCTCTCTTTCTTTCTTTGTCAGAGTAGCTAAGAGTTTGTTGATTTTGTTGATACTCTCAAAGAACTAACTTTTGGTTTAGTTGATTTTCTCTATTGTTTTTTTTTTTTTTTTTGTTGTTGTTGTTCTTGATTTCATTTATTTTTGCTCTGATCTTTACTATCTCTTTCCTTCGGCTTGGTTTGGGATTAGTTTGCTGTTCATTTTCTAGTTCCTTCGGGTGTTCAGTTAGATCACCAATTTTAGGTCTTTCTTTTTTTTTTTTTTTAATGTAAGCATTGAAGGCTATAAATTTCTTTCTCAGTACTGCCTTTGCATTCTCCCATAAGTTTTGATATATCGTGTTTTCATTTTCATTTGTCTCAAGATATTTGCTGAATTCTCTTGCAATTCCTTCTTTGACCCACTGATTGTTTAAGAGTGTGTTGTTTAATGTCCATATATTTATGGATTTTTCCTTTTTCTGTCCATTATTGATTTCCAGCTTCATTCATTATGATCAGAGAAAGTTTTTTGTATATTCAATATTTTTAAATTTATTGAGACTTGTTTTGTGACCCAACATATGGTCTATTTTGGAGAAGGAACCATGAGCACTTGAAAAGAATGTATATCCTGCTGTTTTGGGGTGTAATGCTATTTGGGGTGTAATGTCTGTTAGGTCTAGCTCATTTATCATATTATTCAAGTTCTCTGTTTATTTATCCTCTGTCCAGATAGTCTACCCAATACTGAGAGTGGTATATTGAAGTCTCCAAGTATTACTGTAGAGATATCTATTTCTCCCTTCAGCTTTGCCAGTGTGTGCCTCATGTATCTTGGGGCACTGAGGTTACATGCATAAATATTTAGAATAGTTATTTCTTCTTGGTAAATTGCCACTTTTATTAATATATAATGACCTTCTTCAGCCCTTATGACAGTTTTGCATTTAAAATCTATTTTTTCTGATATTAGTATCACTACTCTCTTTTATGGTTACTATTTGCATGGAATATCTTTTTCCAACCCTTCACTTTTAACCTGATTGTGTCTTTACTTCTGAGGTGAGTCTCATGTAGACAACATATAGATGGCTCATATTTTTTTAATCCAATATATCAGTCTGTGTCTCTTGATTGGGGAGTTCAAGCCATTAACATTCAATGTTATAACTATAAAGGTATTACTTGCTTTGTCCATTTTGACCTTTGGCTTTCTGTTCTCATATTCTACTATAGTCTTTTTACCCTTTCTAATATTCATCATTTCTACACTCGTCTCCAAGTTTCTTGCCCTTTTTTTTCCTTTCGGGCTTCAGCACTCCCTTTAATATTTCTTGTAATTCTGGTCTTTCGGTAACATATTCTATCATTTTTTGTCTTTCAGTGAAGACTTTGAACTTCTGTTCATTTTTGAAGGACAACCTTGCCAGATAAAGAATTCTTGGCTGGCAGTTTTTCTCTTTCAAGATGAATGGATAAACAAACTGTGGTCTATTCACATGATGGAATATTATGCAGCTGTAAGAAGAAATGAAGTCATAAAGCATATGACAACATGGATGAACCTGGAGGACATTATGTTGAGTGAAGCAAGCCAGACACAAAAGGACAAATACTGTATGAATGTGTTACTATGAACCAAATATATTGTGGAATATATTGTTTGATGCAAAAAAACTTTATATGTATCCATTACATTTAATTGAGAAATGTATATATTTATTCATCTGTGTTTACTTTTTAGTTTTTAATTGTTTATGTTTTCAATTATTAAATGTACAAAATAAAAAATAAAAATAAATTTAAAAAATACATTAAATACATCATACCAGTTTCTTCTCTCTTCCATGGTTTCTGAGAAGAGGTCAGCACTTAATCTTATCAAGTTTCCCTTGTATGTGATGCTTTGCTTTTCTCTTGATGCTTTCAAAATCCTTTCTTTATCTCTGATATTTGTCATTTTGAATAGTAGGTGTCTTGGGGTAGGCCCATTCTTGTTTATTCTGTTTGGTGTGCAGTGTCCTTCATGGATATTAATATTTATGTCTTTAATGAGGGTAGGGAAGTTTTCAGTCATTATTTTCTCAAATATTCTTTCTGCCCCTTTTCCATTCTCTTCTCCTTCTGGGACGCCAACAATGTGTATATTTTTGCATTCACATTGGCATTCAATTTTCTGAGACCTTGTTCCATTTTTTCAATTCTCTCTCTTTCTGTTCTCCTGTCTTTTCCAATTCAGATGTTCTATCTTCAAAATCACTAATTCTGTCTTCAAGCAGTTCAAATCTGCTTTTATGTGCCTCTAATGTATCTTTAATCTCATCCATCATGTCTTTCATTCCCATAAGGTCAGTTACTTTTCTTTACAGACTTTCAAATTGTTCTTTATGCTCACCCAATGTCTTCTTAATATCCTTTATCTCTTTAATCATATTTTCTTTAAATTCTTTAAAGTGATTTAGGAGAATTGTGTGATTATCATTGATTAATTGCCTTAAATCCTGAATCTCTTCAAGATATTTGGTTTGTTCCTTTGGCTGGGCCATCTCTTCCTGTTTCCTAGTATGGCTTGTAATTTTTTGCTGATGTCTAGGCATCTGATATGTTGGTGAATTTACTCTGATGGCCAATTTCTGTCTCTTGCCTTTTGTTATTTTTTCACAGTTCTTTGATATTTGGTTCAACTTATCCTAGGTCTTAAAATTGCCCAGCTTATGTTAAAATCTTGCCAGGGGCTGACTAATGGAGCACAGACTATCTCCCAAGGGTGGGGCAAAGAGAGCTCTAAAAGTAGTTTCTGTCCATTTAATTTCTAGACCCGCCAGCAGATGGCGGTCATTGGTGCACCTTTCTGCGGAGGTGTATCACTCTTGGTTTTCTTTTGTTTTCGTCTGGCCAGAGATGAGATTCAAAGCAATTTCTGCTGGCTGAATTCACTGAAGAAAAGCAACCCCTCACCCTCCCTTTTCCCTTGTAACAGCTGGCAGGGAGCAAGAAGTCTGCTCTCTTCTCAGTCAGCTGCAATGGGCCAGGGGTTTTACCCCTGCTTAATAGCTCAGGGTTGGGGGAGCGGAGCCCTTCCTGGCAGCCAGGAGGGCTAGTAACTCACAGTTTGTTGTTTCGACTTTGTCTCTCTGTCCCTCACTCTTCTGGGAGTTGTGAAGCACTGTCCTGGTCTGCTGAATCCAAAGCAGGTCCCCCAGGCAGCTTTTGGCTTTTCTCCATTGTTTTTGTGAGAGCTGAGCCTTATCTGCCTAATCCAATGGTCATGTTCCCACAATTCCAACAGCAATGCTTTTAAAGTTTATTTCATCTGATATAAGTATAGCTGCTCCAGCTTATTGGTTTTTTTTTTTGTTGTTGTTGTTGTTGTTGTTGTTTTTTGGTTACTGCATGCATGGAGTATCTTTTTCCAGCCTTTCACTTTCAAACTATTGGTATCCTTTGGTCTAAGGTAGTCTTTTGCAAACAGCATATAGATGGTTTATATTTTCTTATCCATTCCACCAGTCTGTGGCTTTTGACTGGGAAGCTTAATCCATTAACATTCAATGTTATTATTGTAAAGGCAGTTTCTTACTTCACCCATTTTGACCTTTGGGTTTTAACTGTTGTATCTTATTTTCACCACTTTTTTACAATTTTAGTTACTTTTCTGGTATCCTCTTTTCTAGAGTCTCTTCCAATCTTCTCTCTCCTCTCTTTTCTTTTCAGCCTGTAACATTACTTTTAGTATTTCCTGCAAAGTCAGTTTCTTGATTATAAACTGTCTCAATTTCTGTTTATCTGTGAATATTCTAAACTAACCCTCATTTTTAAAATACAATTTTTGTCAGATATAAAATTCGTGGTTGGCAGTTTTTCTAATATATCATGCTACTACAGTCTTTCCTCCATGACTTCTGATAAGAAATCAGCACTTAATCTTATCAGACACCACTTGTATGTGATGCATTGCTTTTATCTTGCTGCTCTGAGGATTCTCTCTTTATCTTTGGCATTTGATATTCTGATTAATATGAGTCTCAGAGTAGGTCTTTTCAGGTTTATTTGGATGGGAGTACATTGTGCTTCTTGGACATGGATGTCTATGACCTTCAATAGGGTTGGGAGATTTTCTACCATTATTTCCTCAAATATTCCTTCTGCCCCTTTTCCTTTCTCTTCTCCTTCTGGGACACATGAAACATATGTTTGCACATCTCTTGCCATTATTTAGTTTCCTGATATCCTGTTCAAGGTTTTCCATTCTTTCCTTTATCTGCTTTTTTTTTTTGTTGTTGTTTGTTTTGTTTTGTTTTGTATGTTAACTTTTGGAGGCATTATCTTTGAGCTCACTGATCCTTTCTTCTGCTTCTTCAAATCTGCTGTCATATGCCACCAGTGTATTTTTAACTTAATTTATTGTGCCTTTCATTCCCATTAGATCTGCTAGTTTTCTTTGTATGCTTTCAAATTCTTTGTGATACCTAGTGTCTTCTTAATATCCTTAATCTCTTTAGCCATCTCATTGAATTTATTAAGATTTGTTTTAACATCTGTGATTACTTGTCTCAACTCCTTTATGACATCTGAAGGTTTAGCTTGTTCCTTTGACTGGGCCATATCTTCCTATTTCTTGGTATGGATTGTAAATTTTGTTGGTGTCTTGGCATCTGGTTTACTAGATGTATTTATTCTGGGCACAGTTTCTCCCTTTAGTCTATGGCTTTATATTTTATTGGCTTTGTGCTATAGCCCCTCTTTGATACTTGTTTCAAGTTAATTTGGAATTTTATAGTGGCTTGTGTTTAGCCAATCTGAATTTTTCAGCTCTTTTCATCTGTTCTTGCCCTTTCTCTCTTGTTGGTTGTGTAGGAGGAGCAGAGGATAGATACAGTTGTCACTGTAAGCCATGGAGGTTGAAGCTGTCCATGAAACCAGTGAAGCTGCCCCAGAAACCAGTGAAGCTTCTTCCTCCTTTCTCCCCTGCCAGGGGTAGGGATGGAGCTGCAGCCAAGTGCAGTCATCCAAGTCATACAGATCAAGACCATCTATAGTTGCTTGGAGAGACTGATGAGTTTCATGCTCCTTCCTCCCCTGCCTGGGGTGGGGATGGAGCTGCAGCTATGGGCAGCATACTAAGCCATGAGGGTCAAAACTGACTGCAGTTGCCCAGCTAGACTGACAAAGCACCAGCCCCCCACCTCCCCTTCCAAGGGTGGGGATGGAGCCTCAGGAGTGCCCAAAAATCTAGTTGGTGTGGTCCACAAGCATCTGCAGTTGCTCTGAGAGGCTGAGGGAATACCATCCCTTCTGCCCTTTCAGGTAAGGGGATGGAATCACAGGGGTGTCCAACGATTTAATCCATGTGGACCAAAAGCACCTGAAGTTGCACAGAGGCTGGGGAAATACCACTTCACTCCTATTCTATTGGGGGAAGGGATAGAGCCACAGGCATCCATCAATTTAGTCCATGCAGGCCAAAAGCACCTGCAGTTGCCCAGGGAAGCTGAGGAAACACTGCCCCCCTTTTATCCTATTAAGGGGTGGGAATGGAACCACAGGTGTCCAACTATCCAGTTCGTGTGGGCCGAAACCTACTACAGTTGCCTGGAGAGGCTGTTGCAGGTCCCTTCAACTCCTCCCTGCCAGAGATAGGGCTAGAGCGTAGGCTAGGGCTGAAATCTGACTTGAGTGGAAAGAAGCTGGTCCCTTCTGTCTCTGTGACTTTCAATCAGCCCCGCTTTCCCTCATGCAAAGGGTGGAGTTAAAATGGAGGCTACCGACTTCTTTCTGATTTGGACAGGTTCAATCTTAGCTGCTCTTAAGATTATACTTCAGCCAGCTGAATTTACTGATCAGTAGCTGAAGTTGATTTTTGACCATCTCTTCCTCTCCTGTATTTGGGAAATGGAGCTTCCAATTCCAGTCGGGAAAGAGCTCCAGAGGCTGCTTGTGCCACCAGTAGGGATGGGCACTGGCCTTGGCAGCATGGAATGCTTTACTCATGAATCTTCACTGCAGATGGGCAGTTTCCACTTCTGTTTTTCAAAGGATGTTATAGGATGCTCTTCTGGTCTCCTGGGGCCCCCGAAAAGGTGCTTTAGATAGCTCTGGGTGATTACTAACTGCACTGTAGGATGAGCTGACTTTTGGCTCCTTAGTCTGTTGCCATCTTGCCCCTCCTTTGGATGTACGTTTTTAGGCAATAATAGAGTATTCTAAGTTATTTATTCTAGCATACTTCCATTATATCCTCCTGTATTAATTTTACTTCTTGCTTGAGTTCTGTCTCTCGGAACATTTTAAATAGAGTGTTTGAGTTATAAATCTTTTGAGGCCTTTTATACCTGTGAATATCTTCCTTGTATCCTCTTATTAAATGATAGTTTTGCTGTATATAAGTTCTATGTATTAAAAGCCTTTTGAAGATACTGTCCCATTGTTTCTTTCCTTATAGTGTTCCTTTTAGGAACCTAAACTCATTCTGATTTTTCTTCTTTTACAGATATAGACTCTTTCTTCATGTTTCTAGATGTTGGGTTTTCTTATTTCTCTATGTTTTCCTAATACTTTCATTTCAAAATATTTCATCATTCTTTAATTCTGAGAAATTTGCAGGCAAAATTTTAAATATTTACATTCTCACATATTTTCTCTTGTTTTGGCTTTCCTATTATTTGGATATTTTACTATTAAAGTCTATATATTTTAACTGTTCTTTGCTATAAAACAAAACCAGTTTATAGAATAACTGCTCACAATGGGAGCAAAAAAAAAACATTGTTTCAATTAATATGAATTAAGCATTTAGCATTCCATGGATTTTTCTAAAAATTTTATCATTAAACATCAAAAACAATTCTACAACATAGGTATTTTTACTTTTATTTTTTCAGAAAGAGATACTGAAGCCAAGGGGATTATGTGATTTGCTCATAAAAGTAATGAAAAGTAGAATTGAAACATAAGCCATCTGATTCTGTCTTGCGTTCTGTTCATTCATGATAAAATCCCAGTCAAATATGTAAAACTAGAAATCCAAATGCAAAACACAATACTTTTCATATCAATGATTTTGATGATTATTCCAAAGATTAGTAAGAAAAAAACTTAACTTATTAAATAAACTTAAAAGTTATTTGCAAATTCACCTAAACAAACCCTTCACTAATATTATGTCACTCTAGCTTCCATGTATGAATACGTAAGTTAAATTAACTAATTTTAGGAGCAATGTTTTGAACATAGCATTAAATGAAGCAAAACATGTCTTTTTTTATAATGGGGGAGATTCTTTTCTTTTTGTTATTCACTATCTCTTAGAAATCCCATGTACTAAATTGACTCTAACAGAAGTCAATTTGAAGATATTACATGTAAGAAACAAATGTAGCAAAAGACAAGCAATGCAAAAAGTCATACCAAGATCATTATTTTCACAAAGCAGCAGGAGAATGTACTACTTGGCACATATAATGAATCAGGCCTTGAATTTTCTAGATATGTAAACTAAACCTGCCATATGTCAAAGCCATGATGAACAAAATATCCATTTTTCTATTAGTCAGTAAACTCAATGATAGATTAAACGGTTTTCAGAAAATAAACAAGAACTAGAAGTTACATGAATTAGAAAATTTCAGAAAATTAAAGCTCCATTTAGATGGTAATGGTTCTGATAATTACAATTAAACATAATTATGTGAAGTTTCTAATACAAATTAGGCTAACTATTGTAGATTATTATAGATTTATTTTAAAAATTGCTTTGTTCTCACAAACATTTATTGCAGGTTCACTACATTTGAGTTTTAATGAAGTGGATTGATATGTTCTTTTTTCTGTTGTTCTTTAGAATAAAATTTTGAGATGAGGCTGTTTTGATATGATATTACTTTCATTATTGATCATGCTTTTCTGTTGAGTGCTTTGGATGGAATTACATCAGTGGTTTGCTAATGCATATAAATTTTGAAAAAGGAAAAGAAAGAAAACTGAGGGTATTTTCTCACCAGGCAAATTTTTATATATCATTTCAAATCTAAGAATAGAATCAGACCCTTATGTGCTATTGTATTTGTAGAGGGAAATAATGCCACCATTTTGGTTGCAGACTGTAAACAGATGATTTGGCTGGGAAATAAAGACAGGATTATCAAATGCTAGGAAAGAACTTCTAAGGTTGAAAAAGCAGGTCAAACAGTGTTTTTAACTGAAGGTGGCCATTAAAGAATGCAATGACTTGACAATATTGAAGTGTGACTATATTCAGTATGATTATGAATAAGCTGAAAATTAGGTAAAATAATGAAAATTGTAGTTACATATTAAGTGGACTGATGATATAGTACGATGTTCATATAAAATGACAGTAGGATCTTTGAAATGAAATAAGAAAATGATATGTTCTTTGTTTAAATCTTTTATGTTTATTGATAAAGGAAAGATGGTATTAGATTTTATAGATAAAATAGGACTTGGATAAAGACAATTTTATAAAAATATAAATGTTTAGGCTAAGAAAAATAGGAAAATTTCTAAAGAGCCAGATATACACAATGCTTTCTTTCAAAAATGGTTTACTACTATTCGCATTAAGTAATGGGTATGTAAGTGCTAGAATATACCTGTCCACATGCAGGAGGCATCAGGATCACCTGAAGAGGTCATTCTGCAGCTTTCCTGTGGGTGGGTGCATTTATTAGGCTGGGAAAGGGCATAAGAAACTGCATCCTAATCAAGTTTCTTCTGATAGTTTGAAACTAGGCTTGGGAGATACTGCAGGATATTAAAATATCAGTTATATTCAGACAAATAAGTACTGAGGTTCAGTTATTGTAGAAGAAATTCTGCTAGGCTCTTGGAAGCATTTATAGATGTTCATTTCAGAAATCCTTTTCCCAAATAACTTACAATCTATTAGAGGAGAGTTTCTATAATGGTGCCTTAAGAAAGGTATAGACATCATGTTTCTGTAGCTAAATGTAAGAGGAGATTACTTTCCTTTCAGAAGGAGGAAAAGCAATATGGGAGGCTTCCTGAACCAGGCCTTGATAACGCATTAGGACTCCCTCTCACACTGGCTCTTATGCTATCTGGGCTGCTGAGAGCCTCCTAACTCCTTCTTTATTCCTCTTCACTCTCCTGCTCCTTTACAAGCTCCAGGTGGCCCAAACACAGAAGGAAAACCGAAGGGGAGCCAAATGGTCCTAAATGAGAGCTCGGTAAATCACTCACCCATCTCAGTGATTATGCCCCCTACCACCCTCCAGTACTTTTCCACTAGCCCACCCCAATGCTTAAAAAGCTTGTTGTCCTTTGTTTACATGAAGTTGAGCTCAGGCTTAATTTTTGTTCTCTCTCCTCTGCTACAGCAGCCCTTGAATAAAGTCATCCTACCTTAATATCCCTCAGTACAATCTTTTCTTTGATAGACTTAAGAAGAGCAATGGGAAGAAAGCCATCCCAGGCACAAGCAGTAATGTGAGCGCCATCAACAAAACTGGTGGAAGGATAGATTCAAGGTAGATTTGGGGAAAGGAGAATAATGCAGTTTAGATGAAACTGATGATCAAATATTCATTCATCCAATGAATATTTATGAAGAGTGAACCTGGTGAAAATTAAGGCTTGGAATAAAGTGGTTGTGTGAGTGGAGAGAAGCAAATAAGTTCAAATAACACTCAATTAGATCTTAAAACGAATCGGATATAGGCTAGAGCTCACTGATTAATTTGATTTGGGCAGGATGTATGTGAGGGACAGGAGTAAAGGATCACTCCAGCTTTCTGGTGTGAGTCACTGCCTGTGTTGTCATAGTTAATGTTTTTTGTATGTCTGCTATAGTATAGGCACAAAACTTGTCTCTTTCATATTTGGTCTCATTTAAACTTTATATCATCACAATAAAGTCAGTATTGTTTCCTGTTTGTTGATACCAGCATAGTAGACCACCTGGGCTAAAATCCTGTCTAAGAAATAACCATAGAATCACGTATGGATAAGGGGCCTTTCCTGTTCTCCCTTATTTTGCTAGGATCACAGTCATTTGTGTGTTTTTTTTTTTCTTCTGTTAAAGAAATCAGGAATCATACAAGACCCTGATCAACATTCCACTACCACCAGTAGTAAATGATAAATTCCAATTAATATTCACAAAAAATACTTAAAAATTATAGTTGCTTTAGGTAAGATGCTGAATTTGGTAAACAGTCCTCTCATTTGAGATCTACTATGATTTTGTTTAACATTGTGCTTAAGTCTTAATTAACATTGTTTATATTTCTCAGTTTAGTTGCATGCTTACAGGCAGTTATTTATTTTAGAATAATATGCCCTAAGCTATCTTAGAAGGTTCAAATCAAATGTGTTTTCACCTCTTAATTTCATTCAGAAGAGGGGTGAGGTTTTTTTTTTTTTTAATTCCAGAATATCTCATTTCCTCAATTTTTAAAAAGATCTTCAAAACTTGTGTTTCTTCAGAAAAATATTGAAACTTGGGGGACAGAGTATGAATCAGCAAATTAAAGATCATGATGAATAAAAGTGATCTTCTGTCATAGGTTGTGTCATTTTGTTCTTCATTATAATTTAAGGCATCATGCATTTTGTGAGCATATTTGATTAGAATGCCAAAGTAAAGGAAAATTTATTGAGAGCAATAACCAATTCAAAATAATAGGAAGTTGAGCAGTGAAGCCATAGGATGAGTATATTTATAATTACAATAATGCTATACTAGAATATCATGCCAGGGTGTGGCCCCTCAGCACAGAGTTCAGTGCCTTTTGTGTTTGTCCCCAAAATTGATTGAAGAAGAAAATCTTATCAAAGTCTAGTTTAAGCCAGAAGTCATAAATGATAAAATTGAAGAGATTTAAATTCTACTGTTTAATGACCATAGGGCCTTGAGAGAAGTTTATAAGTAAGGCCACTTTCTACCTCACCCACACATCTCATCTAAATTCAAATAAATTCAGTAGTGCCTAGAAACTTGGTTGTGAATCTTAGGATCTTCTGAAATAATAAAGAGAAGTATTAGAAAAGTATAGAGATACTGTAAATATGAAAGACAAATCTACTGTAAATATGAGAGGCCTTTAACTGTCTCAGAAATATATGGTTGCAGTTTTTATCAAGTTCAACAGAGAAGAATCTGCTATCATTCAGCTAATTTCTGTCCAACTCCACTCCAGTAAATAGATGAGAACAGAGTCTTACTTGTGGTAAAACAAAACTGTATCTACATCAGAACTATATGACATATTCTGATATATTTATGTATGTTAAATAAAATAAATTGGCTGCCTACTTTGACTTTGCTTGGAGTGACTCCTTTTCTGAGAAGTTACAGGGACTTTCTAAAGTGTTAGAAATAAAAGTGGGAGCTTTCCAAAAACAAAACAAAACAAAAACAAAAACAAAAACACCAACATAGCCTGTAAAAGTTTCAGCTTAAGCAACAATTGGAGATAAGCTGTTTTTGGTCCAATAGAAATAGAGAAATATACTATAATCACCAATTTATGATCATTCCCCAGTTTGTAAGATCGTCTTTTATAAAAACGAACTGAAATATCAATCAATGACTGCAATTTCTCCTTTGGAAGTTTCTCAATTGTCTTTATAAGCTGCTGTAACTCCCTATTTTGAGACTCTTAATTCTGTTTGAGATTCCCTGCTTGAGCAGTTTCTCTTCTAATTGACCCATTAGGGTGATTATTTTTGGTGACTTGGTTTGTTTTGACAGTGTGTATATGTATATATTTTAGATAGATAGATGGATAGATAGATGATAGATACAAACACACATAGATAAATAAATATCAACATATTCCCATTAGTATCCATAGGTCCAGACAAGAACATGTGCCTAGACTTCAGACATTTAGTTGCTCCTGGTTCTTGACCTCTAGTGGTGAGAGGTGGCAACTATTGGTAGAGTACAACCAGGGCACTGTATGCTGGGGCTGACTGAGGTCTCCATCTTGCAATTGAAACTGTAGGTGATTACTCAATCTGTTCCTATGAGGGTGAAAGAAAGCACTGCTAAAAACAAAAATAAAGTGGTTTTAAATTATAGAACCAAGGAAAAGTAAATGAACTCTAATAGCGACCAGTATAATTAATAACCAATGTTGTTAACACTGATACATACACATAGGCCATTTACAGATGTGTTTGGATCCTAATGATCTATTTATATCTCCAAGTTAATACTGTCCACTGCTTCCTACTATCAATGAGAATCAGAGGCAGCAAAGTCTTTTGGAGGTCAGCTATTTTGTGGTCTTCTCAACAGCCATCTTTATATAATGGAATAGTTTGAATTATCTTTCCCATGAAGCAAAACTTTCTGCCTATTTCCAAAGCCACCTCTGTTTTCGTATCCTCTGTGAAGCTTCTGCTTGGCCTCTAAGCCCAACACATGCTCTAGTTTTCCTTCTCTTTGTTGGCCTAGCTTTTCTCTTATGGTGGTCATAATGTCTGTTCACAAATATTGCAATTTCCCTCTCCTTCCTGGAACGTGGTAGGATTGCCCTTCACCACTCATTTTAAATTTAGGCATGGTCGTCTATCTTGCCTTGGCCAGTGAAATCTGAGCAGAAATGTCATGTGCCATTTTCATGTGGGAGCTTTGAGTTAGTGCATGATTTTTCTCCCTACTTCAGAGATCATAGAAATGCATATTGCTATGAAGCCAATGCCAGCCTGGATCATGAGCAAATACAGTGAGTACAGCCTCCTTACAAATATGCACAGGACATGAAGCATTAGACTACTGAGATTTTGAGATTGCTTATTACTACAGCATGGCTTAGCTTATCTTGACTGATTTTCCACTTAGAACATAATAATTTTGTGCTCAAGCTATTTCTCTAGCTAGAAATGGTCAATGATTCCACAAATTAATTTTCAAGAAACTTGTCTGATATTATAGAACACTGCTATTTAATAATCATAGGGGGGAAATTAAACGGGTTTCTTTTCCTGGAGGAATATCACTTTTTGTTTGTTAGTTTGTTTGTTTGTTTCCTTTAAGATTCACCATCCACAATGTAAGGCCCAGTTGTCTAAATAATACAAATGATATCCCCATAAAATTATATTTTATAGCACTAGTGAAAATAGCAGCTAAAGTTATTTAAACACCAATTGTTCAAACAATAATGTATAAAGGCATATAAAACTGGTCTATGACATATCCTAGTTTTGTCTTAAAACTATCATATTAGCTTAAACTGCATATTATATTACCTAAAAATAAAACAGGTAAAAGCTATAAATACTGAAATATGTTTTTCACCATCTTTAAAGGTTTAAGTTTTATTCTTTAAATTTAAGTCTGAGCTTGGTTATAAAGTAGGACAATATACAGGTTTAACTGCTGCCATGAAAACTATACTGATAATCAAAATAATCAGTATATGAGCTTAGTTTTAATCATTTTGTTTTTCTTTCCTTTGTTTTTGCAGTATCTCATCCAATATTCGAGGAAGACTTAAGTAAAGTTGTAAATTAGGGAAAGCTTGGTTTTGCTATCTCTGACCTCATTTCTTTGTCTTTTTGCTCTATTCCTGATCACCAATTCCCCTTTCCTCCATGGTTTTCACATGTACAACACAGCCACAGATTAAACTCCCCTGTATCCCAGGCCAGGAAATGACACCTTTCCACAAACTGAAGTCAGTAGTTTTCCTTTTCCCAAGGGTACATACATTTTAAATGTGTTTATGATGGTAGGAGGTCCCATGTGTATCCTTTGAAAAAGATTTCAAAAAGGAGTGGGTTTTAGGGGAACAAGGAGTACCTTCTTGCATTTCTAAAATCATACCGTGTTGGTGGAAACTTATCAGCCAACAGACCAGGGAGCCTTGCTTTGCAGTTTAGGCAAAACAAGAGAGAATCGGGTCACTTGCACTTGCATAAATAGTTTCATTTCACTACAACTGTGTTTCAAATGACTTTCTAACCTTTTAGAAAAGAACATTTTAGATTCTTTGCAACACACAGAATCTCTGTGTGAAATTTATAGTAATTTAAACAGAAACTCCCTCTGGCTTCACATGACTGAACATTTGATTAAAATTATAGAATCTGAACTACAGCAACTTTTTCCAGCTCCATATGGAACATCTGCTGAAGTAAGCCTTTAGAAGTCAGACGGAATTGAAATGTCTTGCTCTGGGGTAAATACATACAACACAGAATTAAATGATGAACGTGAAGGGAAGAACTCATAAGGTATGGAATATGTGTAAGCTGATTAGTTGCTAGCTCAAAAGTGGAGATATTAGTAAATAGAAAAAGAGGGGCTCATTGATTGGTTTGCTTATTTGCATTAATTTAATTAAATGTACTATCTATGTCTAGGTACAGTTAAATTGCAGGTAATATGAGACCTTTAAAAAAACTAATAAAAGTATATTATAATTCAATTTTTAAATTTGTTTAAATGTTAAAATAGTAAATTCATTTCCAAAAGTCAAAAGTGTGAAAAATTATTATACTAAGAGAAAATTTTTGGTATATAAGTTTTCAGAATTCAGGAGAAAGCAAAGTTGTTTGATTTAATGTTAATTAAATCATTTAAAGAAAGTATAATTATAGATGTTGGAAAATAAATACTTTATGAAACGTTCTTGCTAAGTTTTCAATAAATTTATAAAGATATAATAGTGCCAATTTCAGTGAAAAGAAACATTTCAAAGAAGTGTGCTGTTATATTACTTGGCCAACTAAACTACAATATTTTTCACCATTATAAAAGTGGTATATTACACCCATTGAAATATTAAAATAAATGATTATTTGTGTGTTACTATATTTATAGGGAAGTTCCCTGATATCCTTTTGGTCCAATATCAATATTTAAATAAACTAACGTTGGTGATAGCTAAATACACAAGTCAACCATAAGTCAAATTAATTACTTTTGGTTGTGTCTTCCTCTCCTATAGGTTATCTAGCAAATCACCTTCACTATAATAAAGTTTGGTATTAGCAGTATTGTTGTTGCCCATTTCTCAAAATAATCATGGGTATTGTTTCAAATATTTTAAAAAATATTTAAATAATAGTTTTAGCAATTCATTTATTTATATTTTATTACTGAAATATTCCTACTTATGTCCATTCAATACTAAACGCTATACATAGAATCAAAAGCTCCAATGCTTTATACGTGACAGAGAAATAGAAAAATATAACTTCAAAGTCTAAATTGTGGTATAGCAAAGAGGGATCAAAGGGAAAAAAGTCTGAAGAATTATGTGTTAGTGTTGCAATTGTTGTAGCATTTGTTGAAATTTACAAGGTTCATTAATTTCAGCAAGAGATACAAGAGTAAAGATTTAAAAGAGGTTGTAGATGTAAGGGTCCCCCACAACACCCTGAAGTAATGTCTTGCTCAAGTTCCATCAGCCAGCCCTATCCCACCTCTGACTCCACCTCAGCCCACCTCTTTTGCGTATGCATAAGGGGATTTCTTCAACTAACCACAAAATCCTGTTTTCCTCCCCTGTCAGTAAAACCAGCTTAAACTAGTTCTAGCCCCAAGAGCATGCGCAGAATGAAGCAGCTTGTCCTAAAGTTAAACTTTTCTCTTTATAATTGTAATTTCTCTGCCTCTGGGTGGGATTTAGGCACCATTTTTTGAACGTGTGATGTATGTAGAAACACATTAAGGGGTGATTCAAAAGTAAACAAGTGCAAAACACCAAATCACCCTAACACTACCTAACTCCTCATCCATGGAGAAGCCAATGTAACATTGCTATGCTTGTAATTCAGGGAGACATTTCTGAGACAAGTTCTCCTGTCTCCCGCAAAGCTTGCCTTTGCTGAATAAACTCTTCTCAAAACTCGTTGTCACTTAATTGACATAGTGCACATCAGGCGAGGACCCGTGTTTGGACCATATCATAGAAATGTTAGCAAGCCATTGGCTAATTTAGAAATATGCTTTAATAACTGACCACATCAGAAAGACTTTACTTCAAATATATGCTTTAATAAAAATGCTCATTAATATTCATGCAGAAATGCACATGTTTGGCTCACAGAAATTCTCAATGATTCCTACAAGGACTAGAACTAACCAGTGGGAAAGGGCAGGAGCCTGTCTTGATGCTTCTCTTTAGGAAGCCATGGCACTTGAGTGACTTGATACTTAGTTACCACTTTTAGTCTTTAGGGATTAAGTTTTAGGACCTGATACCGTTTTCTAACATGAAATTTGAAGTAAAATTTTAGAATACATTTCTGAGCCTAGGTAAAGCACAAAAAGTGATTTGTTGGTCATTCCTGTTTCTTCAACTCAAATAACTTTCTGGATTTATTATTGCTTTCAGGGTCTAAACAGAATAGGTAAACAATGCAGTCAACTCCAGGAAAAGGAATAAAAAGATCATAATGCCTGTCTATGTACTATGAAGTCGAGGTGAAAATGGTGTATCTAAGCAGGGTGTAGTCTGTGAAGGGCAATCTGTACTGAGTAAGAAATACAGAGGCATTAAGCCCATAAAGGTAAGATTATTTAAGAAAGAAACTCAGAGAGTCACTCAGAGACAGAACACTGTTGAGGTTAGAGTTGTAGCCAATGTCATTAACCCTCTCTGGGTCCAGGCAACATTCCAGATATGTAGATTTCAGAGTCAAACCTAGACAGGGGCTGAGCTCTCCAAAACCTTGTAGAACAAACGAAGAATTGGCAAATTAGAATTATAAAGTACAGTTTATGAGTTTGTATTTTGGCTTCTTAGTGACATGGAAAGGTGCAAGTTCCTTGTGCATAGAACAGTTCATCTACAAAATAATATGTGTAGTTATTAGGAATTCAATGTAATAAGAAGTTATCATTAAAAAGCATCCCAAATTGGATCTATCGGTTTAAATTAAATTTTACTTCACTTGGAATTTATAAGTATGTGCTATAAAATGTTACTCTTTATTTCTATAAAATGGAGAGCAAATAAAATCTGAAGATTTAAAGTACTTATTAAATTTTGACTTAGTTTATTCTGTAATGAAGTTAATGAGCCTAGGAATTTATAGGATATGTTAGAGAAGGTTCTAAAATGAATTTCTATAAACTTACTCCAAATCAATGATAGTGCTTTAACAATCATTTAGCAATGGACTTATATTTTGAATTTGATTATATCACTAATTACTGAAGTGCAAAATTGACTGACTGCAATTAACTTTCTGTAAGAAAGAAAATCAATTTTGATAATATATTTTTAATATTTTTAAAATTTTATTAAAAAAATTTAAAAGATACTTAGATTATACAAATATCATATAAAAAATATAGGGGATTCCCATATGCCCTGCTCCCCACATCCCACATTTTCCCACTTTAACAACATCCTTCATTAGGGAGGCACATTCATTGCAATTGATGAAAACATTTTGGAGCATTGCCACTAAGCATGGATTAAAGTTTACATTGTAGTTTACTCTCACACACACAATACTGTAGGTTATGGCAAGATTTATAATGACCTGTATCTGTCATTGCAATGTCATTCAGGACAATTCCCAAGTCCCAAAAATGCCCCTGTATTACACCTGTTTTTCCCCTCTCTTTTCCCTCAGAACCTCCAGTGGCCACTGCCTCCACATCCTTGATATAATTTCTTCCATTGCTAGAAGCACAATAAGTCTATAGTAGTATAACAGTAAGTCTACCTCAGGCCACAGCTCATTCCCCAATCCTGAGGATTCTGGGATAGTGATGTCTACTCCACCTTTAATTGAGAGGGAGCTATGATCCCATGGGGCCAATGGATGGGACACTCTTGCTTGCAGTTGTCGACTCTCTCAGTTCCTTGGTATGGTGGTTGTCCATCATCTCCTCCATGTTAGTTGTCCTGGGTGAGACCAATGAACTGGAGAGTAGGTTTTGCAAATCCATTGAGGTTCAGGCCCCAGCTGGCACATGGACAGCCCAAAGATTTAAGTCTCTTGGACATACACATACCAACTCTAGTACTAATTATAGGTTCAAATAGAAGGACAAAAGAGCCATGTATAGGGAAACCACAACCAAGTCCAACTCTGTCACTTTGGGAAGCATAAATTCCAAAGTAGGGCCCACTGGCAAGGCACCAAACTCCTGAGCTATCTGCTCTGACTATAGTGTCTGGATGTCTCCAGAGCCTTCAGGAGCCCTGCTTTTTGGGGGTAGTATCAATTTTGGCAGTCAGAGATCCTGCTGAGATGTACATAAGCATAACCTCTGGAATGACTTCCCAACTCACTTTGAAGTTTCTTAGCCATATAAACTCATTTGTCTTTACATTTCCCCTCTTTTGGTCAAGGTCTTTTTCCAGTTGCATTGCTAGTTGATGCTTGGTAGCAATCCCTCGGTGCTAGGGAGGCTCATCCTTGGGAATGTCCCACCCTGGGGGGAAAGTAATGTAATTATATGCTGAGTTCAGGTTAGAGAGAGGCCACATTTGAGCAACAAGGAGGCTCCTAGGAGGCAACTCTTAGGTACCCTATAATACTAGGCTGTTTCAATTTCAAGAGTAAAGGTTCATAAGCACAGTCATCAATATCAAGACCCGTCAGTGGACCATCCACTTTCACTAGTCATTGCGCCTGTACTTGGGGGATTCTTGCTGATCTATTAGGGAATGTGGCAGAGCTCCCTAGGATGGGAGTTTGATATTCCTTTGTTTATTGTATGGATCCCTACCCACTGTGACAATGCCCCTTGAACATTTGAACACATTTATATGCCTTATCTGTATGCCCAGGTGAGCTTCCTTCCTCCCATGTATCTCCCATCACTGATATCCCACACCAGTGATCCTCCCCTGCCATAGCTGTAACCCTTCTGTGATCCAAAACTTCTTCAAAAATGAAGCCAATAAATTAGCCAAATATGATTAATAAGAAAATGAATAATAATGATAATTTTAAAAGTAAGAAATGAAATACAAAATAATTTTAAAAAATAAAAATACATTTGGGATAATAAAAATAAATTTGAAATATTTATATGACTTTTATTTGGGTGCAATTATATATCCTTTCCTCAAATCAAGATTTTTGGAGAATGTACAACCCAATCTAAATCACTGGATTAGGAATCACATTTACAAGATAGTGCATTTTTTTCTTAACATTTTGCAAAATTATTATGCAAGCATATGCCTAGCTACATTTTATTTGGAGTTGAAGAAGAGTTACAAAACGTAACCTGATGGGAACCCTGTCTTTTTAGACATTGCCTGATGATGCAGTACCTGTGTCTACGTTTTATATACTGCAGAGTTATAATCATGAGACATGTTAGAGGAGGCATTAAGAACCAAGATTGTACCTTATCCTAATGTAGCAATACCAACTTGTTTTAAGAGCATATATTGGCATGACCAGGATCAACAAGAGGAAAAACATGTTTCTGGTACCCGAGACATGTTTCTGGTACCTGAGACATGCACAAATATTTGGGCTAGGATTTACATATTAATGTATCTAGACAAAGCAACAACAAAGTTTTCTTTTGTTTTCTCTCTTTACCCTAATTAGTGCCCTATATATCTCTTGGGACTGTCTCACCTAAAACCATATGCTTTGGATTGAATTGTATTTCCAATGTAAAGATACATTAATGTCCTTATCCCTGGTCTTTGAAAGTGATCCTATTTGGATATAGGATCTCTGAAGATGTTATTAGTTAAGATGAGGCCAAACTGGATTATGGTGGACCCTAGTCCAATATGACTGATGCTCTTATAAGGTAGGAAATATGGATACAGCCAATAAGAGCCAGAGAGAGTCATGTGATAATGGCAGAGATTGAGTTATGCTACCACAAGCCAAGGAATACCATGGATTTCCAGCAACCTACCAGAAGCCAGCAGAGAGGCATGGAATGGGATTCTCACCTTTAAGAGGAAGGGGTCCTGCTGACACCTTGTTTTCTAGCCTCCAGGATAGAAAGGCGATGCATTTCTGTTGTGTAAGCAAATTGGTCTCTTCTAGGAACCCTGGCAAAGTAAAGCAGCATATTATACCAGAACTTCTGATTTTTCACATTATCATGTAATTATAATATGGAGAGCTAGATGTGCCCCTTCTGCTTTATGCCACCAGTGATTCTGGTGTTAAGTCAATCTGCTTTTAATCTCTCTTTAACCAGGGCCATTCTGAATTTCTTGGCATTTTTCTCAAAATGTACTTTTCTCTTGTTCTTTATCTCTTGACTGCTTTTTCCTTTATTTTCTTTTTCTTACTTTGACTTAGTTTTTAATTTTCTTTTATATTTATTTTAACTTGCTTCCTCTTTCTATTCTCTGACTGGGAAAAAGACTCAGAAGGGTTTTTGCCTTTTCGAAACATTATAAAACTTAAAATGTTTTAGATGACATTTTTAATCAGGAGTGTATTGAATTCTGACTCCCATAGTTTCCTTTTTTTAACTTCATTTTTAAAGAAGTTTTAAATTACAGAAAAGTTACTTCAAAAATATAGGGAATTTCCATATATCCAAAATAGTACCCCTCCCACATTTTCCCCTATTAATAATATCGTTCATTAGTGTGGTACATTTATTACAATTGTACAAATATTGAAGCATTGTTACTAACCATGGTTTATTAGTTTATATTATGGTTTACATTTTGCTCTGTACAATTTTACAGGTTTTGACAAAATGTATGATGGCCTGTATCCACCATAGCAATATCAAGCAGACAATTCCAATGTCCCAGAAATGCCCCATGTTACCCCTATTTTTCCTTCTCCCTCCCCTCAGAACCTCTAGTGACCACTATCTTTATAGCAATGTTACAAGTTCTTCCATTACTAGAACACACTTTGGTCCATGGTTGCATTTCCCATTTATGTTTGTTCATTCTTTAATCTTGAGGACTTTGGGATGATGATGTCTATTCTGCTTCAGATTGAGAGAGGCTTAGATCTGACGGGGTAGATGAATGGAATTGTCTTACTTGCAGTTGTAGATACTCTCTGTTTTTTGGATTAAGTGTTGGCTATCATCATCATTTTGTTAATTGTCTTGGGCAAGTCTGATGAACTGGAGAGTAGGTGTTGGCTGAAACTCTGCTGAGATTCAGGGCGTAACTGGTATATGAACAAACAATATTTAAGTCCCTGGGACATATATTTAACTGGTATATTGCTAATTGTAGGTTCAAGTAAAAGGGGCAGAAGAACCATGTATAGGGGAATTATAAACAAGTCTAACTTTGCTTTGTTGGGGAAATAGGTTAATATATATTCCAAGGGAAGGCCCACCACCCAGAGTGCCAATTTCCTGGGGTTGTCTGCCCTGTCTATAGTGTCCAGATGCCTCTAGAGCCCTCAGGAGCCCCCTGCTTGAGGCATTGTTTACTGTGATATAAGTGTAACCTCTGGAATGACCTCCTTATTCACTTTGAAATATCTTAGCCATAAAAACTCTTCTGTATTTAATATTCCCCCCTTTTGGTCAAGGTCTTTTTCCAAATGCATTGCTAGTCGGTGCTTGGTAACAATCCCTTGGTGCCGGGGAGATCCATCCCCAGGAGTCATGTTCCCAACTGGGGGAAAGACAGTGAGCTTATATGCTGAGTTTGACTTAGAGAGAGGCCACATTTGAGTAACAAGGAGATTTTCAGGAGGTAACTCTTAGGCAATATATATTACTAGGCTATGTTTCAATTTTACAAGAATAAGGTCCATAAATACAAGCATTAATATCAAGGACTTGGCATATTGGTCTGTCCTCTTTCGCTAGCTAGGCACTGCCTATGTACTCTAGAGATTCTTGCAACCCTATTAGAGAATGTAGCAGAACTCCCCAGGATGGGAATTTAATATTATGTTGGTTATTGTGAGGGTCTCCACCCAATGAGATAACACCCCATGACTACGTGGACATAGTTATATTCCATAGAAGCATGCCCCCAGGTGCATTCTTCTCCACACATCCCCCTACCACCAACACCCTGTACCAGTGGTCCTCCCCTGCCATAGTTGTTTCTTTTCTGTACTCCAAAACCTCCCCAAAAACAAAGCCAAATTTTTTTTTCGTTCATTCTGCCTTTCATCATCACCATAAGAGCTGTTATCTTTTATGTATGTTTACAAATTTCTTCTGTATGTTCCCCCAGTGTCTTCTTAATTTTTTTTTCACTTTATTTTCAAAGAAGCTTTAGGTTACAGAAAAGTCACACAGAAATTATAGGGATTTCCCTCTCATATTTTCCCCTATTAATAACATCTTACATGAATATGGTACCTTTGTTAACAATTGATGAACAAATATTGAAGCATTGCTACTAACCACAGTCTATCGTTTACATTATGGTTTACGCTTTGCGCAGTACAATTTTATAGGTTTTGACAAAATGTATAATGGCCTGTATCCGTCATTACAAAATCATGCAGAACAGTCCCAGTGCCCCAAAAATGCCCTATATTCCACTTACTCTTCCCTCTCCCTTCCCTCCGAACCTATGGTAACCACTAAGTTTCAAATTTTCAAGAATAAGGTTCAGAGTTACGTGCATTAATATTGAGAGCTTGACATATTGGTCTGTTTTCTTTTATTAGGCACTGCCTATGTACTCGAGAGTTTTTTTGCCCCTCTATTTGAGAACATAGCAAGACTTCCCAGGATAGGAATTTAATATTTTGTTGTTTATAGGGTGGATTTCCAGACACTGAGATAACACCCTATGACACTCATATTCCATAGTAGCATGCCCCAGGTGCACCCTTTCCTACACATCACCCTACCACCAACACCCTGCACCAGTGACCCTCTCTTGCAATATGAGTCAAAAGAACCTTCCTATAATTGTATTTTTGATCACAGATTTAAACCTCCCCAGAGTTCACCTGTTCCTTCCTTCAAGCCTCCCCTCAATTCCATGGATATTCCAACCCCTCAACCCTGTTCCTCCTCATATTTCAGCATTGTCGACCCCACTCAGATCCCTGCACCACCATCAACCCTGTCCACTGCCAAACCAGCCCCTTCCACATTATCATAGGTTCTGTCCAGATTGAGCATCAGCTCACCACTCTCTACTTCCTTTCTGTCTCCTGGTAACCTATTTTCCAGACTGTATTTCTGTGAGAGAAAGAGATACAATGCTACTGACCTTGAAGATGGAAGGGGACCATGAGCCCAAATGTGGGTGGCCTCTAGAAGCTAGAAAAGGCAGGAAAATGGAATCTCCCCTAGAGCCTCCAGACAGGAATGTAGTCCTGGTGACATCTTGAATATAGCCCAGTGAGATCCATGTAATGACTTCTGACCTACAAAACGCCAAGAAAAATTTGCAGTTTTAAGGCACTAAATTTGTTGTAGTTTGTTACAGCAGCAATAGAAAATGAATATGTGCTGTTAGAACTTCTGCATTCAATACTCCTATTGTTTTCATCCATTTTAACAAAATGACATAGTGTAAGAAAAATTTGGTCATATTTATTTGTTAGGTTACAAGATAATTCCAATAGAGGACCATAAGAGAGTAAATCTAATTCTGCAAGATATGCTCACCTCTCTCCTCAAACACTGAGAAATCTATGTACTGTTTTATGTTTGTGGAGATTGTTCTGTTTAATGACATTTGCTGATTAGTTAGATTCTGTTGTGGTTTGCATTTTACCAGTTTATTTTTATTTTTTATTTTAAATAAGAATGCTTATTTACATCTCCCAGACATTAGGTTTCATTAATGCTTATCTGTAAGACAAGTAATGTGTTATCACATTTTAGGAATTAAGAGGCTCAAATGATTATAGCAGAAATACAGAAGAGGCCGATCATCTTATGTAAAGATGATTGGGGATGTTAAGTACTTCTACTTGATGTTGTTCAACATTATACATAGGGCCCCAAATAAAGACCATGTTTGGAATAACCCAAAGTAAAATGTATATGATTTTAAAAAGCTATATAAGAAGCCCTCTGATTTACAGAAAATACAACTGTAGACTGGGGGTTCATGTCATGTTTGTAGACCTGTGGTAAATTTGGTAAACAATTTATTCTCTCGTGAAGTTTTTCTACTTTACTATCTTATCCATCTAGTTACTGGATGAATCTAGATTAGGGAAAATATTAGAAAAGAAGAAAAGACAATGTGAATGAGAAGCATACCTTCTATAAACTATTTTCCCCCTATTTTCAGCAAATATTGAACTTTATGAGTTATTTCAAAGGATTACTTCAACTGAAGTTTGAACTTAAGGAAAAAGAAAAAATTAATTGCTTACTTATTCTTAAAATTAATAATTGTCATCAAGATGTGATATGGGATGGAATTAATTCTGGAAGATATTGAGTTAAGGATCCCAAAATATAAGCATAGCTTTTTGCAATTTCGCTAAGAGAATTGTTTGCAAAGCATTGGATTCTTACAGCCCTTATGTTTTATCTTCAAGTTGATGATTAGTTAAATGATGCTGATAAAAATAGTTTCTGACTATAGCTAAAGTTGAGGATGTAGGAACCTGTGATCTCATCCCTATTTTTATAAATATCAATATTATTTCTTTTGGGCAGTCTAAACATAGGATGAGATACAAAGTTTTCCCCAAATACAATCCTAACCATCTATGAATGAATTTAGGAGAGTAGAATGGACCAATCTTTCAGTCCCATTTGTGCTGTTAAGGAAGAGTGAAAAGAAACCAGAAATATATAGAGGAAATGACATTAAAAGGGGGCCTGAATTTAAGAAGGAAGTGTCAGCAATGGTATTCTACAGAGCCTCTAAATCTTCCTCTGCAAGATGGGCATCTGCTTCTCATGAAGTTAGCTAATACAGTTGAGTGAAACTGAAGAGGCTGACATCATCCTTATCCCTAAAAAGGGACTTGGGTGAGGGGGGTGGGCTACTGACTCAGCTTGGATTGAGGATTTGAGAGTAGGAAGAAGGTGGTAAAAAGTGATTAACTGTTGTTGATCAGAAATTATCTCCTCTAGTCCATTTTGCATATTTCCTAATTTACCTGCTGAGTTAACATATTTCTGCTTTTTGTTACCTCATTTTTCTCTGAGGGCTGCATTTTAATAGAATTTCTAGAATATTCCTACTGATTCATTAATAATTATTTCAAATGTTGTCTTTTATGAGTTCATCTTTAATGCCTAGCATTTTTCCATTCTTTCATTTGTATTTATTTCTTCAGCATTAGTATAGCGTTTGCAACATCATATTCCAATTAATCAATTCATAGCTCTTTCTCTTCCATTAGACTGTGAACATCAATGAGAAGGTATCATAGTCTTCTGTGCTTTTCTAGGACCCAGCATATATTCTGGAAATTGTTCTAAGCTTAATAAATATTTTTAAATGAATGAATGAGCAAATAACACAGAATTTAAGTCCCAGATACAATTCCAGTAACAGCTGATATTTATTGAGCCAGGAAGTGTGATAATCACTTGGAAGACATTATACATAGACTTCTCACAACAAGTTTATAAATCAGTGATAATTAGCCCATTTTACAGATGAGAAAACTAAGGCTAAAGAGATTAAGTAAATTGCCCAAGATTTCCCAGGCAGAGGTGGGACTCAGCATGAGACTCAAAAGATATTAATGATACGGTTTTAATTTTCTGGACTATGACTTTTATCTTAGTGCTAGGATTTTTTAAACTTTCATATGCTGTGGATTCTGTTCCGCCACTCCTTTGACCCAACGTGGGCTGTCTTATGTCTTTTTTAATTTTGTTTTTATTTAATTTGAAAATAGAGCAGGTGTGACATTGCCCCAGTTACAGACCTAGTTTTTAGCAGGAATAGCAGTTTCCATTGCCTGACTTTTGGAACTCTGAGTTGCTATATAAAAACACCAAAGCTGGAGAGGAGAGGGTAGCTACATGGAGAAGTATGGAGATATTAAGCATGTGGCTGAAGCAGGCATCTCAGACAACCTTCCCAGTTGAGTCTTCTGATGAACCCCCCATTGATCTACAACTGCTTGAGAGACTCCCAAATTAGAACACTCAACTCATCAACTCACAGAATCCTGGTTGATAATAACAAATTGTTATTTAAATCAGTAAGTTTTGGGGTAATTTGTTACATAGCCATAGATAACAGGTACATGTTTTCTCAAATTCAAGTTTAAATAAAAATTACAAATCATTGTACCCCTCTTTTGTTGATTGAATCTGTTAGTGTCCTGTAACTATCACTGTCACTATCTCAACCTTCATCCTGTTTTTAATCTACTAGCAAGTGCAGGGGCAATGACTGGCAAAGGAGGATGTTCCATTGATGGGCCCTTGATATTGATAACTATGTTTGTGAGCCTTTGCTCTTGAAATTGAAATTTAGCCTAGTGTTGTGGGGTGCCTAAGAATTGCCTCTTGAAAGCCTCCTTGTTGAGCAAATGTGGCCTCTCTCTACGCCAAACTCAGCATATAAATGCATTTCCTTCCCCAAAGTGTGGGACATGACTCCTGGGGATGAGCCTCCCTGGCACCAAGGGATTACTACCAAGTACCAACTAGCAATGCAGCTGGAATAAGACCTTGAATAAAATGGGGGAAAAGGTAAAGACAAATGAATTTATATGGCTAAGAGACTTCAAAGTGTGTCAGGAGGTCATCCCACAGGTAACACTTATGCACATCCCAGCAGGATCTCATAGATTGCCAAAGTGGATACTACCCTAAATAGTGGGGCTCCTGAGGGCTCTGGAGACACTCAGGGTCTATGGTCAGGGCAAGTAGCTCCAGAGTTTGGTGCCTTGCCAGTGGGCCCTACTTTGGAGTAGACAAACTCTGAGACTCTGAAAGTGACAAAGTTGTACTCAGTTATGGCTTCCCTACACAAGGCTCATCTGTCCCTTCTATTTAAGCCTATACTTGGTGCTGGAATTGGTAAGTGTACGTCTAAGAGACTGGAATCTTTAGGCTGTCCATGTGCCAGCTGGGCCCTGAGCCTCAGTGGAGTTGCAACACCTACTCTCCAGTTCATTGGACTCACCCAGGACAACTAACAAGGAGGTGAGGATTGACAACTACCATATCAAGGAAACGATAGAGGCTACAACTGCAAGCAAAAGAGTCCCATCCATTGGCCCTGTGGGATCAAAGTCCACTCTCAATTAGATGTGGAGTGGACATCACCACCCCAGAATCCTCAGGTTTGAGGAATGAACTATGGACTAGAGGGGACTTACTGGTATTCTACTATAGACTTATTGTGATTCTAGCAATGGAAGAAATTACAACATTGATGTGGAGGCAGTGGCCACTGGAAGCTCTGGTGGCAGGGAGAGGGAAAAACAGGTGTAATACAGGGGCTTTTTGGGACTTGGGAATCGTCCTGAATGACATTGCAATGACAGATACAGGTCATTATAAATCTTGCCATAACCTACAGTATTGTGTGTGAAAGAGTAAACTACAATGTGAACTAAGGTCCATGCTCAGTGGCAATACCCCAGGATGTGTTTATCAATTGCAATGAAATGTGCCACGCTAATGAAAGATGTTGTTTATGTGGGAGGGTGTGGGAGGTGTGGGGAGTGGGGCATATGGGAATCCCTATATTTTTTGTGTAACATTTATGTAATCTAAGTATCTTTTTAAAAATAAAAATAAAAAAAATATTAAAAAAAAAAAAAAGAGCAATGGCAGAGTAAACTGGTGAAAGTGTATTGACTTTCACCAGGATGACCGAGCAAAAGTACATCTCAGAGTCTGTTTAGAATCTGAAGGGGGAGGCCTCTTACTCATTAAAGGTTATTTTCTTTTTCCAAGAAATAATTCTAAAAAGCTTTCTTAAAAAATAGAGACATTAATCAAGTATTTATTTGGTTGAACCATATGAAATTGCCAATAGTTTGTAATTCCTGATTTACAAATATGAGTATTTCATGATACCACATCCAGGCACTTTATAAATCAAGACTTATAATAACCTTATGAGGCAATGCAGGAGGAAGGGGATTTATGCATTTTCACTGACTGGAAGAGTAGGGCTAGATGTTGAGTGACTTAATATTTTTTCTCATAGCTGGAAAGTAACAGCTGGGATTTGGATCCAGCACTCCTAATGCTGAGTCTATTAATTTTCACTTTTCCTCTACAATATGAACTCTTACTTATTCTCAGCTTATAAACATAAGTTTAACTTCAGCTGTTGTATAAGTTTATTCACCTTTAATATGTTAAAGTCCATATGGTAGATTGATCTGTGAAAGTAGGTGGGATGTAAAGAAGGCAACATGGTGTTGTGGAAGTAGCAGGGGCTGGTTCCCCAATGGTTGAACATTTCCTATGTTTTTCCATTCACATACATCTGCAATCATGATTTCTCTTTATGTCTGGATGTTTTCAATAAGACAGAGCATACAGATGCTTTCAAGAAACTAAAAATTGAATAAAAGAAAAGTAGACAGAAAATTGATTAGAGGGACCTAAACACAATATGATTTGTTTGTTGCTTCTGAATTAAACTGGAGAAGAGAAAAATCCAACAAGAATTTAGAGGGCAAGATTTGTAATAAACAGGGAGGAAGTTTTTAATTGAACCTTCGTGTAGTCGCCTATCTAGCTGCAGCTCTGATCCTAACGGTCAAGATACATTTCATGCCTGATGACCACCATGCCAAAAGGGGGAAAGAAAACCCACCAGATCAGTTCCCATAGCCCAAACACCATTGTGTCATGGTACTGAAACATTCCCCAGAGAAACTGCTGCTACCAGAGGCTCCTCAGAGATCTGCATTGTGGCTGTGCATTCCCCACTATTTTATTTTAAATATAATTGAAGACCTGTGATAGGAGAAATACTGTCATTAGAGGAACAATAGTAATTGCTAAAATTAATAGAGCACTCAATTTAGGAGATTTATCCTTTTGACATATCATACCTCCCAAATGTAGGAACCTGGTTCTGGAATATTTAGTACAAGATGATGTGGATATATCCTATTACTTATTAAATATTTATTTATTTTTATGTATTTATTTATTTTTGAGTTAGCACACTGCAGCATTTTATTTGGGACACCAAAGTGTTGCTGCAGCAAAGGAAGCCAAATCACTTGAAAGAAAAGTAGTTTTGGTTTCTAATGATGGCAAAGAATTTTTTTTAAAATTATCTATTTTTTATTTAAAAGATACTTAGATTACACAACTGTCACATAAAAAATATATGGTATCTGGAAAAGCCTTTTAAATAAAAATAATAATAATAAAGAAAGAAAAAAATATATGGGATTCCCATATGCCCCACTCCCCACACCTCCCCCATTTTCCCACATTAACAACATCCTTCACAGTGAAGTACATTCACTGCAATTGATGAAAATATTTTGGAGCATTGCCACTAAGCATGGATTAAAGTTTACATTATAGTTTACACACTCTTCTATCCAATTCTGTAGGTTATGGCAAGATATATAATAACCTGCTTCTGTCATTGCAATGTCATAGAGAACAATACCCAAGTCCCAAAAATGCCCCTGTATGGCACCTGTTTTCCCTCTCCCTTTCCTCAAAACCTCCAGTGGCCACTGCCTCCACATCATTGATATAATTTCTTCCATTGCTAGAATCACAATAAGTCTATAGTATAATACCAGTAAGTCTACTTTAGTCCATAGTTCATTCCCCAATCTTGAGGATTCTGGGATGGTGATGTCCACTCCAATTCTAATTGAGAGGGGGCTGTGATCTCATGGGACTGATGGATGGGATTCTCTTGCTTGCAGTTGTGGAGTCTCTCGGTCCTTGGTATGGTAGTTGTCCATCACCACCTCCTTGTTTATTGTCCTGTATGAGACCAATGAACTGGAGAGTAGGTTTTACAACTCCGTTGATATTCAGGGCCGAACTGGCACATGGACAGCCCAAAGATTTAAATCTCTTGGACATACACATACCAATTCTACTACTAATTATAGGTTCAAATAGAAGGACAGAAGAGCCATGTGTAGGGAAACTACAACTGAGTCCAACTCTGTTACTCTAGGGAGCATAAATTCCAAAGTAGGGCCCACTGACAAGGCACCAAACTCCTGAGCTATCTGCCCTGACTATAGTGTCTGGATGTCTCCTGAGACCTGAGGAGCCCTGATATTTGGGGGTAGTATCTACTTTGGCAGTCAATAATATCCTGCTGAGATGTGCATAAGTGTAACCTCTGGAATGACCTCCTGACTTGCTTTGAAGTCTCTTAGCCATATAAACTCATTTGTCTTTACCTTTTCCCCTTTTGGTCAAGGTCTTTTTCCAGTTGCATTGCTAGTTGGCACTTAGTAGTAATCCCTTGGTGCTAGGGAGGCTCATCCCTGGGAATCATGTCCCACACTTTGGGGAAGGTAATGTATTTATATGCTGCTTTCAGCTTAGAGAGAGTCCACATTTGAGCAACAAGGAGGATCCCAGGAGGCAATTCTTAGGCACCCTATAATACTAGACTAAGTTTCAATTTCAAGAGTAAAGTTTCATATGCGCTGTCATCGATATCAACGGCCTGTCAATGGACCATCCTCCTTCACTAGCCATTCCCCCTGTACTTGTGGGATTCTTGCTGATCCATTAGAGAATGTGGCAGAGCTCCCCAGGATGGGGTTATTGTGTGAATCTCCACCAACCATAACAATGCACCATGAACATTGAACACAATTATATGCCTTATATATATATGCCCAGGTAAGTTTCCTTCCATGTATCCTCCATCACTGACACCCTGCACCAATGATCCTCCCCTGCCATAGTTGTAACCATTCTGTGATCCAAAACGTCTTCAAAAATTAAGCCAATAACATAACTAAATACAATTAATAAGAAAATGAAATAAAAAGGATAGTTTTAAAAATAAGAAAAAAATACAAAAAAATTTTGAAAAAATAAAATAAAAACAGAAATTTTGGATAATAAAAAATAATGAAAAAATATTAAAAAAAATTTTTTTTTGACATTTTGGCTTTCATTACTGTAAGATCTGTTGTCCTATATGTACAGTGACATTTTCTTCTGTTTATTGCCCTGGTGTCTTACTTTTTAAATTTTAGGTTACAGAAAAGTCACATATTGAATACAGGGGACTCCCATATACCCAACATCTTCCCCCTTTACCCTCTCCCCCTATTAATAGCATTTAATATGTGGATGGTATGTTTGTTATAACTGATGCAAAAATATTGAAACATAGTTACCAACCATTTTCAATAGTTTACATTATGGTTTATATTTTGGATCATACACTTTTTGGCAATAGTGAATAATGCTGCTATGAACATTGGTGTGCATATATCTGTTCATGTCCCTGCTTTCAATTCTTCTGGGTATATACCCAGTAGTGGGATAGCTGGATCATATGGCAATTCTAGAGTTAGCTTCCTGAGGAACCACAAAACTGTCCTGCACAGTGGCTACACCATTCTACATTCCCATCAGCAGTGGATGAGTGTTCCCATTCCTCCACATCCTCTCCAACACTTGTAGTCCTCTGTGTTTTTTTTTTTAATAACTGCCAGTCTAATGGGTGTAAGATGGTATCTCATTGTAGTTTTGATTTTCTTTTTCCTAATATCTAGTGATGTCATACTTTTTAGCAATTTGTATTTCTTCTTTGGAGAAGTGTCTATTCAAATCACTTGCCCATTTTTTTAATGGGTTGTTTGTCTTTTTATTTTCGAGGTGTGGGATTTCTTTATATATGCTGGATATTAGTTCCCTATCAGATATATGGCTACCAAATATTTTCTCCCATTGAGTAGGCTGCCTTTTCACTTTTTTGACAAACTCCTTTCAGGTGCAAACATTTTTAAATTTGAGGTCTTATTTATCTATTTTTTCTTTCATTGCTCATGCTTTGGGTATAAAGTTCATGAAACCATTTCCTAATACTAGATCTGGTAGACGTTTCCCTGCATTATCTTCCAAGGCCTTTATAGTTTTGGATCTTAAATTTAGATCTTTGATTCATCTTGAGTTAATTTTTGTATGAGATGTGAAATGATGTTCCTCTCTCATTCTTTTAAATATGGATATTCAGTTCTCCAAGCACCATTTGTTGAAGAGGCCATTGTCTCCTAGTAGAATGGGCTTGGTGGCCTTGTTGATTGTCAGTTGAATGTATATGTGCGAATCTATATCAGAACTCTCAATATTGGTCAGCATGTCTATCCTTGTGCCAATACCATGCAGTTTTAACCACTGTAGCTTTGTAGTATGTTTTGATGTCAGGTAGTGTTATTCCTCCGATTTCATTTTTCTTTTTCAATATGTTTTTGGCTATTCAAGGCCTCTTGCCCTTCCAAATAAATTTCATAGTTAGTTTTTCCAATTCAGTAAAAAATGCTGTGTTGATTTTTATTGGGATTGCATGAAATCTGTAGATCAGTTTGGGTATGATAGACATCTTAATGATATTTAGTCTTCTTATCCATGAACAGGGAATATTCTCCCATTTATTTAAGTCTTCTTTGATTCCTTTAACAGTGTTGTGTAGTTTTCTGCATATGAATCATTTACATCTTTAGTTAAATTTATTCCTAGGTATTTGATTATTTTAGGTGCTATTGTAAATGGGATTTTTTTTTCTTGATTTCCTCCTCAGATTGCTCATTATTGAGCAATTGCTCAATTGCTACTGCTTTTTGCACGTTAATCTTATAACCTGTGACTTTACTAAACTCATTTATAAGCTCTAGGAGCTTTGTTGTGGATTTCTCAGGGCTTTCTATGCCAAGGATTATGTTGTCTGCAAATAGCTAATTTTTTACTTCTTCCTTTCCAATTTGGATATATTTTATATTTTTTTCTTGCCTCAGTGCTTGAGCCAGTACTTCTAACACAATGTTAAATAGAAGTGGTGAAAGTGGACATCCTTGTCTTGTTCCCAATCTGAGAGGGAAAGCTTTTTGAATTTCACCATTGAAAATGATGTTAGCTGTGGGTTTTTCATATATATACCCTTTATTATGTTGAGAAAGTGTCCTTCTATTCCTATCTTTTGTAGTGTTTTTGTCAGGAAAGGCTGTATTTTGTTGAATGCTTTTTCTGCATCTATAGAGGTGATCATGTAGTTTTTTCTTTTGATCTGTTTATGTGGTGTTTTACATCGATTGATTTTCTTATGTTGAACCATCCTTGAATAACAGGGATGAAACTCACTTGCTCATGGTGTATATAATTCATTTGATGTGTTGTATAATACAGTTAGTAAGTGTTTTGTTGAGGATTTTAGAATCTAGGTTTATTAGAGAGATTGGTCTATAGTTTTCCTTTCTTGTGGCGTCTTTGTTTGACTTTGGTATTAGGATGATGTTGGCATCATAGAATGAGTTAGGCAATGTTCCCTCCACTTCTATTTTCTGGAAAAGTTTAAGCAGAATTGGTGTTAGTGCTTTCCAGAATATTTGGTAGAATTCACCTGTGAAGCCGTCTGTTTCTGGACTCTTCTTATTTGGCAGGTTTTTGATGACTAATTCTATCTTGTTTCTTGTGATTGGTCTGTTGAGTTAATCAATTTCTTCTTTTGATAATGTAGGCTGCTTCTGTGTTTCTAGGAATTTGTCCATTTCCTCTAAAATATCTATCTTGTTGGCATATAATTTTTCAAAGTATCCTCTTATGATACTTTTTATTTCTGTGGAGTCAGTGGTGATATCCCCTTCCTTGTTTCTTATTTTATGCATTTGCATTTTCTAACTTTTTTGCTTTGTTAGTTCAGCTAAGGGTTTGTCAATTTTATTAATCTTCTTGAAGAATCAGATCTTGGTTTTGTATATTTTTTCTAGTGCCTTCTTATTTTCAATTTCATTTAGTTCTGTTTTAAAGTTTGTTATTTCTTTCTTTATACTTCCTTTGAGATTAGTTTGTTGTCCTTTTTCTAATTCCTCCAGGTGTGCAATTAGGTCTTTGATTTTAGCTCTTTCTTCTGTTTTAATATAGGCATTTATGGCTATGAATTTCCCTGAGTACAGCTTTTGCTGTATCCCATAAGTTTTGATATGTTGGGTTGTCATTTTCATTCATTTCAAGGTAGTTACTGATTTCTTTTGAGAATTCCTCCTTGGCCGACTGTTTGTCTAAGAGTGTGTTGTTTAACTTCCATATCTTTGTGCCTAACCTGGTTCTCTGGCCCTTACTGATTTCCAGCTTCATTCCATTGTGGCCAGAGAAATTACTTTGTATAATTTCAATCTTTCTGAATTCATTGAGAATTTTTCTGTTGCCTATCATGTGGTCTATTTTGGAGTATGATCCATGTGCACTCGAGAAGAATAAATATCCCACTGTATTTGGGTATAGGGTTCTGTATATGTCTATTAGATCCAGATCCTTTAATGTATTATTCATAGTCTTTGTTTCTTTATTGATTCTCTGTCAAGATGTTCTGTGTAATGGTGATAATGGTGTATTAAATTCCCCCCGTATAATTGTAGAGGCATCTATTTCTCTACTTAATTTTTCCAGTTTTTGCCTTATGTATTTTGAGGCACCCTGGTTAGGTTGTCTCTCTAGTCTATGGTTTTATTTTGTTTCAGTTGATTAGTTTCTCTCTCTAGTCTATGGTTTTATTTTGTTGTTGTTTCTGTGTGTGTGGTATAGTTTCACATTGACATTTCATTCCTCTTATTCTATTTTCTTGTTGTTGTCTATGTTCCCTTGAAAGAAAAAAAAAAAAATAGGACCAGAGAAAAGGAAAGAGATAGGAAGAGAAAAAGAATAATAGTAATAATAATAGTAAAAGTTATGAGGAACCATACAAGACCTAGGAAATTAAAATATTAACATGAGTAAGAAGCACAGAGGAATAAGATTAGAAAAGTGGAATAGAAACAATGAAAAAAGAAACAGAATAATGAAAAATATATAGAATGAGTTTAAATGCTTGAGTGGTGAGAAGAGGGGCATAGAAAAGAGAAAAGAGAGAAAGGAAAAAGTGAAAAAAAAAAAAAGAAACCAAATGGAAAAAAAGAGAGAAAGAGAAATAATAAGTACCACTGGAGACAAAGTAAAAGATGTGGAATGAAAGAACAACAACAGAAAACAGAGGATATAAAGATGGAGAGAAAAGAAATAGCGTAGGGAGAGTATTTCAGTAAAGAATAGAAAAAAGAAAAAAGAAAAACAAACAGGCTGAGAAACAAAGGAAGGGGAAACACAACAAACACAAAAGTAGACAGCAGTGACTCATTTTTAAAAAAGGAGACAGTAGGAAAAAAAAAAGAATAATAAACACGGAAAAACAGCCTTCTCTCTTAGACTCCTAAGGATCTTCTCAGGCTGCTGGTGTTCATCAATCACTCATCCTGCAACCTACCCTCTACAGGTTTTGAACCAGATTTTAGTGAGTAAAATAAGGGAAATAAAAAAATAAAAAAAAAAAAACACCTTTTTTAAAAAATAAGAGATCCAAGAAAACCTAATACAATGAGAATGTCTATATGTTCCCTGTCATAAAGTTTCAGCTAGATGCATGATAGCCAGGTGGATCACTTCTCAAAGAAGAGCTGGGAATTGATCCAGGGACCTGGTATATGCTAGGCAGGAATTTTTCCACTGACCTATTCTGCCTCCCTAGGTTAATTAGCCTTTCAGAAGGCTATCAGGCCCCTTTTCCCTCAGGCAGGTTAGATTCCCTGCAGTCTGCTGTAGTCCTCCTGATCAGCTGCCTGTCTTTGCCTCCTCTCTGATGTAATTCCTCTCTTTACCAGGTGGCTGACCATGACAAGCCTGCCTGAGGAGATTCCCCCTTCCCTTTCCCTGTCAAGTTGGAAATCATCCTCCACCCTCCCAGACCCCTCTGCCTTGCAGGGAATCTGCCATCACACTCCTGTTTGGAGCAGGGAGCCAGCAGCTCCATCTAGGCTATCCGCCCTGAGGATGGGGTATGTGTGTCGCTTCCAGCCACCGAGACAAGCGACCCACAATTTTCCCCTGGCTTCCCTATCTGTCCAGTACCCTCCTAGATGATGCAGAGCATCTTCTCATCCTGTCTATATCTCAAGGAGCTGCCAGGGAGGGAAACATCTGCTCTCCTCCTAGTTAGATATAGTTCACCAGAAGTTTTACTCATGCTTAATATCTCAGGGGTGGGGGAGGGGAGCCCTTTCTGGTGGCCTGGAAGATTAATAACTCAGGATTAGTTGTTTTGGTTTCTTCATCTCTCTGACCTTCACTCTCCTGGGAGTTGTGAAGCAGTATCCTGGTTTGCTGTACCCCAAAGCAGGTCCCCAAGGCAGCTTCTGGCTCTTTCTCCACTGTTTTAGTGAAAGCTGAGCCTTACCTGCTTAACCCATCAGCCATGTTCCCACAATCCCGTAAATATTTATTTATATAAATTCTTCCTATTTGTCAATGGCTAGTTCATTCAGTTGATTTGTAGCCATTCTACTCTAAATACTATCCGTATCAAACCAATCCTTCCTCTCCCTACAAATCTGAAAACCCAGAAAAAGGCTAAAAAAATCAATAAAATATTGTAAAGTTTTCGTGTACCACATTGTTTGCAATTAGTTGACAGTGAAATCTTCCATGACCACCCTATTTTGTAATAATAAACTTTATTTTTAGATGGAGATATGGGTGGGTTGCTATTTTAATGAGGGTGGTGAGTGGTTACATTCCCCCCTTATGTTTGTTTATTCCTCAGTTTTGTGGGTTTTGGGGTGATGTCTGCACTTACATATTATGGGGCAGATGAAAGGAATTTTTTTTTAACAAATCAATTTTATTGATACATATTAATAAAGCATAAATCCATCCTCACTGTACAGGGAAGGGTATTCGGTATAGTCACATAGTTCTGCATTCATCAAAATCATCTTTAGAGCATTTTTGTTTTTCCAGTAATAGTAATAATAATAACAATGAACAAAAACCAAACAAACAAAACTCATCACTTCTCAATCTCTCTATGCTTCCCTTGTGGCACATAGCTGCTATTCTGTTTCCTTCTCTCTGGTTTATTTGTATTTATATTTTGCAAAAAGTCTTATATATATGCAATATCACCCATATTCATATTTTATATGAGGTTTCACTATGTCATAAGTCCCATGTTACATTTTTCAGCTTTCCTTCTGGTAATATACATGTCCTTAGACTTTCCCTTTCAACCACTGTCATACCCATATAATAGCTGCTAGTTACAAACACCATGATGTGCTCTCACCATTTCCATTCATTTCCAAATATTTGCAAACAACTTTTTAACCAGTTCTGCACAAATTAACCATCAGCTTTCCATTCTCTACACTCATTCTATATTCTTGTGACTTATATTCTAATTATTAATTCCATGAGTTTACAGAATATATTTAGTTCATAATAGCGCAATCATACAATATTTGATCTTCTGCATCTGGTTTGCATCATTCAACATAATGTCCTCCAGATTCATCCATGTTGTCATATGCTTCATGACTTAATTCCTTCTTAGCACTGCATACTATTCCATCGTGTGTATACACTACAATTTGTTTATCCATTCATCAGTTGATGGACACTTGGGTTGTTTCCAACTTTTCGCAATCATGAATAACGCCTATACGAACATGGTGTACAGATGTCTGTTCATGTCACTACTCTCGGTTCCTCTGGATATATACCTAGTAATGGTATTGCCTGGTCACATGGCAAGTCTATATTCAACTTCCTTAGGAACTGCCATATTGTCTTTCACAGGGGCTATACCATTCTACATTTCCACCAACAGTGGGTAAACATTACTATCTCTCCACATCCTCTCCAACATTTACAAGTTTTCACACTTTTGAATAGCGGCCAGTCTAATAGGTGTGAAATGATATCAATTGTAGTTTTTTGATTTGCATTTCCCTAATCACTAGTGATGTTGAACATTTTTTCATGTGTTTCTTCACCATTTGTATTTCTTCTTTGAACAGTTGTCATTTCAAGTCTTTTCCCCATTTTTTAATTGGATAGTTTGTCTTTTTATTGTTGAGTTGTATGATCTCCTTATATATCATGCATATTAAATCCTTATCAGATATGTTTGCCAAATATTTTCTCCCATTGAGTCGGCTACCTTTTCAACCTTTTGACAAAGTCCTTTGAGGTGCAAAAGTGTTTAATTTTGAGGAGGTCCTATTTCTCTATTTTTCCTTTTGTTGCTCGTACTTTGGGCATAGGTTTAAGAAACTACCACCTACCAAAATATCTTGAAGGTGTGTTTCTACATTTTCTTCTAGGAGTTTTATGGTTGTCACTTTTATATTTAGGTCCTTGATCCATTTTGAGTTAATTTTTGTATAAGGTGTTAGATGGGGGTCCTCTTTCTTTCTTTTGGATATGGCTATCCAATTCTCCCAGTACCATTTGTTGAATAGACTATTCTGACCCAGCTGGGAGGGCTTGACAGCATTGTCAAAGATCACTTGACTTTAGATGTGAGGGTATATTATGAAGTTCTCAATTCAGTTCCATTGATCAATCTGTCTGACTTTATGCCAGTACAATTCTGTTTTTACCACTGTACTAAGTAATATGCTTTAAAGTCTGGAAGTGATAGTTTAGCCCTACTCGGTGACTAAGGCTGTCTGTTGGTAAGTGACTTTATTGTTGCCAGACCCATGCTCAGTCTCCACTCAAGTTCAGCCTTGACAACTTGTTACAAGTATAAATTAAGTAAATGGAAAGTTGTATTGGAAGGGGCAACATTGACCCTTTGTTCAAAAGGTTTAAAATCATGCTCCAACGCTTTGAGGCAACAGATCATACCTAGAACCCAAGGTTTTTATAATAATATTATATAAATATTATAAAAGTAATAAAATATATTTTATGAATAAATTAAAATTTTAAATAATAATATTATTATAAATAATGGTAGTAATTATTATTATTCAACTTATTCCTAAGTTGAATAAGTTGTCTCAGCAGATTTAAGTAGATTCTAGCCACTTTATTGCTAGGTAAGTAGGAATTAATGAAAGGTATGGTATTTATTGGATGTTCACCCATTCCTTGTAAGAACCTTTTTACACCCCTGCTCATTGCCAAAAAAATTTGCTCTGTCTTCCATGGGAGGAATCTACATCCACACTCCCTTGATGCTATAATGGAACTGAAGTTTTAAGAGTCTCTGTGTGTTTCCACTAGCCCTTTTGCACCTTTGCTCCTGAAAACAATGCATGTTATAACAGGGCTTCTCTTTCAGCCTGGATCCTACAATGGAGAGAGTATGTTGAAGAGAATCCCTACCAGAGTAGAGCTACAGACAACACATGAAAATAATAAATCTTTGTTGCTTTAAGCCACTGAAACTGTTAGAACAGCCTTACCTGGCAAAATCTTGCATGGGTGTTGCTAATTGGTCATGGCCTTCATTCCCATTGAGTCCAGATGTTAAAAGTTGGAGTACTTTTAACATAGTATTCCAGATATATTGTACCACCATGTCACAGATTGCACAGAATTGGAAACTTCTTGACGACCCTTGTATTAGTTCCTGAACTTATAGCAGACAGGATATAAAATATTAAAAAATTAACAGAAAAGCTCTTGCTCTCAAGGGTTGTAACTTTTATCTCATTTTATGTTCTTTATTTTTTCAAGTCAAATTAATGTTAATATAAAATAATGTTCATATTAATGGCCCTGATGTAATGAATATAATGTCACCTAGAAAAGTGCCCTGGCACATGGTAGCTGTCCAATAAATATTTGTGGGATGATTGGTCAAAAATTTAAAAATTAGTAATATTTGAAAATCTCAGGATATAAGCAAAACTTAAGCAGCATGTGAAAATATTATTTATAAAACATTAAAATATTGCAAAGTGAAAATATTTGCTACAGATTCCATCTCCCAAATGACTATTAAAGCCATTGAAATCAGTTTCAAATTGGTGATTAATAATATCATAAACTGACCCTGTGCCACTCTTTGAGTCTGAGAAGATGGCAAAGCAGGCGTCCAAGTTGGTGTTGTTTGTATGTCTGGATAACAGTTATTGATTACCCACTACAGAAGCAGTTTTCAGAAAACTTGTGACTGATCAAAATATTTCAGATAAGTGAAGTATAGACTGTGCTGCAACATCCAATATGAGATAGGCAACCTGGTTATGGAGGGCAAAATTGCATGAAGAAGCATGATATTCCTATGAGTCATGCTGCCCAGCAGGTTACCACTGGACTTTGCCACATTTGATTATTTACTATATATGGATGAAAACAACCAGAGATTTGAATAACAAAGGTAATCAAGTTAAAAACTGCAAAGCTAGAACTGAACTACTTGGAAGTTTTGATTCACAAAAATAACATTATTGAAGAACCCTGTTATAGGAATGACTCCAAATTTGAGACTGTGTACCAGCAGTGTGTTAGGTGCTGCAAAGCATTTTTGGCGAGTCACAGTAAAGGTGCATCCATTTATTGCTGAAGGCCAACAATGATTAACATCTTTACAGCGATGTTCTAGATTTTTCAGTCAGTGTATTAATGTTTCATAGCTCTGTTTGTTTTTTTGTTTTTTTTCAGTTGAGTTACTCTTAATCATCTTAAATAATTGTGATGGAAATCAGTGTTGTGTTTGGCAGAAGAATTAATCAAAATCTTTGATTAGACAGTTTGGGGTACATGAAATGTTTTTAAACAAGTTGGACCTCTTATGATGCCCCAATTACAATAATAGTGGAAAAAACAGATAATTTATAATGTTTTGTGAGTGTTTTGTAGCACAGTAATTTCTTTCCAGTGTTTAACCTTAAAGTACTTATCCAGTGACAGCTAACATTCTAATATGCTTAATTATGACTTAATAAATAATGAAATAAAACATCACTTTAAGGCCCAAGTCAATATTTGAGCCCATTGAGACTTAAATAATCTACCTCTTCAGTAAGATGATATTGATAACTTGATGGACAGATGTCCTCTATTCACCTATACTACCTGTCTTTACCCTGACCCATTTCATTGAATTATGTACCCCTAGTCATAGGTGTTCACAATCTTGATTGGAAGTATTCTAATTCACACACACCTATAATGCACATTTGTATGTTAAAAGGATGGGAAAGAGAGAATGATTTATGGAATTAATCTTTAACATCTTTGATTATTCTTAATTTTTGTGTTTAGTCTATTTCAAAAGGAAGTCACATTTTTGCTCCCATTTTGGATCACTTTGCCTCTAAAAATTTAATTATATCCAGAAAGAATACTGAATGCTGTTTTATCTTATGCTCACTTTGACAAATGGATTTATTTGTATATGCACATATAACTCAAATGTCAAATATATAGTAGCTTAGATGAGAAAAAAATAGTTTAAAAGGTTCAAGAAAGAGAATTCTATTATGTTGAAGTCCTTAAATAAAATTAGGTATCCTTTTAGCAGTGTTTCTTTTGTGGGAGAATCTAAGTATTTTGGATATACATAAAAATAAATCAGAGTGTATAAAAATACAACTAAGAAAAAAACATCATAAGGCACTCATGATTATTTATTTACCATTAATAATCTAGAAAGTAGGTATTTAATTGATATAAATTAGTTATATAAAAGTGATTCACTATTTTTATTATTGTAGGTTTGTTTTTTATGATACTTTTATTGGCACAAATACTAACTAGCTATTAAAATAGTGGCAGGTTCTTACACATTAAGTGCTACAAACTCTGAGTTCCAGAAAGAAAATAATAAAACAATAAAAATGTGCTAAATTAAGGATCAAAATTCAAAATAGAAAGTCACTATAAAAGTAAATGAAAGAATGTGAATATTCTTGCTGTCCTGATTTTGTGATAATCAGGGTAGGTTAAACATTCGCTATATTAGAAACCATGCATGTGTCTCCAGACCTAGTTTTTCTCCCTACATCTGGTTTTTGGAATGCTGGTGATAAACTAAGCCTGATTTATTATATGACCATCCTGTATGGAAAAAGACTGTAATTTTGGGTATCTTTGGTCAACCTTAAGAGATATAACAGGGGGATAGATGTGGCTTGGGTGGTTGGGTGTCCATCTCCCATATGGAGGGACCTGGGTTTGATCCCCAGGAACTCCTGGTAAAAATAAAAAAAGAAATATATAGAAGACACTTGGGCCAGCAGGCCCTGTGCGCAGGTGCACTGCCAGGTCCCACGAGCCATGCAGCAAGATGATGACATAACAGGAGAATGACACAGGGGAGAGCCAAGATGAGATGCCCCCCAAAACCAGGAACTAAGGTGGCGCAGGCTGTAGGACACCTCTCTCCCACATCGGAGGTTCTGAGGATTGAATCCCAGTGAAGACAGGAGGAGAAGGATGAGAGGAGAAGGCAGGAAGTGGATACAGAGTCGCCCAGTGAATGGACACAGAAACAGCAAAAATGGGAGGAGGGCGGGTATAAAAATGGATAAAAGTAAATAAATAAATCCTTTGAAAAATGTATAGGGGAGGAAGATACGGACTATAGTTAGTAGTAATACTTTGACGATGCTCTTTCATGATTTGTTAACAAATGTTTCACAACAATGAAGAGTGTGTGTGGGGGGGTGATCTGTGGGAGCCCTATGATGTTATGCATGTTTGTTTCGTAAGTTCATGATGTTTACAGAACACTTATAGTTTATGTATGTTCATGTATGACTGATATACTTCAATAAATTGTTTAAAAAAAAGTAAATGAAAGAAATTATTTGCATCATAGAAAGAAATTTTGGAGAAAAATATGGAATGTCTGGGAAAAAAACATAATAGCTTTAGTTTTGGTAAAATATGTCTCAGAATTATTAAGCATAGCTGATATATTTCACCAAAACAAAAAGGCATAAAACCTCGAATAATTCCTTAAACTGAATATACTTTTTGAAAACCCTAGTATTATATGATTTCACTATTAAAGCTATTTATCCAAAGTAAGAAATTCTAATTTTCCAAGACAGAAGTTTGTGGAAACTAATATTATAGGAATATTCCAAATTATGAAAAAAATCACTAGAATCTGGTTACTTCATTCTACTTTCAAGGATTCTGTATTTTGTCTATGTCTTAAACGCTTTGAAAATAGGAAAAATATATTGAAGATTGGCAGACTTAGAATGTATTTTAGTTAAACATAAAGAAAGATTTAATACTCATTGAACAATAGTACTAAATATTCAGAATTACAAACTCATTTTAAAAATATATAACTACCAGTATTACAGAACAGAAACTACATGAAATGAGAAAAAAATAACACCATGTGGTAGTTAAATGCATGATTTAGTTTTCAGTGATGCATTGGCTAACATCAAATAATCAGCCAAATCACTTTATGAAGATTATTATGGGAATTTTCCATTTGGCAGCAATCAGAGCAAAATTTGGATATTGTGGAAACATTTATGCAGAATACTAACATTGCCTCCAAAAGCGACTACACAGTATTTTGGGTATGAAAACAACCTAATAATTAAAATAATATGTGATTAAGAAAATAACTGAATAAAATGCAAAATGTAATTATTCAATTTATTATATATAAACTCCTCACATGAGCTTTGTTGAATTGAGAATTACTGTTAGATTTGAAAACTTTCAAAATGCATATTATCCATGTGGGAACATTTTTGTGGGGATTTACCCAGATGACAAAATTGGAGAAGGAACATGGACATTTTTAGTAGACTACTTGTAAAATCTGACTCTAGCCAAAAATAATCAGAGGGGCAGAGGCAAAACAATGTGCAGGAAAATAACAGATTACAGCAAAAGATTTAAAAAGGCAACCCTAGGGCATTTTATTTTGTTTATTCTGTGAATGTTTAAGCCTTTTAGCAAAAAATATAGCTAAAGTCTTTTGACACTATTGATCTTGTTGTTGAAATTGTTCAAGAACTGTACATTTACTTTTCAGCTTCCAAGAAACAATGGAATATATTGAAAACACATTTACCAGACATAAATTTTAAACTAACAACACATAAATGTTTCCATTCTATGAGTGATAATGTTTCTTAAAAGTACTCTCTAGATTAAGAAAAGAAATTATTTTAAACATGAGATTTGACACATTATTTTTTACCATGCATTTTAATTTTAGACTATGTTAATTATAGTTAACATAGTTGAGAAAATTAACATTGTATTACCTCATCCTACCATCTCCCAATTTTTATATTATATTTTAAAAGATGCTTAGATTACATAAATGTTACAGAAAATTTACAAGGATTCCCATGTTCCCCACTTCCCACACCTCCCATAACATCCTACATAAACATCTTTCATTAGTGTGGCACATCACCTGCAATGGATATACACATCCTGGGGCTTTGCCACTAAGCACGGACCATAGTTCACATTGTAGACCACACTCTCTCCCACCCAGTTCTGCATGTTATATGCTTATGTAAAGTGGCCTTTTTCTGTCGTTGTAATGTCACTTAGGATAATTCCCAAGTCCTGAAAAGGCCCCTGTATTACAACTGCTTTTCCCTTCCTTGCCCCAAAAGCGTCCAGTGGCCACTGGCTCCAGCTCACTGTTGTAATTTCTTCCATTGCTTGAATCACATTATGTCTACAACAGAATACCAGTGAGTCCACTCTAGTCCATAACTCTTCCCCCAATCCTGAGGAGTTTGGGATGGTGATGTCCACTCCACCTCCAAGTGAGAGGGGGCTTATATCCCATGGATACGATGGATGGGATTATTTTTCCTGCAGCTGCAGACTCTCTCCATTACCTGGGATGGCCATTGTCCATCATCATCTCCTTACCAGGTGACTTGGATAAGTCCATTGAGTTGTAGAGTAGGAGTTGCAGCTCCACTGAGATTCCAGGCACAGCTGGCACATGGGCAGGCCAAAGGCTCCAGTCTCTAGAAGTACACCTACAAACTCCAGCATCACATATAGGTTTGAATAGAAGGGACTGATAGACCTTGTGCAGGGAGGACTTATTTGAGTCCAACTCTGTCACTCTCAGGAGCACAGATTCCAAAGTATAGCCCACTGATAAGGCATCAATCTCTGGTGCTATCCCCCCTTATATAGGACCTGGGTGTCTCCAGAGCCCTCAGGAGCCCCTCTGTGTGGGGTGATATCCACTTTGGTGTTCTATGAGATCCTGCTGAGGTGTGCATAAGTGTTACCTCTGGAATGACCTCCCGACTCTCTTTGAAGTCTCTTAGCCACATGAACTCATTTGTCTTTACCTTTCCCCCCTTTTATTCAAGGTCTTTTTCCAGTGGTATTGCCAGATGGCCCTTGGTGTTAATCCCTCGTTGCTAGGGAGGCTCATCCCCGGGAGTCATGTCCCATGCTGGGGGGAAGGTAATACATTCATATGCTGAGTTTGGCTTAGAGAGAGGCCACATTTGAGCAACAAGGAGGCTCTCAGATGGCAACCCTTAGGCACCCCATAACAGTAGGCTAAGTTTCAATTACACGAGCAAAGACGCATAAGGCTAGTCCTCAATAACAAGAACCCATTAGTGGATCATCCTCCTTTGCCAGGCACTGCCTCTGCACTCGGGGGACTGTTACTGCTCCCTTGGAGAATGTGGCAGAGCTCTCCAGACTGGGAATTCAGTATTCTCTCATTTATTGAGTGATTGTCCACCCACTGTGAACATGCCCCACCCCTTGATCATTTGGACAATTTTATATATCTTTCATGTATATTCAGATTAACTTCCTCCCATGAATCCCCATTCCCAGACACCCCCCACCAATGATTCTCTGCAGCCCCCATTGTAACCCTTCTGTGATCTAAACCTTCCTTGAAGATGAAGCCCATATTATAACCAAATATAATTAATAGGAAAATGAAATAATAAGATAAGCTTAAATGAAAGAGATAAAATATATGGAAACTCAGAAAAAAAAACTAAAAATAAAATATAATTAAAGGATTGGGACATTCAAAAAATGGGAAAAAAACAAAAAAATTTAAGAAAAATTATTATTATTTTTTCCTTTTATCACTGCATTATTGGGTGTCCAGTCTGTACCCTGGCACCTTCCCCCTCTCACTCCCCAGTGTCTCCCGAATTTTCATTTAATTTTCAAAGAAGTTTTAGGTCACAGCAAAGTCACACACAGAATATTAGAGACTCTCATATACACAAACTCTTCCCCCTTTCCTCACCCCATATTAAAAACTTTTTAATGTGGATGGTAGCAATGTTTTTAATGTGGATGGTAGCAACTCTTATACAGATAGTGAAACATAGCTACTAAACATTGTCAATGATTTACAATATAGTTTACAATTTAGACAATTCAGTTTAATAATTCTTGATGCTCTTTACCATGTCCTGTGTCCATTATTGTAAGGTAATGAAAAATATTTCCCCTGACCACTAAATACCCATTTGATCTTTTCTGTTCCTTCCTCCCCATCCCCATGGGGCACATGACACCCCCCTGTCTTGACTCATTGGGTGACAGTGACAAGATTCATAGTTACATGCAACAAGGGGTCTTGACACGCTGATTATCCTCCCCTGTTAGGATCCACTCTTGCTCCTAAGAGACAGTTGTTTGTTTGTTTGTTTTACTTTATCCAGGTTTGTATTATTTACAGTGTGTTGTATCACTATATAATTGGCTGGTTTTAATTTTGTGTTGAAATTAATTGAATCCTCACTACCCAGCTCTTTGAAATAGCTTCTTAAGTCCTGTATACATTGTTTTGATTAATCTTTTAATTGACTAGAGTTTAGTTTTACATGTTTGAGAATGGCTGTGATAGGCTGAATAATGGCCTTCCAAAGATATCCACATCTGATCCTTGGAGCCAGTGACTATGTTATAGTAAAGGGTAAAAGGGACACTGCAGATGTGATTAAGTTAAGTATCTTGAGGTGGAAGATGATCTAGGATGGTCCAAGTAACAGCAAGAATCCATATATGAAAGAGGCAGTAGAATTACAGTGATGGAGAGAAGACAATGTGACAGCAAAAGCAGTGTTTGATGCAACCACAACTCAAGGAATTCAGCCAGCCTCTAGAAAATGGCAGACATAAGAAATGAATTCTCTGTAGCCTCCAGAAGGAACCAGCACTGCCAAACATCCTGATTTTAGCTCCAAAGGACTCATTTTGGACTTCTGACCTCCAGAACTGTAAGGGATAAATTTGCATTGTGTTAAGCCACTAAGTTTGTGGTTATCTGTTAGTGAAGCAACACGAAACTAATATAATGTCTAAATGTTATAACTGAAGGAAATTTTTGCATCTTTGTTTATAATATTTTAAAGTTATAATTCTATGTCCTGACAGCATTGGAGACATTTAAAAAATGCCTTTTGCAACTGGATATTAATTTGGATAAGGCTGAAGTAAGCCTAATTTATTTCCCCACTTTTTCAGATTGGATGCTTTAAATATTTTTTCTTTATTCTTGATGTTTAATAACTTAATCAGAATAATAATGGTGTTAACCATTTCCTCACAATTTTTCCTGAAGCATCATATGCTCTTTTAGTATACAGATTTAAATATTCCCACATATCAGCAAGGTATTATTTTATATTTGAGTACAATTTCTACTTTCTTTGTTGATTTTCTATCCTTATTTTGTGCTGTCTTTGTTGGACTCTATTTCCATAATTTCTTTACTCCAGTGGTCTCCCTTTACATTTACTATGAGTATCAGATGCCTCTACTCATTGTCATTGATTTGATTTTCAGACCTGCATTGCTATATCTAACTTAGATTTTAAACTGGTAATGCCATTGTTCTGGTATTTTATTGGCTTCCTTATTTTTTGCAATCATATTCTTTTGTTTAATTTCCTTTGAGTATGCTTTCTTATAGTCTAGACTCTTTCTTTAGTAGCCAATGTTTCTTTCTCTTTTTTTTTGACTATTTATTGCATGGTTGTAGTCATTTCTTTCAATTGTGTACTTAAATTAAAAGGGTCATTATTTTTTTTGGAATAGTTTGAAGTTTTGGTATGTTGTATTCTGTCTCTTACAGGCAGGAAAGGGAAATAAGAAGTCAATGGAAACTCTGTGACATCCATTAAAAAATGTTGGCTTTCATCTGATATTTATCAAATTTACTGCAACAAGGTTTCCTCCACAATGTTGGAATTGTTCCCCAGCCTTTAAATATTTAACTCCAGTTGTCTGGTTTCCCCATTATACTTTACTTCATAATTTAGAATGCTAGTAAGAATTCTTACAATTGACTCATTTCTGGGATGGGTTGAGTTAAGAATTCCTGGCTCATTCAGTTTCTCTTTGAATTTTGGAATGCTATTGTTGTTGAGCACTCAGTTTTTCGCCATATTTTGGGACATCAGAGAAAATTTTTTAGAATTGGCTGGCTTGCTTTTCCAGTATAGGATTGGGTGAAAAGTTTCACACCAATTTTTGTCTTTATCTTTTGATTGGATACCTAACACTTAAATATTTGCTTGTTGATGGTAATGTCTTTCTTGCTAGTTTTTCTGGGTTTTTAAGAATTTAATATTGGCAGAAGAAGATCCTGTGATATAGCTTTCTTTCTCCATCATTACCTAGAAACTCTTATTTTAATTAATGTATCTCTATCCCTTCTTTCTAATTAGACAAAGTCCCTTGTATATATTATTTATCTCTATTCTTTGTCTAATGCTCTTTATAAAGTATGAACTCTAAAATATATAGTCTGAAATATTCTAAAATATATGCTTTCAGCCATTGATACAATTTTCAATAAACATCTAAATATTTATTATATAACTTGCATACTTCTTGTTTTAGATATTCTGACAATAAGAATTGGGATGTGTTTGTCATTGTCATGGCCAAGGGAACCAGGAATCAACAAATCCTGCCTCATGCCATGACTATCCATCCCAATAAGTTATCTGAGGGAGATAAGCATGTAGGAAATAATGGATTTGAAAGTTGTAATAATTATTAGATGGCTTGAGTCCTAAACTTCAATAACAAGACTCGTGTAAACTGACCTGGAGGATATCTATTAAGCTAGTGATCCTTCTCCCCTCACCAATATCATCAAGATCATAAAAGGAACCCCTTTAAAAGAATAAACTCGCCTCTTCCCAGCCCCTCTAAAGTCAAAAGAATATGAAATGTTTGTTTTGGATAAACCTGAGAATTATATTAACTGAAGCTGGCTGCAAAAGAATAGAATATATAAAGCTATAATCTTCAGGGTACTTAAAATCTAGTTCAGAATGTATGACAAATATATACAGCATCCGGGGGGTTGTTTCAAAATATCATACAATGTTGGCTAATTTAGAATTCTAAAGTCAAAATGAGTAAAAGATTATTCAGGGACAACTTTATATGGAAAAATTAGGATTGCACTTGGGGAAAAAAAAGGATAGGAATATATGGGTTTGTGAAATGGAGAATAAAATTCATTTAAGGCAGAATGAAGTTTGGATGTGTGGATGAAAAAGAGATGTAGAGAGAATGAAGATAAACTGGCCTATAGCAATATGTGTACCAAAGAAGAGAAGGCCAAACATCACTCTCGGCTCCATGCAGGACTGTATTTATTAGTTACATATTTTGATTGCTAAAATAAACAACAGTTTTAGCCATGCAAGATACAAACTGAAGTACTTGATTAACAGGTAAGAGAAAATTCTCTATTGTTAATCCAATTCTTGCATGTAAATTTTGATCTCAAATTTCTCTCTAATAATTACCCCTTATATTGAAGACAAAGAAAAGATGATAGATTATCAACCTTCCTGGATAGGAAACAAGAGAAGTTAGGTAAAATATAATGGAACTGAATTGGAAACACAAAGCATTCGTGTTTTGACTATCTGATAATAGTAATCAGAGGTGGAGTATATGGAACATGAGAACCTGAAAAGTTTAAATGCCTGTTCAAACACTTTGATATTGAGCAAATAGAAGCATTCTGTGGCTTCAAACTCCTGTGCCTGTCTCACCCAAATCAGCATGGATAGAAAGAAGGAGGTTTCTATCTGAACTATCTTTAAGAGCTAAGCAATACCGTTTTTCAAAGTATCCTCTTATGACACTCTTTAATTCTGTGGAGTCAGGAGACAACATGGATGAATCTCAAAGACTTTACATTGAGTGAAGTAAGTCAGTCACTAAAGGCCAAATATTGTATGATCTCACTGATATAAACTAAGGATAATGATCAGACTCACAGAGGTAGAGTTTGGAAGATAGGTTACCAGGAGATGGAAAGGGAGTAGAGATGGTGAGCTGATGCTCAGTCTAGGCAGAATCTTTGATAAGGTGGATGGGGTAGTGTGGCAGTGGATGGAGTGATAGTGGTGCAGTGATGTGAGTGGGGTTGACAGTGCTGGAGTGTGAATGTGAGCAGGCTTGGGAGTGGGTGGGCTTTCCATGGAGCTGGGGGAAGGGCTGGAGGAAGGACCAGGTGAACATTGGGGAGGTTGTGGACTATGGTTGAGAGTACAATTGTTGGAGTGTTCTTTTAGCAACTATAGTAGGGTAGAGTCATGGTGCAGGGTGTCAGTGGGGGGAGGGATGTGTGAGGAAGGGTGTAACTGGGGCATGCCTCTATGGAATATGAATATGTTCATGTGGTCATAGGGTGCTACCTCAGCAGGTAGAGACCCACGCAATAGCCAACAAAATATTAAATTCCCAACCTGGGGAGTCCTGCTATGTTCTCAAATAGAGTGGCAAGAATCTCTAGAGCACAGAGGCAGGGCCTAATAAAAGAAAACAGACCAATATGCTAAGCCCTCAATATTAATGTTTATACTTATGAGGTTTATTCTTATAAAATTCAAACTTAGCCTAGTAATAAATATTGCCTAAGAGTTGCCTCCTGAAAACCTCCTTGTTACTCAAATGTGGTCTTTCTCCAAGCCAAACTCAGCAAATAAACTCACTGCCTTCCCCCCCAGCATGGAACATGACTCCTAGAGATGAGCCTCCCTGGCACCGAGGGATTAATACCAAACACAACAAGTGATGCATTTGGAAAAAGACCTTGACCAAAAGGGGGAAACATTAAATTCAAAAAAATTTTTATGGCTAAGAGATTTCAAAGTGAGTTGGGAGGTCATTCCAGAGGCTATGCTTATGCATGTCTTAGGAAGACCTCACTAACTGCCATAGTAAACAAAGCCACAGATGGGTGCTTCTGAGAGGTCTAGAGACATCCGTATACCATAGGCAAGGCACATAACCCCATGAAATCAGCACCCTATAAGTAGGCCTTACCTTGGAATATATGATAATCTATTTCCCCAATGTAACATAGCTAGACTAATTTATAATTTCCCTACACATGAGTCTTCTACCTCTTTTATTTGAACCTGTAATTCGCACTGTACCCATTAAATATATGTCCCAGAGACTTAACTCTTTGGTCTACTTATATGCGGGTTGAGCCCTGAATCTCAGCAGAGTTGCAGCCAACACCTGCTTCCATTTCATCATATTCACGAAGGACAACCGTGGCAGTTTGAAATTATTTTATGAATCCCCAAAAGAAAAAAATTATGTTTGTAAATCTGAATTTAATGCAATCAAAGTGTATCACACCCAGAAAAGTCACATAGAACATACAGGGATTCCCCTCTCACATTTTCCCCTATTAATATCTTACATGAGTATGGAACATTTTTTACAATTTGTGGCAGTTTGATATTTTTTATGAATTCCAAAAAAAGATATTGATTATGTTTGTAAACTGGTCTGTTTCTCTGGGCATGATACTCTTAGATTGATTTAAATTCAAAGGCTTTACATTTACTTGATTAAATCAAGATTAGGGCTTTGATTTGACCATGTCATTAGGGCGTGCAGGGTTGAGTCTCTGCCCCATTGGTGGGCTATATGAATGGACGCTCAACCAAGAACATGGAAGAAGATATGTGAAAACAGAGGAAGGGAGCTCCATAGATATGGAAGAGGATTCTGTAGCCCCAGGAAGAGAGATGAGCTATTCGCCTGATATTTTACAGCTGACCTTGTGAAGAGACCACAGCAGCTGAGCTCAAAAAGAAATGAGCCCTCCAACCTACAGCTGATATTGGAAAGAGCTGGGACCACTGAGCCTTAAGAAGAAAGAAGAAGGCTGAATCCTTGCAGATGTCACCAGCCATCTTGCTTCAACACGTGGCAATAGACATTTGGTGAGGAAGTACCTATTATGGTACCTTAGAGAAGAACTCTTTAGGGCCTTGAAACTGTAAGGTTTTACCCCAAATGAATCCTCTTTATAAAAGCCAACACATTTCTGGAACTTTGCATCGGCAGCCCTTTGGCAAACTAAAACAACTAACAGAATGATGATGATGGACATCTCCCAACCCCAAAAAACAAAGAGTATCTACAACTGCAAGCAAAACTCTTCCTCCCATCTGCTTCATAAACTCTAAGCCCCCTCTCAATCTGAAACAGAGCAGGCATCACCTTCCCAAATACTCAAGATTGAAAAATGAACAAACGTAAGGGGGAAATGCAACTATGGACCAAAGTAGACTTACTATTATTGAAGTGACAAAAGAACTTGTAACATTGATATAAAGACAGTGGTTACCAGATGTTCTGAGGGAAAGGGGAGGGAAGAATAGGTAAACATGGGGCATTTTTCGGGCATTGAAATTGTTCCACATGATATTGCAATGACAGATACAGGCCATTACGTTTTGTCAAAACCTATAAAATTTAGGGTGCAAAGTATAAACCATAATGTAACTATAGACTGTGTATTAGTCAGCCAAAGGGGTGCTGATGCAAAATACCAGAAATCTGTTAGTCTTTATAAAGGGTATTTATTTTGGGTGGAAGCTTACAGTTACCAGACCATAAATCGTAAGTTTCTTTCTTCACCAAAGTCTGCTGCCACGTGTTGGAGCATGACAGCTGCCGACCTTTGCCAGGGTTCAGGCTTCTTGGGTTCCTCTCTTCCCGGGGCTCTGTTTCTCTCCGGACTCCACTCCTCTGTTTCCTCCACAAGGTCACCTGTAGACTATGAGGCTCTCTAGGCTTTGCCTCTCTCCACAAGGCCAGCTGTGAACTGTCAGGCAAACCGTTCATCTCTATCCTGGGGCCTTCTCTCCATCCTCATGACCAAGCTCCTCTGTGTGCTTGCTTCCCCTGGCTCCAGCGTTAAAACTCAGCTTCAGAACTCCAACTCAAAGACTCCAACTCTGTCCTTTGCCATGTCTTTTATCTTTGAGATCTCACCCAGCAAGGGGTGGGGCTCAATACCCTATTGATGTGGCCCAGTCAACTCCCTAATAATAACTTAATCATGCCCAGATGAACAGACCAGTTTACAAGCATAATCCAATATCTGTTTTTGGAATTCATAACTATATCAAACTGCCAAACTGCTACACCATAGTTAGTAACAATGCTTAAATAATTTGTTCACCAAGTGTAACAAATGTACCACACTAATGTAAGATGTTATAAATAGTGGAAAATGTGGGAGGGGGTAGGGTTGGGGTATATGGGAATCCCCTATATACTTCCAATGTAAGTTTTCTGTAATCTGAAACTTCTCTGTAAATAAAGTTTATTATATGAAAAAAAGAGCTAAGCAAATAGCCTAATGTGTGAGTCAGGTCCAGTGCAAAACAATAGGGAAGGGTTGGGACTAGGGAGAACTTGGATATGAGCCCTGCCTAAAAGGAATTTCAATTCAAGCTTTATTTTTTTAAAAAAAGAAAGAAACAAAAAGAAACTGTCTGCTGTGTCTGCAGCCTGTGATTAGCCAGTTGGCCAGCTCTGCCTTAATTCAAAATATCAAAATAATACAGATGTATCAGCTGTCTAAAAAAATTATTGAAGGAGCTGATGTGACTCAGTGGTTGAGTGCTAGCTTCCCACATACCAGGTCCAGGGTTCAATCCCCAGCACCCGTACCTCAAAAAAAAAAAAAAAAAAAAAAAAAAAAAAATTGAAAAAAGCAATATTAGCTAATTGAAGTCTATGACAACCTGAATTATTTTTATATAAACAAGATGGGATACCAGTGATACATGAAATAAATATCGAACTTGATGATGCCCTTAGTTTTAGGGTAAACGATCAGATGATCCGAGCTATGTTTCTATCAGCAAGCAGTTTTATAGAGGTGAAATCATTAGCTTTTTCACTCTCTGCTGCACTGCTGCACTCACTTCTGTTTTTCTGCATATTCACTCTCCCTCCATGGAGGCTAATCTACTTGGGAGAACTGCCTGAGGTTAAGTAAGGACATTGAAATAATGAAATCCACAGAGAAAAGCTGGACCAAAGTATTATGCTCCCATATATCTTTTCATCACTGCTTTCAAATATCATTTAGACTTTTTTTGGATGCTGATAGCTTCTTATCACTTGCTAATTGAGAGTGCTTGGTGTGTTTAGTTTCTGCTCAAATTGAGCCAGCAGAGAGAAAGCAATGAAGGAGAAAAGGAGAAAACTAAAGCAGAAGGCTGAGGCAGATACCCGAACGAAGAAAGAGGAAGATGAAAGGTCTACAATGATGAAGTTTATCTGGACTGTTTGGTTTTAAATGTCCATTTTAAAGAAGTAGAAAGATGGTCTAAAAAATTAAGTAATCTTCCAAATTGCCCATATTTTACAGGCAGAAGAGCAAAAACAAAAGAGATGCATGTTTATGAATTTTAGGTAAAAAAAGTTTTATTTTTCATCTATTAAAGGAAACTCTTTGAGCTAAAAATGGAAAAAAAAATTCATTCATTAAGATGAAGCAACTTTTCAGTTAGGGAAAATGCTGTCCTTTGACACTCACCTGAACCACTGCTTTTAAAATATTTTTTTCCTTATCTAGTTGTGCCTATGCTTTAGAGTAATATCAACTTTATTTCCCTACAGGCAAGTTTACCTAGAATGCTTTCAGCATCAGTAGTACAAAGCTTATTTTCAGAACATGTTAGACTTTACCTGATTATAATCTCCTTACAGACAAAGGTGGAGGCTGGAAGCCTGATTAAAGTATGTCATTGTGATTACTCAATCATCAAGTGTCTATTGAGAGGAAACATTGTGACTTCTAGCATCTTATTCTAAATATGTGTTTTAGAGTATTTCTATTTAGCTTTTAGTAAAATGAAGATGCAATAGTCTTCTTGGGTCACAGAAACTTTTTGGACTAAAAAAAAAAAGCCTGAAAATATGACTATATATAATAAAAAACAGATCACCAAAATAGACATATTTTGTGAATATTCAATGAAAAGAGCTTACTTTTTTGTTAATATTTTGGTTGATTTTTAATGAAAAATAAATATTTAAGCCTTTTATCATTTAATTGTGTTTGCTTTCTGTTCTTTAATTTTTGTTTCTGTTTCTCTTTTCTTGAATGCTTTCTATACAGCAGGAATAATCTTGTTCCCCGTTGGGCACTGTTTCCATACTCCCTAGATGAGATCGGCTACATCAGTGCCAAGCTGCCAAAAAAAGAAACAAAGCTTGGCAACCTCTAAAACTTCTTACTTCAGTACCTTCTTTAAGAAAGGGAGTTTATTCTAATTAAAAGATTGCATTGCTCTCCCTTGTAGGACTAGCAAAAATCTAAATCTAGTTTCACTTAGTGGCAACAACAACAAAATATGTATATGATCAAAGTAGAATTGTGAGCTGTTAATGGTGATAACTTTGTTCAGAAAAAGAAAATGCAGTTGAGCGAGAATTTGTAACATGAAAATCCATTTTGTGGCACGACTTTAAGTGCATATGTTAGTTGTGGCAATGTTTTAAGTGGATGCCTACAACAGTTAAGAGAAAATAAAAGTTGCTTTACAGGAAAAAATTCTAAATTGCATTGCTATTTTTAACTTTTGGATATTTTTATTTGAGTATTCTATTTGGGTTAATAAAATTAGTACATTGAATCCATATTCCTTCCTTCCTTCTCTTCTTCCCTCCCTTGCTCACCCCCCCCCTCTCCTCCCCTCCCTCCGTCCCTTCCGTCCTTTCCTACTCTTCTTTTCCTTTTCAGAAATGTATCCTATGGTTAATTATTGGATTGGGAGAGTATTTCACCACTAGATGCATCTAACATCATCGCTCTTTTCTTGTCAAATCCAAACATCCACAGGAGTGGAGGGAAGGGACCTATCATGGGCCAGGTACACACATTAGCTTTTCAAATTTTCACAAACCTTTATAAGGCAGAAATGTGGCAACCCCTTAACTGATTTCTGTGTTTTCACCCTGTTCGTCTACAATCTATTCCCAGAACAGCCACAGGTGTGTTGTCACAGTGGAAATTAGATCATTACTTCTCCACTCAAATTCTTCAAACTTTTCACTGGTACAAAAGCTGGTGTCTTTACTATGGCCCTGAGGCCCCCAAGATCGGCCCCTAATACCTCTTTGACCTCATCTCTTGCACCTCTCCCCTGCACTTACTCTACTCCAGTCACACTGGCCTCCTGGACATACAGGGCACCCTCTTCACACTTGTTCTCTCAGCCAGAAATGCCCTTTCTGAGCTAACAGAATGATTCACTCCTTCACCTCATTCAGGTCTTCACTCAAATGTTGCCTTCTTAGTAAAGTCTTCAATGGCTACCCGAGTTAAAAGTGCAGCCTCTTCCCCCCCACCAAATCACCTTCCATATCCTCCTTTTCTGCTTTCATTTTTAAGTTTGATCTCTACCACCATCTATATACTATATACATTGCTTAGTTTTCTTGATTATTGTCTATGTCATCTCACCAGAATATAAATCCATGAAAGCAGGGATTTTTGTCTGAACTGTTTACTGTTATACTCTGAAGGCCTAGCATAGTAGATGTAAAAAAGTTATTTACTTATTGAACAAACTAATGCAAATCTATATTTTTCATTTAAAGAAACATTCAGAGATACCCAGATTCAGTAACTAAGTACTGGATGGAGACAAGACTGAAACCAGATAAGGTAAATTATCAAAGTTACAAGGTCTTTCCTTGTACAAAAATAGTTCCAAAGGTGGCCACTCCATTCTTCAGCTGAAGCTTCCTTGGCATGTTTCCAGCATTCTACATGCTTATTTATTCAACATTTATTAAGGATATAGTATATTCCAAGCCCTGTTCCAGGTGCTGGCACTTAGCAATGATCTAAACAGGCAAGGACCCCACTTCTTTGAAGCTTGTCTCTAGTGGAGGAATACAAACATATAAATCAATGAAAGTATCAGTTAGTGATAAATGCTGTAAAACAAGATGATGTCAATATTAAATGTTTAGTATGGGGTGTGAGAGGGGGTCTATTTTAAATTTATTCCCTTCTTGAGGAAGGGAAGTGTAATGCAAGGTCTGAATGAGAACAACAGGAGAGTCATCCAAAGATAGGGGCAAAGACCTTTCCAGGCAGAAGGAGCAGCTCATCTAAAGGCTTGCAGTTGGAAAGTGGTTAACACACTGGAGCAACAGAAAGCCAGAGTGGTTGGAACATAGCAAAAATGGGCAACATTATATGACATGATTTTAGAGAGGCAGGCAGAAGCTAGTTCATATGTAGCCTCAGAGTAAGGAGTAGAGATATTATTCTAAATACATCAGGAAGGATTGAATTATTATTATTACAATTTAAGCAAGGAACTAGCCTGATCTGATTTTCATTGAATAAAGATTATCCTATTTGTTGGCTGGTATGGTCTGTAGAGGTTAGGAGAGGAAGGAGATTATTGCAGTGGTCCTGATAAAAATGCTAGGGTCTTTAAGGAGGTTAAAACAGAGGGGATGGAGAGAAATGGGCAGATTTGGGAGATGCTTTGGAGTATGAGGCAACAAAAATTTCTAATAGGCAAAGGGAGCAATGGCCAAGGATAAACTCAAGGTCATAACTTTGGAATTTGGCTTTAGCTACTCATGGATGATATTGTAAGAAACAAGGTAGAAGAGACTTTTAGGGGGGAGAAAATCAAAAGTCTGTTTTGTATGTATAAATATTGAGATGTCTATCAGGTGGGTGGAGATGTCAAGTTGGCAGGTGAACACATGAATTTGAGTTTGCGGTATGTTTGGGAGTCATCAACATATAAATGGGACATAAATCCATGGGATTTGAAGGGGTCACTTGAAAGAAGGTTTAGTTAGCAGATTGAACCACTATTTAAAGTGGACAAGTCATCGGCACAGCCTGGGAAGGAATGACCAGGGAGGGAAGAGGGAAGCCTGCAGCATGTGATGTTAGAGAATAAGAAGAAAGAAAATGTTTATAAGAGGAGACAATGATTAACTCTGTTGGATGCTGCAGGTCAGTCCACGAGATGAAGACAGAGTAGTGATCATTGTGTTTGGCAGCATTAAAGTGATTCAATGATTTGGTGAAATCAATAGAAAAAGGCAGCTATTGAAATTGATATCAATTAATGAATTTTCCATGAGTTAAAATCTTATTTATGGACACTGGTCTCAGGGTTTTTTCCATGACTTTAATCAATATCTATACTCATAATTTTACTTAATCATGGATAATCTACTTGTAGCTCACAAACTGGCTTTATAGAATTAAAAAAAATCTCATTTATTAGTTTACCTATATCTATTTAACCAGTTAGTTGAAAAACTCAGAGTTATGAAGCCAAATGTATTTAAAAACTAATTAGAATGGGAGGAGCTTCTTCTAATGGTTTCCTCAGTGTATATGTTTGTAGATGTAAGAAAATTTCAAACAATTATTTTGCAGGACATTTTGAATGATAATATCTGAAGGGAAAACTTATAATTTACTATTACAAACCTTGGCAGTGGCAAACCTAAGTAAATAATCTTGCCTTTTATAAACATCATAATTTTATCAAGGCAGTAGGTTAAATGTCCCACTTGCTGTGGCTGATTGGATTGCTCTGCTTCCCACTGACAGAGACCATGGGAAGAATGTCAATAAAATGCACAGGCATGCTCTGTAAAGCAGGGGAGAAACTGGTATTTGTTGTTTCAACTTACAATGTTCTAGTACTGAAAGCTAGAAACACTTGGATTTCAAACTCATTACAGCAGGTGTTAAATAAGGAAGGAGGAGAGAAAGCCATCATATATTAATTCAACCTATCAAACCCTCCTGACATATACAATATGGTGTGCTGTTTCAAATATATGTTATTTTCCTGCCTGTTGTAATCCATCTGCTTAAAGGAAGGTTTCTTTAAGTATTTTAGTTGAAAAGAAAACTTCAACAATAGACTTTCTCAAAGCTTCTTTTGGGTTCTTATGGATTTTATGATGTGTTCAGCATAATACGTCAGAAATAAAGACTTTACAAACAAAACTCACTTTCTGCCTTTGTCTTTTAAAGATCACAGCTATAAGATGTTTGGAGCCATAAGTGCACAGCACAAAGTGTTTTAGGAATAAGCTGTGTAGGAAGCAAAATACCCCTACATCAGGAAGTTGATGACTGCTGTATATTAGCCAAATAAAATTGCCATTCATATCTCAATTGTAAATATGTTATTTTCTCCAAAGTGGCTATGTTCATAAAGTGTTTTTTAATATCTTAATAACAAACTTGCTTTAATACTGAAAAATGTTGACTCTTTTCAGTGTGAAATTATATCATTAAACATATAATGCAAAATAAAGGGGAACAGATATGGTCTAAGGTGTCTTCAAGTATAGATTGCATATGTAGGAATTTCTATGCAATTTCATAAGCATTTCTTCATTCTGACAATAGTTCTTATGTCTTTAGCCAAGAGAATTTTGAATTAATTCTTAGAGAGCATAAAATTAAAAGTTATCTAGGAAAGATGGATATGCAAAAAGCGTTTGCATTCTACAATCCTCTTCTTTCCTCCATTCAATGTCTATAAATACTTTTCAAGGGATTTACTTTGTAGAGACCTGCATCACCTCTATAAGTTTGGTTCTATGTATTAAAGTTAACAGAATGCAGAGCAATTTCCTTAGAAGAGTTGTCAGTGTGTTTTACTGGAATCCATTTATTTTAAACAAAGAGCCCAAATGACATGTAAAATATCATTGCAAAAAGATATGGAAATACAAAATAGTCTGAAGACATTTCCAACAAAATCTGATATTTGAGGATTCTGCTTACCCCATTTTTCTTCTTCATGTTTTTTCTAAGACAGACTGTTTGCCTGTCTGCATTTTCTTCCCTCTGATCATTTTCAGCTGAAGTTGACTGAAGCAGAGAAATCATAAATTCTGTTTGTTTTCCACCTGAAGCAGCTCATGCAGTCATACTCAGGGTCCTTTTGAGTTATGCCTGTCAAAACTTTGAAAATTTCTATGATTAGTTTGTAAACAAATTGCAAGTCATTTGTGGATTTGGTGAAACAGAGAATGTATTGAAAATAGTGATTTATATCAGCAAAATAAGGGAATTTTATGCTAAACAAAATAAATGTTTGATCATTTCTTAATGGAAAACCTGAAGTAGTTTTCTGATAAGTTGAGTGCTTAAATGTTGAATCATATTAACTTAATCCTTGCTTTATTTTTTTTAAACCAAGTAACACATTTTCCCTGTTGAAGTGCATTTGTTAATGTATTTTCCATTTAAAGACTTGATTTATGAGTGTGTGTTACCCAAGATACCCAGAATCTTTTTTATTAATTCAATAAGTCTCTGTCATGTAGAGTTTCTTGGTTTTCACAGTTGATTTTTTCTAAAAGTTCAAATTAATCCATAGTAGACTCTATCATTATCAAATTCCCCACATGGAGATTAATGAAATGGCAGCTCAACTTCTCCATAGTAAATAGGTGTTTTTTTTTTTTTTTTAGGGTGGTTTGGATGTTAGTGATTTATTATCATTTTTTGTTATCCTTTAGTAACTTTCCAGGGAAATAGTGAACTTGGGATACATGGGCAGTTTCACTTATTTAATACTACTACTTCATTTCTGCCACTTAAAAAAGCTATTATTTACCCACAGTGGTGGCTCCTTCTCTTATTCTAACTATGCCATCTAAGGACAGACTGTAGAAAATGATGCCATGTAGGTGAGGTAATGAAATTAAAAAATAAAACAACATAGAAAGACTGGGTGGAAAACTGTGAATAGGTGTGCATTCTTCCTTATAGTCATCATCAATATTCCCATTTATATGATTCCTATTTAGAGTAGTTTTAAAGTAAAATTTGGTTCATCTAAGATGCAAACACCATGGAAATTGAAATGACCTTTTTCTCTTTGTAAAAAGAAACATTGGTTTGCTTCATTCATGCTGTGGTAAAATTCTGATTCAAGTCAAATAACGCCATGAAGTCAGTTACTGCTTAACTTGTTTTCCTTAATTTAATGATAAAATCCTTATTGTCATTGAATTTATAAAGTAATTTGGGGCCACACATCAACTGAAATAAGCAAGACAGGAATGTATTACTATTCTCAGTGGTGGAATTGGACCCAAGTCCTCTGAATCTAAATCCAGTCTTTTCTCTCAACATAATATGCGGTGGAACACAAAACATCAAAGTACAAATAAAAGCACCAAGCCCTTCCACCACACAAAATTGTTTTATAGTGCTATCATGGTTCAAAGAGCCACCAAGAGGGCAGTGAGCTCGCTAGTGGGAAGGTGCTAGTCAATTTCACCCTTCCTCTTGTCCTGTTTCCTGGTGGAGCTGTGGCCTGTCCAGTATAGAAAGTCATCCTTTTCCATGTTTTCCCACACTACAAGAGCAGCAGTGGGAGAGATTTGGTGAAGGCAGAAGCTGGGAGAAGATACCTAACATTCTATGCATTTGTGGTAAGCTATCTGTCCACCTTAGGAGACATTATTAATTCCTCTGATTACTGATTTGCCTCTTGGGATGATTTGTCATTTGTCCTCTCTGAAAAATAAATAATACTGACAGCAAACTTTGAAGTGGATGATGGGATTTTAGGACAGTCCAGATGGGAGATATAAAGTAGACATTGTTCATTTGTGTGAACTTAGAAGATCTTATTTAGCTATTGAAAAAATGGAAATGTAAAATTGCTACTTCTTAGGTATCATTTTTCTATTTCTCTCTTTACATTGATAAAAATATCACACTGTCAAAGAAATCTGTTATATTCATTTTGGAGGGAAGTAGGTATCCAGCAGATATATGGTAATCATGAATGGGTTGAGAGCTAACTCAGGGCCATTCTCTGTGGGAAAGGAGGGATATAGTCCAGTAGGTCAAGGAGTCACCTTGTTGTACATGTTGCCTTGATAAATTGAGTTGGCTTGATCCTTTTAGCACTGATCTTCTAGAGCAAATTGGGACAAAGGCAGATCAGGAGCAGGATAGCAATTAGATTAAGAGTTCAGGTTCTGGAAGATAATGTAGGGAAGCATCTACAGGACCTTGTAATAGGAAATGGTTTCATGAACTTCACACCCAAAGCATGAGCAGCAAAAGAAAAAATAGATAAATGGGATCTCCTCAAAATTAAAAACTTTTGCACCTCAAAGGATGTTATCAAGAAAAGAAAAAGGCAGCCTACCCAATGGGAGAAAAATATTTGGCAACCATATAACTGATAGGAGCCTAATATCCTGCATATATAAAGCAATCCTATACCTTGAAAATAAAAAGACAAACAACCCATTTAAAAAATGGGCAAGTGACTTGAAAAGACACTTCTCCAAGGAAGAAATACAAATGGCTAAAAAGCACATGAAAAGATGCTCAACATCGCTAGCTATTAGGGAAATGCAAATCAAAACTACAATGAGATACCATCTCACACCCATTAGAATAGCAGCTATTAAATAAACAGCAGACTATAAGTGCTTGAGAGGATGTGGAGGAGTGGGAACCGTCATCCACTGCTGGTGGGATTGTGGAATGGTACGGCCAGTTTGGCAGTGCCTCAAAAAACTAATTATAGATCTTCCATATGATCCAGTGATTCCACTGCTGGGTATATAACCAGAAGAATTGAAAGCAAAGACACAAACAGAAAAATGCACACCAATGTTCAGAGCAGCATTGTTCACTATTGCCAAAAGTTGGAATCAACCCAGGTGCCCATCAACAGATGAATGGATAAACAAAATATGGTACATACATACAATGGAATATTACTCGGCTGTCAGAAGGAATAAAGTGCTAACACATGGGATAACATGGATGAATCCTGAAGATCTTATGTTGAGTGAAGCAAGCCATGCATTGAAGGATGAACAATACATGACCTCCCTGATATGAATTAAGGAAATTGAGCTGTCTCAGAGAACTATTGTCAGAAAGATAGGTTTACAAGAAAGAGAAAGAGAAGAGAAAGTTGTAAGCCATCACCCACATGGACGTAATCTATGGTAAAGTGATAGAGTGTAGTTGTGTATTGAAGGGATAGGATAGGTGGGTAGTGATATTATTGGGTTTGGTGGTGAAGGGTTGACAGGTGGGTAGATTGGGAAGGGTGGGTTAGAATACCCAGGATACTTGGGGGAAAGATTGGAGAGGCACCAGATATGAACACTTGGGATTTGTGGGTATGAGGTTGAAAGTACAGAGGTGGGAATGCTCTCATGGCAATATGACAAGGAAGTGTTGCCAGTTTAAGGTGTTGGTTGCTGGGTGTGTGTGTGTGTGTGTGTGTGCATTCGGGACAGGGTACACCTGGAGCAGGCTTTGAGGGAGTGTGTGAGTGTTCATCCTGTCATAATGTGTTGTATCAGTGGGTGGAGATCCACATAATGAGCAAGAAGGAGATGGACTCCCATCTTTGGGAGGACCAATTCGTTCAGAAATAGACAGATGGGAGTCTCTCAAGAGCAAGGGCGGTTCCTAAGAGGGAGGACAAACCAGTGTGTCAAGACCTCTTGTTGCATGTAACTATGAATCTTGTCATCCAATGAGTCAAGCCAGAGGGTCATTGTGGGCCCCAGGGTGATGGGGAGGGAGGAACAGAATAGATCAAACAGGGGGTATTTAGTGGTCAGTGGAAATGTTTTTCATTGCTTTACAGTGATGGACACAGGACATGGTAAATATCATCAAAATTTGTAAAAGTGTACGGTTTAAAATGTAAACAATATTGTAAACCATTGACAATGTTTAGTAGCTATGTTTCACTGTCTGTATATCAGTTATAACAATGCTACCATCCACATATAGAAAAGTTTTAATATGGGGTGAGGAAAGGGGGAGGAGGTTGGCTATGAGATTCTCTTGTATTCTGTGTGTGACTTTGCTGTGACCTAAAATTTCTTTGAAAACAAAATGAAAAATAGTGAGACACTGGGAAGTGAGAGGGGGAAGGTGCCACGGTACAGACTAGACACCAGATATTGCAATGATAAAAGGCAAAATGTCAAAAAAAAATTTTTTTAATTAAAATTTTTTTTTTATTTTTCATTTTTTGAATATCCCATTTTTTTAATTTAATTTTATTTTTAGTTTTTTTTAAGTTTTCATGTATTTTATCTCTTACATTTAAACTTATCATTATTATTTCATTATCCTATTAATTGTATTTGTCTATTGTATTGGCTTCATCTTTAAAGAAGCTTTGGATCACAGAAGGGTTACAACTAGGGTGGGAGAGGATTGTTGGTGGGGGGTGTCAGAGATGGGGGATGCATGGGAGGAAGTTTACCTGAACATACATACAAGGTATATAAAATTGTACAAATGTTCATGGGGCATGGTCACAGTGGGTGGAGAATCACTCAATAAATGAGAGAATACTGAATTCCCATCCTGGAGAGCTCTGCCACATTCTCCAAAGGAGCAGCCACAGTCCCCCAAGTGCAGGGGCAGAATCTGGCAAAGGAGGATGATCCACTGATGGGCCCTTGTTATTGATGACTAGCCTTATGAGTCTTTGCTCTTGAAATTGAAACTTAGCCTATTGTTATGGGGTGCCTAAGTGTTGCTGCCTGAGAGCCTCCTTGTGGCCTCTATCTAAGCCAAACTCAGCATATGAATGTATTACCTGCCAGCTGTTTGAGTGAATGGAAATGAAAGTGGCTTCTCCAGTTATTGTCTAGTGACTTCAACTGATGCTGCATGAGCAGAGATGAGTTGTCTTTGCTGAGCCCTGCCAAGATTGCAAAATCACAAGGAAAATAAACGATTGTTTTTGTTTTAAGTCATTCAGTTTTGGGGTGGGTTGTTAAACCATATTTTATCATTGCAACAGAGTTATGACTCATTTTGCCATTTCTCTGTTAATGGACACTTGGTCCTATATACTTAATATCATATGTGGGCATGAATAGCTCTAGGATGAAATGTCAGAGGTAGGACTTTTGAGCTAAAAGATAAATACCCTTTTAAAATTTTGATAGGTGTTGTCAAACTGTCTTCTATCCTAGAGTGTCCTTTATAAAGTAGGCATAAAAACAGAATTTATTTTATAAGACTGTTGTGAGAGTAAATGATATAATTCATGATAAAGCAAAAAAAAAAACAGTGTGCTTGGAATAGCAAATACTCAATAAACTTTATAGGACAAGATGATCCATGATGAACTGGTTTTTGAAATCACATTTCAAAAAAATAGTAGCTGAATAATTGATGTGAAAATTTTGTTGCTTCAATTTCAATTTTCACTTTGTTTAGTGATGCGATAACTGAAAATGTTTTGAGGTTTTGAGGGGCATTTAGTAGGTGCACTTTTATTCTTTTACATCAGCCTTATGAAAATATAAAAGACATGGTACTGTTTTTCAAAACATTGCCTTTACCTTTTAACGTATTTTTCTCTCTAATGAATTGGTCTTATTTTTATCTTGTTTTTAGTTAAGTGCTGTGATAGTCACAAAAAAACACAAAAGCTCTAATAAAATGAGCCTTAGCATAAGGAAAATTATGTTTAATTTTTAATAATTATATAATTAATTATTTTAAGAGATTAAAACAATAAAACAGTATACAAAGACAAATGTGAAAGACCCTTGTCATCACTCTATTCCCCATTCCCTTCTCATTATCCCACTCCCAATCAATCATCTTCTTTTACCCTACCTGGAGATAAATACGGTCAACAGTTTGATGTGCTTCCTTAGAGGCTTTTTAAATGTATTTTCATACATATACATATATTTCTTAGATAAATTGAGTAATAACGTTTGTCATTCTGAAACTTTCTATTTTCCAATAAATTTTATTTTTAGTGCCATTTTATGCCATTATGTATACCTGTGTCATATTTTGAAATGGTTTTACAACACATATCTTAGGTAGTATATATGATTATAAAAAGGCCAGGTTCTAAAAGGATTTGGAAATTTACTTGTTCTGTAATCCAATGCAAGGAACCACTAAATTCATTGTTTGGGGGTGAGTGGAATTGAGCAGACATTGTTTGATTCACAACAATGAATGTTCATTTTAAAGTTATTTTAAAGTTGTTTAAAGATGGATATGTAATAGTTAATCTAACCCCTCACATACTGATGGCTATTTAGATTGTTTCCATTTTTCCACAATTATTAGCATTGCTTGAATGAGCATCTTGAAATAAATCTTTTTGCTAATAATATATAAGTATCTAAGAAACTGTATTTCTACTGACAATGGTCAGGCTTTGAAGGATGCATTTCTTTTTAATTTCAAACTCAATCAGTGGTAAAACTAAAGCAGAACTATGATTCTCTCTATTCTATGTTTATAGAACATAATAAAATGCCACTCAGGTTTCAAAATATTTGAATGTTATTTTATAAAAAACAGAAGATTATCTTAGTTTGAAGAGCAAACTATAATATAATTTTATGGTATTCTAGAATCTTATATTACTTTGCTTAAAATAAAATGAGATTTAATTAAAATGAATTAAATGAGACTAGGACAGAAAACTGAAAACTTCAGTGACTAGTTTGGATGCATCCAAAAATCCATGTTTGTCAATATTTAAGGAAACTTCTGGTTAACTTAAAAAAAAAATATTCCTCCATATTTCTCACTGTTAATGTGAAAAAAAATTATAAAGTGTATTCTAAATCTGCCAACAGACTCTTCCTGCCCATTCTTTATATGACCATGTAGAAATAAATGGCTATTTGTTTAAACATTTGCGAGTTGCCCATCTGCAAAAAGGAGATAACAGTACCTAACTAATAGTGTTTTGTAAGGATTAATTGAGTTATGATTATGTAAAATGTTTAGAACAGTGTCAATTTATATTGGGCAAATATTGCTATCATTATTATTATTATTATTATCATAGATGTGAAGTAATTTACATCTATGTAAAGCAGAAACCCTAATTCATTCTTCATTTTAGGACTATTCATTGATTTTTTTCAGGCATTGTGCCACATGTTTGAGTTGCAGAGGTGAATGGTAAAGTTGTCACTCTCAACTCAACTATGGGGGAGACAGACTAGGTTAACAGATAATAAAAATGACACATGATAATTGTAAAAATACAAATTTGGGCAAGGATCAGTGAAAGAAATGACAGTGACTGGAACTGATCAGTGACTGGTGATTATATTTAGGTTAATTGTTTCAGGGGTTTTTAAACTTTTTTGTTCCATAGACCTCTTTGCCAGTCAGATGAAAACCATCTACCCCTTACTAAGTCCACACTATACTGTGAATTATTATTATTATTTTTTTAAAGATATATTTATTAACTTTTTTTTTTTTTTTTTTACTCATTTGTTGGGCAATTCTCTGTGTCTGTTTCCTGCCCTCTCCTCTCATCCTTCTCCTCCTGTCTTCACCGGGATTTGATCCTGGGAACCTCCGATGTGCGAGAGAGGCATTCTGCCACCCGCGCCACCTCAGCTCCTGTTTTATCGGCTCATCTCATCTTGGCTCTCCGTTGCGTCTCTCTCCTGTTACGTCATCATCTTGCTGCGTGGTTCGGCGGGTCTGGTAGCTCACCCCTTCGCAGGGCCTAGGGGCTCACCCGCTAGTGGGGCCTGACAGCACGTCCGCGCACCTTGTATATTTTTCTTTATTTTACCGGGAGGTCCCAGGAATCGAATCCAGGTCCCTTCACATGGGAAACGGATGCCCAACCATTTGAGCCACATTCGCCCCCCTGTGTATTATTTAATAAATATATCACACCTGCACCAATATGTCCCCACAAGAATAATGTTGTTTTTTTCTTTAATTTCAATTCAAGCTCATGGACCCCTGGTTGAGAACCTCTGGTTTAGAATGATTATAACAGTTATTTTGTCTGACTGAAAAGGAGTGTTTAAAGCTAACTTGTCCTGAATTGTTAAAGGATTTTTTATTAAAATTGATATTGCTAATTCCAGACTAGTAAAGACTAGTCAGACTGTAAAGAATGAGGGAAATTACTTTAGTGTATACTTGTATATCTTAGTGAATCCCCTGGGTATTTCGAGTGACCTGACTAATGGCAATCCCTTAACTTCAGACAATCTTTAAAATGTATTTTGTTTTGCTTTTTTTCTTCTCAGCAGAAGTCTGCTTATAAAGTAGGGAGGCTTTGTTCTCCTTTGTTTCTTTTTTAGTCAGTTCCCCACACAGAGCATTACACTTACATCCCAAATGGTTAAAATGCTAATGTGACTTGGACACATCCTTTTTCAATTCTAGTTCCGCTTCTTTGTTCACCTTGACAGCTAGCTCTGAGTTCTCTATCCTTATATTCTTTCTTCCTTTATTTGGGTTTCTATAGCTATTTTCAGGCAAAATATGTGCAATAATTAAAGCCACCGTTTTTCAGCATATGCTAGAATTGTGCAAATGTTTTACATGCATAGTTAATTTAATTCTTATGGTAACACTATGATATGTAAGTATGTATATGTGTTTGTATATGTAAGTGTGTGTGTGTGAGAATATATGTGGTATTTTGTCACTGAATTACCTTCACACTTTTGTGAAAAATCAATTGACCACCACAATGAGATAACCACTTCAAACTCACTAGGATGGCTATAATGAAAAGATGATTAACACCATGTCGGTGAGGGTGTGGAGAAAAACTGCTTTTGAGAATGTAAAATAGTGAAACTTCTCTGCAAAAAAAAAAAAATCTGACAAGTTCCTAAAAAGTTAAACATAGGATCACCATATGACCCAGCATTTATACTTTTATAAATATACCCAAGAAAAACGCAAGCATGTGGAGCTGCAAAAACTTGTACATGAATGTTCCCAGCAGCATTATGAATCAAATAATAGCCAAAAAGTAGAAACAATCCAAATATCCATCAACTGTTAAATGGATAAATAAATTATAGAATATCCATATAATGGAGTATGATTTGGTAATAAAAAGGAATGAAGTATTGATACATGCTTCAACATGGAGAACCGTGAAAACATGCTAGATAAAAGAAGAGAGTCACAAAAGATGAAATATTGTGTACCATTTATATGGAATGTCAAAAATAGGCAAATAAAGAGAGACAAAAGCAGATTAATGGTTGCCTAAGACTGAAGGGTTTGGTGAGAAATGGGTAGTGACAATTAAAGAGTATAGGGTTTCTTTTTAGTGTGATGAAAATGTTTTAAAATTTATTGTAATGGTTACACAACTCTGTGAATATACAAAACCATTAAATTCTATATTTTATGTCAGTAAATTGTACAGTATGTGAATTATCTCAATAATGCTGTTACATCTAAAAAACCCAATTGACCATATTGATTTGGGTCTATTTCTGGACTTTTTCTTCTGTCCCATTGATTGATTTCTCTATCTTGACACCATTATCACACTGTTTTAATTAATTCAACTTTAAAGTAAATCTTGAAATCAGGTAGCAGAGACTACTTCCTACTTTGTTCTTTTTCAAAATTTATTTGGATTTGACTTTCCATGTAATTGCTAGAATCAGCTTGTTGATATCTACAAAAAAAATCCTCTTGGAATTTGGATTGAGATTGAATTGAATCTATAAGTCAATATGGGGAGAATTAACATCTTAAAAATATATCTTCCGGGAAGGGGATGTGGCTAAAGCGGTTGGGCTCCTGTCTACCATACAGGAGGCTCTGGGTTGGATTCCTGGGGCCTCCTGGTGAAGGCAAGCTGGCCCACACCATGGAGAGCTGGTGATCTGTGCCACAGAGAACTGACACAGCAAGACGACTCAACAAAGTGAGACGCAGAGGAGAGACAGTAAGAGATACAGTAGACCAGGGAGATGAGGTGACTCAGGTGATTGAGTGCTTCTCTTCCACACTGGAGGTCCCAGGATTGGTTCCTGGTGGCTCCTCAAGAGAAAAGCAGACACAAAAAGCACACAGCAAATGAACACAGGCAGCAGACAGTGAGCACAAAAACAACAAGGGAGGGGGGGAGTAAATAAATAAAATAAATCTTAAAAAAAATATATATATATATATATATATATATCTTCCAATGTATGTTCATGTCATGGTATATCTATGTATTATATCTTCCTTTATAACTATTTGAAGCTGGATGGACCCCAGAAAATTATGTATGTAGAGTTAATTCATTCCTGTGGATGTGTATCTATTATAAGTGGGACCTTTTGATTAAGTTACTTCAATTAAGGTTTTTTTTTTTTTTTTTAATTAGATTACTTCAGAAAAGTGTGGCTCAGAGTGGGTCTTAATCTCACCAGAGTCCTTTATAAAGGCAATAAATTCAGATAAAGAGTGAGAAAGCCAGAGGAAGCCAGAAGCTGAAGCATCAAAACCAGGAAGAGAAGGGAGAGACCAGCAGAAACCACAACTGACTTGTCATATGACAGAAGAGTCCACCTGCAGTCAGTCTTTAGGGAGAAAGTATTGTTTGATGATGCCTTGATTTAGAAATTTTCATGGCCTCAGAACCATAAGCTTGCCATCAATAAATAAAACCAACCCATTTTTGTATACTTCATTTCAGCAGCCTAGCAAACTAAAACATCCTTGATGTGGTAGATTGAATTATGTATCCCAATTTAAACATGTTCTGAATCTTAATCTGCCTTCCTGGGGGTGTGAAACCATTGTAAATAGGATTTCTTGAACATATTGGGAATTAATTCAGACTATGAGAGAACTTATCAAGAAGAAGAGACTGAAAGCAAGAATTAAGAGAAAGTCACTGGCACAGTGCTAAATTCTGATGTGGTCTGCCCTGCCGATAATGTCTAGATATCTCTAGATCACTCAGAAGCCCTGCTCTTTGAGGCACTGTTTACTATGAAAGTTAGTAAGATCTGCCTGAGACATGCATAAGTATAACCTGTGGAATGACCTCCTGATTCATTTTGAAATCTATTAGTCATAAAAACTCTTTTGTATTTAATATTTTCCCCTTTTGGTCAAAGTCTTTTTCCAAATGCATCACTAGTTGGTGCTTGGTAATAATCCCTTAGTGCCAGGGTGGCTCATCCCTGGGAGTCTTGTCCCATGCTGTGGGGAAGGTAGTGCATTTATATGCTGAGTTTATCTTAGAGAAAGGCCACATTTCATCAAAAAGGAGGCATTTAGGAGGTAACTCTTAGGCAATATATAATACTAGGCTACTTCAGTTTCATAAGAACAAGGTTCATGAGTATAACCATCAATATCAAGGGCTTGGTGTAATGGTGTCCTCCTTCACTAGACATTGTCCAAGTACTTGGGGGATTCTTGCCGCTCTATTAGAGAATGTAGCAGGAATTCCCAGGATGGGAATTCAATATTCTTTCAGTTATTGTATGGGTCTCCATCCACCAAGACAGCACACCATGACCACTTGAACATATCCATAGGCCATAGAGGCATGCCCCAGGTGCACCCTTTCCTACACATCCCTCCATTACTGACATCCTGTACCAGGGATCCTCCCCTGCCACAGTTGTGACCCTTCTGCAATCCAAAACCTCCCCCAAAACAAAGCCAAAAAATTAACATATTCATATGCTTTAGAGGCATGCCCCAGGTACATTCCTCCCCACACATCTCCCCCTCACCAACACCCCACACCAGTGATCTTCCCCTGCCACAGTAGCAATGCTTCAATATGTGTTCATTAATTGTAACAAATGTACCACACTAATGAAAGATGTTGTTAATAAGGGAACATGTGGGTGGGGAAGGAGGGTCATAATAAAAAATTTTTAAATGAAAATAAAAATAATAATAAAATAAAATAACTGTTAGGGGGCTTTACTTTGGAATATATGTTTCCCCATGTAATAGAATTAGACTCATTTATAATTTCCCTGCACATGGCTCTTCTGTCTCTTTTATTAGAACCTATGGTTAGCACTATACATCTAATACTATATTTGTTGTGACACCTACTCTCCAATTCTTTGGACTTGCCCATGACAACTAACAAAAGGATGATGATGGACAATGCCTGTCTCCAAAAAAAAAAAAAAAAACAGAGAGCATCTGCAGCTATAAGCAAGACAGTTCCATCCATCTGCCCCATGGGATCTAAGTCCCCTCTCAATCAGAAACAGAATGGGCATCACCATCCCAAATTTCTCAACTGAAGAATGAAAAAACAGGGGGGAATGCAACTATGGACTAAAGTAGAGTTATTATTCTAGCAATGGAAGAACTTGTATCATTGATATAAAGGCAATGGCCACCAGAAGGTCTGAGGGGAAGGTGAGGGAAGAATAGGTGTAACACGGGGACATTTTGGGACATTGGGATTGTTCTGCATGATATTGCAATGATGGATACAGGCCATTTTACATGATGTCAAAACCTATAAAATTGTATGGTGCAAAGTGTAAACCATAATGTAAATTCTAGACCATGCTCAGTAGCAATGTTTCAACATGTGTTCATCAATTGTAACAAATGTATCACACTAATGAAAGATGTTGTTAAGGTGGGAAAGTGTGGGAGGGAAGTGGGTAGGGTATATGGGAATCCTTTATATTTTTGATGTAACATTTATATAATCTAAAACTTCTTTAAAAATAAAAAATAAAAAAATAAAGAGAAAGTCAGAGGGAGGAGCCAGAGTTGGAAGTCAATAAAACCAGGAAGAGAAAGAAGAGGATATTACCGTGAAATTCAAAGCAGGCACACAAGCCAAGGAACCACAAGAATCGCTGGCAGCCGGAATCAGTACTACAGACTTTGGAAAGAAAGCATTGTCTCACTCATGCCCCAAGTTTGAATGTCTAGCCTCAAAACTGTGAGCCAAAAAAATTACCATTTCTTAAATTAATCCATTGTTTGATATTTGTATTTGACAAACTGAAATTTATACAAAAGTATTTTATTTTAGCATTATTGTAAATGTTTTTACCTTTTTAAATTTTCAATTCCAACTTTTCAGTGCTAGTACATAGAAATACGATTGATTTTTATATATTGAGTTTTATCCTGAAATTTTGCTAATTCACTAGTTCTAGGAGCTAAAATAGAAAACATTTTATTTCTTCCTTGTAATACGTGTGCCTATACATACTTTCTCGCCTTATTCCGTTGATTAGGAATTCCAGTACAATGGATTTGATTTGCTTTGCTCCCAGTCTTAGAGAGGAAACAATCATTCTTTCACTATAAAGACTGATGTTATAGCTATAGGCTATTATAGATGAAGTCATCTATTATAAAATGCAGCCATCTATTTTTACTTTGCTGACAGTTTTTCCATGAATGGATGTTTTCTGCATAAATGATCATGTGATTTTCTTCTTTAGACTGATAATATAGTAGACTGATTGATTTTTAAATATTGCCTTGGAATCCTGGAACAAATACCATTTGCTAGTGATATTTTGTTCTTTTTCTGTATTTCTAGATTTGATTTCCTAATATTTTAAGATTTTTGAATCTATGTTCATGAGGGATGTTAGTCTGTAATTTTGTTTTTCTTTGTCCAGTTTTGGTATTGGGATGTTTGCCTTGGAAAATGATTTGGGAAGTATTATCATACATTTTGTTTTCTGGAAGACAATGTTTAGAATTGGAATTCTTTATTCCTTAAATATTTGTTAGAAATTACCAGGGAAACCCTCTGTATCTGGAGTCCTTGTTTTTGGAAAGTTTTTAAGTAGGAATTCGATTACTTTAATAGACATAAGATTATTCAGGCCATTTATTTTTTTCTTGAATGAGCTTTGGTAGTTTGGGCCATTTCATGTAGGTTGTCAAATATATGGGCATGGAGGTATTTACAGTATTCCCCTTTTATCACTTAAATATCTGAAGGTCTGTAGCCATGCTCCCTCTGTCACTCCTGTTATTGGTAATTTGCACTTTCTTTATTTTTTTCCAAATCAATTTGATGACAGGATTACAATTTTATTTATTCATTTAAAGAACATGGTTTTTATTTCATTGATTTGCTCTCTTGTTTTTCTGTTTTCAATTTCATCGCTTTAAGTTCTTATGTTTATTTCCATCCTTCTTGCCTTGAGTTTAATTTGCTATTCTTTATCTTATTTCTTAAAGTGAAAGCTTAAGTTATTGATTTGAGACCTTTCTTCTTTTAAAATATTCATTTATCTCTAAGCCCTACATTAGTTATAACCCATAACTTTTCCTATCTTGCATTTTCATTACCTGCAGTATTTTACTATTTCCCTGGAGAGTTCTTTTATGATGTATGGGATATTTAGAAGTATGTCTTTAATTTCTAACTATTTGGGAATATTCCATTTACCTTTGTGTAATTGATTTCTAGTTTAATTCAGCTATGGTCAGAGAACATATTTGGCATATTTCTTATTCTTTTATATTAGTTAAGGTTTGTTTTATGGTCCAGAAAATGGACTATGTTGGTGAATGTTTAATGTTCAATTAAAAAAATATGTAAACAGCTGTTCCTAAGTGGAGTGTTCTAAAAATGTCAGGTGAAATTGATTGATAGTATATTGGTCAGGGTTCTCTAGAGCAACAGAATTATTTCTGTGCAAAACTCTGTGACATCAGTTCTCCCCTCTTTGACATATTACATATTAAACTGCTACTTAAACTTTAGCTGTATAAAGGTTATAGATAGAAATATGCATGCACCTTATGTGTGGTTGGAATCGTTTGACTAACAGTCTTCCTAATAAAGAGATATATTATGGGAATTGGCTCATATTACTAGGGGAATTGGCAAGTCTGAATTCTCTAGAGCAGGCCTCACTCAAGTTGGGTGGCTGAAACTGACTGGCTGAAATAGAGATAGAAATTCTGCCTCTGGTACCTTCCTCAGCATAAAACTAAGATAAAAGAGGGAAAAAATCTCAGAAACTTACCTCAGTTATGGGCCGTTCTTCACATGTTAACTCTCCTCCTCAATCTCCCTTTACTAACTTTTCAGAGTCCTCAAGTAGTTTTCCTTTTCTTTTTTTGTCCAAAGATTTTACTTGTAATCAGTGGCAAAAATAGGTTGTAGTGGATTTATTTTATTTTGCCCAGCCCTGGAATTCCAGTAACGTTGTTTCATAGTGATAAAATGAGGTTTCAGGCACTAATATAGCTAATTCCAAAGCCCTTACCTTAGGGCTATTTTCCACATCTTACATATAAAGGAGAATCCTTGTTTTCCTTTTATAATATTTAATGGAAAATCAAAGGACTTACAGCATATTGTTTCTATTGTGTTACCTGGTGATGTATGCTGACATATAAATATAGATATAGATAGGTAGAAAGATGAATTGGTAGATAGAATGATATGGCAAATGTAGCAAATGTTAAAATTGGTGGATTTTGGTTATCTGGGGGATTAAGGTTATGTTGGAGTTCTCTGAATGGAGTTGTATCATTTTTGTTACTGTCCTGTAAATTGGAAAGTATTTTAAAATTTAAAAAACATGCTTGTCAAATATCTCATTCAGGATTCACACAGGAAATAGTTGGTATACTGAAAGAATACCTGGGAAGAATTTAATGACAGTACTATTGCCGAAGGCATAACAGGTACGATTAAGGAAGGTAACAAGAGATTCTGAAAATCAGATGGACTAGCAACTGCTGAAAGCCATTCCCATCTTGGGTCTGAATGGTCAAGAGGGGCAAACGGTTACTAGAACCCATAATAGGAGATGCTGTAGTAGAGAGCTTGTGTAGTTTTATTGGATTCTGAGGCTAAAGTTAGAAGAATGTTGTCATTGGTACAGATTTGGTAAGGAGGAATTAGAGAGTAGATATTCTGTCTTGTCTCTCCTTCTGTCATCTCATCTCTTGCTGCTGACTCCCACTGTCTGAACTCAACCAGATGCCAGAGACAAAGTTGCTGAATGAGACAGTTCATAAATGGCACCTTTCAGAGCACAGAACAGATTGTAGAAGAATGGGCAGGGAGGTGGATATAGAAATAAATGAAGAATATCTATGCCTTTTGCCCATAGCCTCCACTCTTATCTAAAGAGGAAAACCAGTCATTGTCTAATCACAGAATGCTCTTACTGTGGTCTTAATCTCACCTTTACCTTAAATAAAAAATTGGAAATACCTGTGTCCTTCAGATACACTAAGAAAAGAGAGGGAAATAATATACCTGAGACATAGCTGTTAGAGTCACCTCTTATTTAGTTGGTCTCAAGACGTAAGGTGATAATCATAGCTACCTTCTTTCATGTCTCATTCTGTGTTTCTCTTACCCTCTACTAGCACATTGGCTGGTTGGATCTTTTATCTGGCAGAATGATGCTATTCCAAGAGGATCCAAGTCTTAGTGGCTAGTATTTATTAGTTGCTACAGTTTTCTATTATCCATTGAGCATAGATATACTACAAGGTAATCTGACCTAGTGAATCCTTTGGATTTCAAAAATAGTCATCCTTACATTTATTGTACAATTTTCCCTTGACAACAGGATCAACCACCATTGGTGGTCTGGTGACCTTATTTTCTGCCAGTTGGTTTAGCAGCATGAGGAGTCCAAAATAGCCAAGGGTAGGTAGAAGAATAGCAACCTCCCCCCCCCCAAAGATGTCCATGTCCTAATCCCTGGAACATGTGTAAATTACATGGAAAAAGGGGAATTAAGGTTGAAGATAAGCCATTCCCACCCTTGGATTATTCAGGTGAGCCCAATGTAATTGAAAGGCTCCTAAAAAGTGGAAGAAGGAAGAAGAGGGGAGACAGAGGGAGATGTGACTATGGAAGAACGGTTAGAGCAATGCAATGTTCCTAGCTTTTGAAGATGGAGGAAGGAAGCCATGAATCAAGGAAAGGAAGTTCTCTCTAGAAGTTGGAAAATCCAAGGAAATGTATTTTCCTCTAAGGTCCCCATAAAGGAAGCAGTACTGCCAACATCTTGATTTTAGCCCAGTGAGATCCATTTTGGACTTCTAACCTACAGAACTATAAAATAATAAAATTTTGTTGTCTTAAACCACTATGTTTAAGGTAATTTGTTACAGCAGCAATAGAAAACTAATATATATATATACACTCTCACTGCAAATCTAATGGACCTGTCATTGTATTTTCTGATGGAAGCCTTTCTGTCTTGAGAACTAAGTCCTCCAAACACACCAAGCCCAAGGTTGCAAGGTAAAGAAGCAAAAATTCCTTTTGTAGGATGGACCATTCTGAACCTCAAACCTTCATTCTCAGATTCATGCATTCTGGATTTGGGGAAATGACATCATATATTAATTGCTATCTTAAGGCATTTCCCTTATTCTTTTGTTCAATGCCCCATCTTCTCAGTGTTGTTGCCTAACCGCCATAACAGAGGCTGAAATAGACCATTTCGTCTTGTAGTTTCCTTGTTCCTAAAACAAATAATACAATTGATTGCCTTAAACAATGGACATTTATTGGCTCTATTTTGAGGCTAGGAGAAATCTAAAATTGACATGTCAGCAAGGTGATGATTTATTCCAAACACTGTGGCATTCTGGGGCTGGTTGCTGGTGATCCTTGAGCCTTAGCTTTTCTGTCACATGGCAATGCACATGATGGCATCTTCTTTTTTCTCTTTCAGGTCTTGTGACTTCCACATTCTGGCTGCTCCCCATAGCTTCTGTCTCTTCTGTCTTAATTTCATTCTGCTTATAAAGGACTTGAGTAATCTGGTTAAAACACAACCTGATTCTGTTGGGCCACATCTTAACTAAAGTAACACCTTGAAGAGAGCTTAATTACAGTGGGAACACACCTGCCAGAATGCAGACCAAGACCAAGAACATGTCCAAATTGGGATACACGTTTCAATCTATCATACCATCATTCTATCAAACTAGCTACTTCTGGTTTTCATACTTATATAATGAATATTATACAATGAATAACCTATTAATAAGCCTATTGCTATACTTCCTTCACTGTAAAATAAGTTCCTTGGTTTGAGGCAATATTGTTATAGTGTATCAAGGAATTGTGTAAATCTAGAAATGGTGGTGATGACAGAAATACGAAATGTGTATCTCTTCCCATGAAAATAAATTGAGGCCCACCCATTGTGGAAGATGTTCAATATTATTAACATATCTCTAAGTGTCTGGTTGGTTTTGACCTAGAATGATACCATATCAGAAGCTTAGCATTGCCCTTTCCATTTGGCAGTTTTGGCACTTGGACTATCTACACAAGCCTTGATAATTCCATGAAGAACTGTTATCCCTCCTATGCCCAGTGATTATTCTCTGAAGTATTAGTAAATATTAGTACTGAGTATTGTCTAATTTTTGTGCGACTCTGATTTGACCATCTATCTTTTTTGTTATCCCACAAATCTTCAAATACTCTTCTATATAAATCATCAGTGTAGATTCATACTTCAGGTCATATCTTCCTTCCTGCAAAATTGACAACCAAATATCCTGCATGAAGTTATTCCAACTGGGAGGATATATTTTTATTTCTGTACTGCATGACCACTCAATCTGGGGAGGTAATGCAGCAACTCTTCACTCCCAGCTGGAGCCATGTTACCATGCACACTCATCTGTATTCCTGGCCTACATTTTTCTTCTTCTGTTCCAAGGAACTTGCCATGAGGCCATAAGTGCTCATGAAGTTTATTTGTGCCTTTTGTATAACCTTTGGCCAGGTGTCATACAATACAATGCTGTTCTGCACATTAAATTTTATGGCTGGATGGATCAGCTAACACCCAGTCCAGATGGGGAGTTTAGTTGGCTTAGTTATTTAACGCACTAAGATCCAAAACCTGAGTTGCTACCAAAACTGTATTTCAAATGGTGAATAGTTATGGACAGAATATGGCTTGGTCCTATTCCAAACTCCTTGGGATTTGCACTATGCTTTCCCTATTGGGTCTTCAATAGAACATCTACAATTTCCCTAGGCACTACCCATACCATTGGATCTGTTGGATCAGAAGGCTCAGGAGTCAAGGCAGCTTGCCTTGCAGTCTGGACCTGCTGCAGAGATTTTTTTTCTTGGTGTTTCCCTTCCAACCTAGAGGTTATTAGGTTACCCAGTAAGCAGATCATAGAATCATACCCAAATGTAGTATATATTGCCTTCAAAAACACAAAGAAACTCACTGAGTGTTATGCCTCTTTCTTTGTAGCGGGCAACTTAATTCCTCAGCTATTCTTTATAACTGGAATCATCTGGATTTTCAATGACAAAAAGGATATGTTAAACAGGGATGTGAAATCTATCACCACCTCTACATCCTGTGAGTCTTTGATTATGACACTAGTCTCTGTAATACCTCCTGGAAGGCAGTATTGTTTTTAGTTAACTTTTGTTGGTGATGTAGATGCGAGGTAGTTCTAAGGACTTCATTCTGGCATTTCCATCAAAATTGTCCTCACTTCATTGGTTCAGGAACCAATATAGGATTTTGCTGCTTACTAAATGTATCTATTCTCATTGTCAATTCTAGGCATGGGGAAATAAATTCAGGAGAGTTCTGTGGTCCCATTGAGCATGTTATGAGATGGACTTAGGCCAGAGCTCCATATATCACATAACCTCCACAAGCTGCATTCTACCAGTGGTCAAGGATGGCTCCAATATCTGATTTCTTTTAGAAAATATGCATATTTCCCTTCTGCTAGTATACATGTACCTTGACAGATATCTGTAGGTTCTTTGGGAGAAAGCTTGTAAGAAGATTCAAAGAATATATATTGTAGGGTCTTTCATCAAAGAGACATGGCCTCCCTTTCATCAGTCTGTAAACTAGGTAAGAGCTCATGGGCTCCCATTACTGTGCCTCAACTTAGAGGTCTGTTTACTAAATGTAGACTTTTCCCACTAGTTTTGTTAAAAAGCACCTTAATTTTCTAAATAGGTTGGCCATTCATTTTATCCTTGGGGATGACATGATCAAGAAGCCACTGCTGTAGAATCCCACTGTTCAAAATGCTCTGATTACCACTCTCTCCTTGTGTCCTTGGGGAATCCCTTTGACTCTGATGGTGAGCTGTGCTATCTAGCATCTACCACTATGAGATGCCGTTATTCTCATTGCAATCAGGGAAATCATCTTCATTGTACACCACCCCTTCATCCCCATCTCTAGCTGGCAGAATTTTCCAAGGAAGCTGGTGGCCTCTCTATAACTCATTTCATAATGTCTCAGTGAAGTAAATGTTCTATGGGTCCTCTAAAAACATGTGGCTAGGAAGTGGGTGATTAGATTGCATGTAATGGATTTGATTTCAAATTTCCTTCTCCTTGGGCCTTAGAGCTCCTTTCTTCTCACTATATTAGGGGAGTTCTGGTGTCTCAGTGGACTGTAGATACTTTGAGCCCAGGTTTCAATTAGCAAACCCAGCAGATTGTTAACACTACTCCCAGGTTCATGAGCCAACACATTGACTCTTGAATACTAGGTAAATGTACTCATATACATAAAATTTGGTCCAATATTTTGTCCTCCTGTTTTAACAACCTCAGAAATATACTGTCATACATGCTCTCCTAATTTCTGTACTTACAAATTTGTAAGCTCCTGTAAATCCTTTGGTCTGTAAGCTGTGTTGTCACAGAATATATCTTGTCCATCTCTTTCTGGGCTATTCTGAGTTGTAATTCTATTATACTGACCTGGAGGCTGGAGCATTGGTAGTTGGGGAGGCTCCTGAGGAGAATTTGATTGAGATGATATCAGTGTATTAATTTTATTTCAGATGTTGGAGTAGAGACTGCTTCCACTAGCAAGTATGATACAGGAGCTCTTTCTTTATCATATCTTTGCCACCTGAGAGCCTCCTTGTTGCTCAAATGTGGCCTCTCTCTAAGTCAAACTCAGCATATGATTGCATTACCTTCCCCCCAACGTGGGACGTGACTCCCGGGGATGAGCCTCCCTGGAAACGAGGGATTAATACCAAGTGCCAACTGGCAGCTTTGTGCAGTGGCAGTATCATAGCCAATGAGGTTTATCCGAAGCACGATTATTGCTAATTGAAAACTTTTCCCAAGTGCCAACTGGCAACACAACTGGAAAAAGACCTTGAATAAAAGGGGGAAATGGTAAAGACAAATGAGTTCAAGTGGCTAAGAGACTTCAAAGAGAGTCGGGAGGTCATCCCAGAGGTAACTCTTATGCACACCTCAGTAGGAGCTCATAGAACATCTAAGTGCCTATCACCCCACTCAGTGGGGTTCCTGAGAGCTCCGGAGACACCCTGGTCCTATATAAGGGGGGATAGCCCCAGAGACTGATGCCTTATCAGTGGGTTCTATTTTGTAATCTGTGCTCCTGAGAGTGACAGAATTAGACTCAAATAAGTCCTCCCTGCACATGGTTCACCAGTCCCTTCTATTCAAACCTACATGTGATGCTGGAGTTTCTTAGGTATACTTCCAGAGACTGGAGCCTCCCACCTACCTATGTGCCAGGTGTGCATGAAATCTAGGTGGAGCTGCAACTCCTACCCTACAGCTCAATGGACTCATCCAAGTCACCTGGTGAGGAGACAACGATGGGAAATGGCCATCCCAGGGAATGGAGAGGGCCTGCATCTGCAGGCAGGATCATCCCACCCACCATATCCATGGGATATAAGCCCTCTCTCACTTGGAGTTGGAGTGGACATCACCATCCCAGTCGCCTCTGGATTGGGGGAAGAACTATGGACTAGAGTGGACTTGATGGTATTCTCTTGCTCACATATGGTGATTCTTGCAATGCAAGAAATTATAACAATGAGGTGGAGCCAGTGGCCACTTGACAGTTTTTGGTTAGGGAGGGGATGAGCAGTTGAAATACAGGGGCTTCTTTGGGAGTTGGAGGTTGTCCTGAGTACTGTTGTGGCAATGGATGTAGGCCATTTTAAATCAGCACACACCACTCAGAACTGAGTGGGAGAGACTGTGGTCTACAGTGTGAACTGTGGTCTATGGTTGATGGCAAGGCTCCAGGATGTGTAAGTTCATTGAGGTTGGTGGGCCACACTGTGGGAGATGTTTGTGTGGGATGTGGTGGGAGGTGTGGGAGGTGGGCAACATGGGAATCCCAGTGGGTTCCGTGTAATATTTTAGGTAATCTAAGCACCTCTTAAAATAAATGTATATATATATATATAAATAACATTTTTGTAAGCAAATACACATATATGCATATATATTTATATGTTTATATATATATTAAATGTTTGTATGTATTGTGAGAATTTTGATTTTTACCCATAATAAAAAAAAAGAAAAAAAAAACAACTTTAAGGCAAAATGATTCTAGTACTAACATGAATGAAATCCTTCAAACGGGAGTTTGGGCAGAGAAGAATTTTCAGTAGAAAAAGAATGGTCTAAGCAAATCCAAGGAGGCTGTGACTTTTTTCTATTTTTGGACATTAGAGAAGATTGTTATTTGGCTTCATTTTCAAGTCTGGCTCAAGGCAAAATTGGGAACTCCCTGTAGTTAATCTCTTTAGACTTGGCTTTTCTTAATTTTAACATTTCCCTTCCAAGTGGCAGTCATCATAAACTGAAAAAATGAAAAAAAATGACAAGGTTTATTTTTGCATCAAATATTTTAAGTAGTCCTTAAGAAAATTAAGAACAAAAAACTGATGTTAGTAGATAAGTAATTTCCATAGGTTCTATAGGGCCTATTTAATAAACTTAAATTAGGAAAATGATTACTAGAATTTATTTTAATGAAAATTCAGTAGTTGAAGAGGAAAAAGTAGAAGTTTGCTGAGTTGCAAATTCCACACATACTGAGAGACTAGTCAAGACATTGCCTTATACAATTGATAAATTGCTAGATGTGAGAGAAAATGTAATTTAGGAAGATGTGGCACTCATTCTATACCATTAAAGACTGAAAGATGCTTCCCTGCTGGGAACAACTTGCATTTTCTTTAGAGAGAAATACAAAAGCAGTACCTCAAGAAAAGGAGTAATGAAATCAAATAATAATTTATTTCATCTAAAGAATTGAGCCACATTTGCTCATTAGTTTCTGAACATGATGGCAACATTAGAAAGCCATATTTGTAGTATGTGATTCCTCTCATGACACTCAGCCATACTTGATTGGATCACCAGTGGGCATACGAACAAGGGACAGTTAAACTTTGGCTAGCAGCCCCTTTTGGCAGTCATGGTTTCTTTCTAAGTAATACATTTTTTGGTGTGTGTAGAGGGAATAGAATCAAGAAATTAGCAGTAAAAGCAGAATTGATAAAACACATGTAGAGTAGCTTTGGTACTTCATAGTATTTGCAGGAACAGCAATAAATTATATTTAGACTTCAAAAGAACTTGAGACAGGATGCATCTTTTGGGTGCATATTCAATTTCTTTTATATATATATGTTTATTATTATTATTATTAAAGAGGTTTTAGGTTTACAGAAAAATTGTACAGAAAATACAGTTACCATACACCTTTCACCCCAACACCCATTATTAACATTTTGCATTAGTGTGGTAATTTTGTGTACATAATTTTTTTTTCTTTTTACTTTCTTAAAAAATTAAACATTGATTAGTATATTAAAATACATATAACAGAGTTTCAAGGACTCTAAAGGATTTGATATTTTACTCTACTTGCAATCCAAAAAGTTAACCTCCTACAGTTTCATGGATACTGGCTGAAGACAAAACTTCTGGACCAGAGACAAAGGGCCATTTATTACTCATAGCAATGGCAGTAGTCAGAGTGCCAGTATTTTGTGCCAGTTTTCTGAACCACAATTCCCATAGGGTTACACAAAGGAAGCAAATGACACTTGTGCATGTAGTGGATTGCATGATAGGAGAGGTATCTGAGCTTGGGGAACTTGAATCTTTTATAATGGACCATACCTATGCCTGTCCTTTGCTTGGGTGGGAGACATCCAAGATCATAAGCAAACAGGTCTTTGCTCCAAGGGAGACACTATCACTGTCTTCTAAGGCTGCTATAGGAACATCCTTAAAATGATAGCTTAAAATAAAGGCAGTTGGTGTCTGCTCACAAGTTATGTGGAAACATGTTATTTGTTCATATCCAAGATGGAAAACCAATGGAATTTAAAATACGTATTTTTAATATAACTTAAACACTTCATATATGTAGAAATGTTTACTAAGTTAAACTTTGGGTTTTAGTATTATCAGACTGCATACTTATGTTTCAGTTTATTTCTAGATTCATGAGTTTATCAAGTCACTAATGTAATATATAATATTTTAAATCCTAGGTGATGAAACTTTGCGGTATTTATGTTTTTCTGTGCTTTATTCCACAAAATCCAATACTTCATGTCTTTTTCTAAATTATACCTAATACTTTTTAAAAGTTAAATGCTTTGATACTGTAATGTAACTTTAATACAATTGTTAGGCCTCAAGACAGGGCCTTTATGGATAACCAATAACAGCATGAAGAAAACTTCAACACGAGAGTTAGGGAAACTCACATTTATTACGTTTGCAGAGGTAAGGAGCCAAGGTCAGTCCAAAGTGACTCAGACCCGACTCCCTGTGCTGAGGTTTTACTCTTGCTTAAATATCTAAGTTAGCCCTTAGCATTTGCTTTGATCATGCATTAGCTTTTATGCATATGGATGATCGTACATAGCTAGTTATATAGTTGTATGATTAGTATGTTCAGGAAATCATTCTTGCACATACATTGCATGATCAAAAAAGAGGTGGATAACTCTACCCCTGGGTGGGAAATTTATTATGTTAATTAAGCAAGTTGAAGTGAGGACAACAAGGGGCTTCTTCTGCACAGGTCCAGCCAATGGGCTGAAACTGGTTTTCATACTTGATTACTTCAGCAGGGTATTCTTGACCACCAAAAGCAGAATTTGGCAGAAAGAGAGGGTTGCATCTTATTGTCTTTTAATTTACATACAATTCTTTCCCTTGTATCCTAGCAATAGGGAGAGAAACAAGTTACTTTCAGTTATTTGGTCATCCTACATTTATCAATTCCCTCCTTCTAGTTTTTGGCAATATTTTCATCTCAGGGAAAAGGGACGAAGCTCAGATTTTTTGTAACTGCTTTCTGCTGACACTATCGATGCTGATTTCTTAGGAAACTATAGTAAAAGGGTGGTCAGAGGAAGAACAGTTAGTTTGTTAGATAAATGCTTTTAGATAAAGCATTGCATGTATGATATGAGTACGGGTGTAACCACTAAAAGAATTAAGATAATAATTGCAAAGGGGAGCAGGCACTTGGTGAAGCTGGACGGGTTCTAGAAGGAGAAATTCTTTCCTTGTGTTATGAGGTTATTGCTTTCACTTCTTTGAAGAGATTGGTGGCTAAGTATGAGGATACCACTGCAGTTTCAGTAAATGCTGTGATCCTAAAAGGTAAACAAGGGAATTAATTGGTTTTTTAAAAATTATTTGTGGTGGTATATGTTTTGGAGTCTGCTTTTACAAAAGTTTGTTGAATTTTGTTTAAGTAGGTTTTCTTGGCCACTGTTTTCAAGGTGTAGATTAACTGAAGCATTCCACAGTACAGCTGGTTCAGGCATTATTTGATATAGATTGTGCAAATTTACACAGTACCAACATTTGGTTCTATTGTAGAAGTTTTGGATGATTTGAAAAACAGGTAAACAGGTGTGAGGGATGATTAGTATTTTCCCTCAGTGATAGTTATTGGTAAGTTTTGTAAGAGAAAGAACAGAATTAGTATCTGGTAGAGTTTTTTTTCTTTCTGCGTAAGAAACATAGGTTCCCAACTGGCTCCACTTCATAGTTTTTCTTCATGCTTAGGTGTGGTCTTTGGTTTAGGACTTCTTTTATTTGCCAGATCTGATAAGCAGTAAGGTTTTGCTCTGGTATGATGGACCCAGGACTTGATTTTCTGTAACTTAAGAGAAGAATGAGAAGTTAATGTAAGGTCCCTCCTATTTAGGTTTAAGTTGATTTTCAGGGTGTTTGTTTCTCCAAAGTTTTAAAAGAAATCGATCCCTGACTGAGAAGGGTTGGAGAGGCTGGACAGTCAGGTATTTTAGGCACATATTTGCATATGCATGCATGGTTGGTGAGGAGTTCTCTTAATTGGAATAACCTCTAAGGTTATTGGGGAATTGCAGTTTTCCCTTGGGTTGCTTAGAAAGCGCTTTGCATACATAAGCTTGAAAGGATTTAACTCAAGTCCTCTTCTAGGGGCCACCCTGACCTGAAGGAGAGATAAGTAAAGTGTTTTTGTTTATTTTAACTGTTTTTTTGACATTTTACTTAAGGTTTTTTTAAAAGTATAATTCATCCTTTCCACTTTTCCTGATGACTCAGGTTTCCAGGCAGTCTGCATGCAGTTTCCACTTAATTCTGAGACATTGGTTGACACTTTGTACCACAGCTGAAATAAAAGAAGGTTCATTATTTGACTGAGTTGTTTGGGATCAGTTTAAACCTCGGGATGGTTTCTTGGAGCAGGAACTTAGTTACTATTGAATGTTGTTTTGTGTGGTAGGGAAAAACTTCCACTCATCTTGAAAAGGTGTTTATAAATATTAAAAGGTATTTAACTTTTTTTGTGGTTTTATAATAATGTTTTGGATGACTCTTATTTCCCATGGGTTTAAGATTTTTAACCAGCAAAGCTGCATAGGCTATCACCACAGCTAAGTGACCTCATTTTTCCAATTTGTATAGTTTGAGGCATAGGCAACAACAGATTATTATTATTTCCTTTTTTGGGCTGTAGGGCTACTAGTTTTTCAATTCATATTCTCAATGTTTGCTTCAGTCTTGCTATTAGCATTTTATTTGGAGCAGGGGCTGTAAACTGAGGTGCTGAAGTTAAACAGGTTCAGGTTGGAGATCGTTTTTTTAGTTCATTGTAGTAAAGATCCTTTAGTGCCTTTTATTTGCTCCTTTCAAAGGCTATTCATCCTTTCTATAAGATTTGCACCAGTGGGGTTATAAGGCAGATGGAAAGTTTAAACAATATTCTGATTCATAGCCTAAGACCATGTTAGGTGACTAGTAAATGGAGTTTTTTTTAATAGTAGCTTGCTAGTTGCAAGAGTTCCATGGTAGTGTTTGTGGTAGTGAAAGCATAACTTGCCTCTTCAGAAAGCAGAAGTAATTTACTTGCCATTGTGCTACTGGAATCTGTGCCAATGTGTTCTATCTGGCGAGGTAATTGTTGCAGTCATTGGAGTGAGCACGATGGATACTCATGGGTGATGTCCACGAGCTGCTGGCAAGTAGCAGGTAGCTGGAACTGCTGCCACAGGGTCTGGTAGCCATGATGTCTGCTTTTTCCTATAGAGTTGCTTTGCTGCTTCTTGGGTTTCAATAGCATGGTTTCAGATCTTCATGAAGGTATTTATCTCAACATTCCTGAAAGGAGTATTAGAAGAGTGGTGAGGGACATAATAGTTCTATGTCATTGTTGGCAGGTGTCTCAGATGTTTTTCTACAGATCTCTCCTCCACAGAGGGCAGCCACAAAAATCCACTGTTTTTGTTTTGTTTCTAGTATTTGCAATTCACCCCTGGATAGGGATGGTAGTTTTTAGCGTGACTGGATATTGTTGGGTTAAGCCCTCTACTTGCACCAGGGTATGGTATGTTGTACACAGTTGCTTTTTCAAGGAGCTACATTATGATTTGGCCCCCTTCCACAACTGGGACCAAAATCCAAGGGGTATTTGCTTAGAATGTTGCCTTTGCTACAAACTCCACCCATAGTTAATATTGGTGCTGGCTACATCCAATTCACAGGGTCAGTTGGGGTCCACCCCCCTTTAAAGCTTGAGTCTTTTTTATTACTTTCTTAACTTTTTAAAAAGCAGCTTTCTGGGGGTTCTCCATTCCCATGTACAACCTTTTCTGATTAATACATATATATTTGAGGTAAATGAGGGATGAAGTGTTTGCAGTACCCCAACAACCCCAAAAAGGCCATTAATTTAGAGTTTCAGGACACAATAAGATTAAAGTATAAAAAGCTATTTTGATAAAACAGACTCTTGGGTTTTAATATAAACATAAATTTTTTTTTTTTTTTTTTTTTTTTTTTTTTGCCATTTGAATAGAACTCTTTTAAAAATTTTTATTTGTTAATTTAATATTACCATCTGGAGGTATGAAGATATACATTGAACAAAGAGACAAACACAAAGAGTTAAGATACAACAACAGAAACATAAAGTTTACAAATTTGACTTATAAATCTTACTCTTTTGGTATTGTTGTTTCCAAGCTATCCATCATTTCACATCTTTGATTTTTAATGCTTTTAAGGTCTTTGACTGGGGCTAAAGGGGACTCAAACAGCATTAACTCACAACTTTTTAGTTTCTTTATTTTTCCAAAACTCAAAGACTATTTGAACATATGGGACTTTTTGCCCATTTTTCTTGCTGTTTACAAAACAAGTTTAATTGCAATATAGTGTTAAAATTCAAAGACCCATATTTTTGGCTAATTTTTTCTGTTATTTGATTAAGTTTCTTTACTAAAAAATAATTTATGCTTCTGTAACCCAGATTCCTCAAATTTAGGCCAATTTTTCAGGATACATCCTAGTGGTGAACCTCTTTCCCCATGGCAGCAGAAAGAGAGAGAGAAAGAGGACAGTCAAAACAAAGCACAAAAGGCAGCAGGTTTCCCCTTTAAGGGAGTGAGGGAGTGGGACTCAAACCCATGAAACCTCTCCCACTACCACCAAACCTTCAATACCTTTAGTGAAGGTAGACCATATGCTAAATGACATTTAGCCAAAGCCAAACAACAGGTTTTCCTTTAAGGGAGTGAGGGAATGGGACTCAAACCCACCAAAACCTCTCCTACTGTAACCAAATCTTTGCTACTTTAGCAAAGGTAAACCAAATGCTAACTCATGGTCAGCTAGAAGAAAAAAGAAGTAATAAATAATGGAACAAACTCACCCATGGGGGGAAGGAGACGGCCCGGTCCTCCATCCTAATCTCGTGAGCTGTGGTTCCTTTGGTGGCTGGAAAGGGGCTCTGCCCTGGGTAACACCTGAGTCCTCAGGAAAATCTCGAGTGGCTGCTGGAGTCAGGGATGCCCTGGTGCAGACAACCTTCTCCACAGTTCACCTTGGAAGCATTCTCTGGTTACCATTTTTATTTATTTATTTTAGTCCCCACAGAGTCGCTAATTTGTTAGTCCTCAACGCAGGGCCTTTATGGATAACCAGAGATGGTATGAAGAAAAGTTCAATGCGAGAGTTAGGCAAACTCACGTTTATTACATCTGCACAGGTAAGGAGCCAAGGTCTGTCCAAAGTGACTCAGACCTGACTCCTCGTGCTGTGGTTTTACTCTTGTTTAACTACTTAAGTTACTACTTAGCGTTTGCTTTGATTATGCATTAGCTTTTATGCATATGGATGATCATACATAGCTAGTTATGTAATTGTATGATTAGTATGCTCAGGAGATCACTCTTGCATATACATTGCATAATCTAACTCCACCCCTGGGTGGAAAATTTATTATGTTAATTAGGCAAGTTGAAGTGAGGACAGCAAAGGGCTTCTTCTGCACCGGTCCGGCCAATGGGTTGAAGCTGGTTTTCATACTTGATTGCTTCAACAGGATATTCTTGACCACCAAAAGTGGAATTTGGTAGAAAGAGAGGGTTGCATCTTACTGCCTTCTAATTTACATACAATTCTTTCCTTTGTATCCTAGCAACAGGGAGAGAAACAACTTACTTTCAGGTATTCGGTCATCCTACATCTATCAAAATGATCAAGTAAATAGATTATAAGAAACAATCTACATCAGACACTGTTCCACTCAAGAATTATAATGAAAGTAATTCAACTTGAATATGGGGTCAGTATTTGGATTATTGCTATCTGTGAGTTACCATAAAGCTAAAGTTCAATATCCCATAAGGACTCTGCAAGTCCCCAAGTTAATCAAATATCAGGAAAATTTTCCTTCCTGTAACAAGCAGATGTTCTTCTTCTGTAGTTCTATGCATTATCATCTATAATTCTGTTGTGTCTCTTCAGGATGCTCAGGTTGTAGCCATGGCTTCCCAGAGAAATCCACACAATTATTTAAAAGTTCCTGGGATATTCCTTGCTACTCAGTTTATATGAATGTATCTTGTGTATTCAGCAACATGTACAGAAACACATGGACCTAATTTTTCATTGGTGAGTGTAGCAGTCTGGTATTATTTATGAATTCCAAAAATTGATATTGGATTATGTTTGTAAATTGTTCAGTTCCTCTGGGTGTATTAGATTGTATTGAATTCAGAGGTTTCACTCTTACTTGATTAAATTATGATGAGGGCTTTGATTAGGCCACATTGAGTCCCTGCCCTCTTGGTGGGCAGGGACTCACAGAGAAAACGACAAAGCAGAGGAGTTAGTTTGAGTTTTTGGATGCTGGAACCCTGGGAAGTAAAACACAGAGAAGCAGATATGTGAGGAAAGAAGGAAGGCTGCATTAGACACGGCAGAGGCCCAGGGAAGAGAGACAAACCCTTTGCCTGATAGTTTACAGCTGGCCTTGTGGAGAGACCATAGGCAGCTGAACCCAGAGAGAAATGAGCTCCAGGAGAGGGAAGAGACTTAGCCCAGCCTACAGCTGATATTGGAAGAAGCTGGGACCATGGAGCCTTAAGAGGAAGAGGAAGCTTGAACCCTTGCAGACATCAGCAGCCATCTTGCTCCAACATGTGGCAACAGACTTTGGTTAAGGGAAGTAATTTATGCTTTATGGCCTGGTAACTGTAAACTTCTGCCCCAAATAAATACCCTTTATAAAAGCCAACAGATTTCTGGTATTTTGCATCAGCACCCCTTTAGCTGACTAATACAGTGGGTCAGTAGTCAACATTTTGGCATTTCTAATTAAGTCCAACACTGAAACCATGAGTTCCGTTGGGGGGCGCAGTTAGTGGATGAAGGATTTGTCCATATGATATTGCTATAGTCTCTCTAGTGCCCAAATTTGTCTCCTGAACATCTTGAAAAAATCATTATCAGCCCTAACAATTCCACATGTGCTTGGCTAAAGCCTCAGGTTTGCATATATGTTCTTCCCTTATTTCTGTTTATCTTAGTCATCAATTTGTTAATTTGCAGGGTTTTAGCATATCTTGTCACATAAATGCTACTGTCAATAGAATTTATTCTATATTACTATATTGCAGAACTTGTTCCAACTTCATTAAGCCTTTATCTTTTCTTTTTTTAAATTATATACATATTTTTAATATATATATATATTATAAGATGCTTAGATTACATAAATGTTACACAAAAATTACAGGGATTCCCATGTTCCCCACCACTCACACCTCCCATAACATCCCACATAAACATCTTTCATCAATGTGGCTCATTACCTGCAATGGATATACACATACTGGGGCTTTGCCACTAAGCATGGACCATAGTTCTTTTATCCTCCTTATGAGCTTGGATGGTGTTTCCATAGTTATTCTCTACAAATACAGTGAGAGCGACCCAAACATTCACATCACTCTACTCTTTCTCAGCACTCTCCTGAGATTAGAGCCACCCATATTGTTTCAGGGCTTGTTTCGTTTCCTCTCATTGTACTTTTTTTCTGCCTTACTAACATTTGACTTATTTTTACTGTCATATAAAACATAGGTTTAACAGTGATTTTTTTAAATTGAAAATTGCTATCGTGACACCTGCACCTTATAAAAGTGAGAAATATTTCTTAGGTCAACAGTCCTCTCTGTGTTTTTTAGGAATTTAGTTACTGCAAGGAAACTAGTCTGCTTAAGATCATTTTGTCAACCTACACTTTCCAAATAAATGCTGATTGTGCAGTTTCCACAAAATTTCTCTCAGTCTATTACTCAAAATGACAGAATAGTTAGAAATTAAAATGAATTTAAATTTGTTACCTAAACAGGTTAATAAATTAAATCTCAATCTTTTCTAAATTAGAGTTGAATTATTTAAATGGTTACTTGGATATTTTGTGGATATTCTGTAGATATTCTGCTTCTATATTTATTGGGAAAATGTATAGTAGGATACATATTCCATATATGGTAGGATAAGCTTCCTTTTTCCTCTGCTGTATTGCTACCATTAATTAATTTATTTTTAAATAAATGTTATTTTTAGAGAAGTTTTATAATTACAGAAAAATTACACTGAAAATATAGGTACTTCCCATATAACTCCACCTACCCACATATGTAATTCCCCTTATTATTAATATCTTGTATTAGTGTATTACATTTGTTACAATTGATAAACCAATATTCAGGCATTACTACTAACCAATGTCTATAGTTTACATTATGGTTTACACTTTGTATGGTACGGTTTTACAGGTTTTGACAAAATACATGCCATCTGTCCATCATTGCAGTATCATACAGAACAATTTCACTGCTCTGAATATGCCCTGTGTTCCACCTATTCATTCCTCCCCCTCCCTTCTGAACCCCTGGCAACCACTCTCTTTCTACTAGCGTTACAAGTTCTTCCCTTAACACTAGCTAAAAACTACAATAACAATAAATCTTCTCTGACCCATGGTTACATTCTCCCCTTAAATTTGCTCATTCCTCAATCTTGAGGGATTTAGGATGATGTCCATTGTGACTGCTTCAGGCTGAAAGGTGACTTAGATATTATGAGGCATGTGGAAGGAATTGTTTTGCTTGCAATTGTAGATTCTCTGTTTTTTGAGATGGGACTTGTCCATCATCATCATTTTGTTAGTTGTCCAGGGCAAGCCCAAAGAACTGGAGAGTAGTCTGAAACAAATTCCAGATATTATGTTTTGATCTTTAAATATTTTATTAAGTGTTTTAAAATGGTAAAGACACCTCTAAAAGTATAATCATAATATCATTATACCATCTAAATAATAAATAGTAATTCCTTAGAATATTTAAAAATCCAGTGCTTAAATATTCCCAATCGTCTATTTTTTATTTCAGTTTGTTTTATATCCTGTGATGTGTTCCTCTGTTTGGCATATACTCTGTTCTCTGCATTTCCTGTCAGCTTATATGTAGGCATAAAGGTTTAATCAGATTCAGGGATTTTTTTTAAAAAAATGTATTTCATTTATCCAGAATTATTTTATGAGGGTTATCTTTTACTGTCATCAGGAGGTACTTAATGTGTGGTTGTCCTTCATTTTATGATATTAGCAAACATTGATGATCATTGTCTAGATCTATTATTCCATTACAGGTTTAAAAAATGAGCATATTCTAATTTTATTTCATATTCCTTTAAAAAACGTCTGGAATACTGCTGTGAAAGGAAGCTTCCCTTTCATCAACTGTTTGATTTGGTTATTCCAAAGTTGTTCATACAGAAAAGGCTTGATTATTTTCCTCATGTAGCAGTTTTCAATAAAATTAGTTGCTTTTCTAGCACCCCTCTAAAGGAACCAATAAAAAATGTAGTTTTAGTGTCCTTATGAATGCATTTAATTTATTTCAACTGATTGCAGTCATTATTCTTACTGAGGTTCAAATTATCTCACCTGTAGCCAGTGGAAGACTCTTCAGGTTGACTCCTAAGTCCATTTGACATGACCACAGGAGTTTTAACAGCTTTATTGCTTTCTATTATAAAATGTTCCAGAATTATCTTGTATATCTCCTTTCCTAGTTTTATAATCACCTATTTATTCCTGGAGGTTTGATTTATTTTTAGTAGGGAAGGTATTAATTACAAGATTCCAGGTACTACAGGTGTTCATTACTGCCAGAATGATCTTTTTGTCTTAGCCTTTACAGTAGACAAGGAGTTAAGGAAAATGTACCATTTTTTTTAAATTAAAAAAGCATCTTAACTTCATACCAATATTTCAAATTAAAATTTGGTTTAAAAAGTTTTGCTTAACACCATTCCTTTTATATTTTTGTCTATTTTTCATATGCCATAAACCTTGTTTTCTAATGATATGTACATACTTGTTTGACCTACCAATAATATATACATATATAATTTCTTAAAGATGTCATTTTGATTGTCTTTTTGTTCTTTAGAAACTATTAAATTAATGTTTATTCCCCTGAACTTTCCCAAACAAACAAATGGATCACTTACTGGAGACTTTTGAGTTAAGATCCTAGCTCTAGGATGCTTCTCTAACAGACCATTAAAATGTAATTACCAACCTTGGTTATATTCCAGAAGCCACATGATTTTGAGTATTGGGAAGAAAAAAGCAGTGCCAGATCAGCTCTAAAGGCCCATTACTAAAACCTTATGTTTGCTTAATGTGTAAAAATTTTCTATTTTACCTAGTGCCCTTTTTGTTAAAACTACTCCATCTCCTTTCATTTAAGTGTCAGCTAGTTAAGGTTTTCTTTGGTTTTGTTTTTCATTGCAAAGCTTATAAGGAGAATACATCAACCCACATCTGATAAGGTAATAAGAGTGGGATCTTATCCCTTTGCTTATGAAAAAATTTAGGAGAGGTTCACCTTGATCTTTAATAGAGACCATCATTCTAGGATCTATTAATGGATGTAGCCAGTATATTGACTTCTATAATATTTTAGAGAATTCTTCTGGATCAGAGAGCATACATATTATGATGAAACACCTAAGATATTTTTGTGTATACTTGAACTCAAAATCTCCCTGCAGTTAATTCCTAAGCCATTGCTTCATTTTTCAGAGTGGTTGATATACCCTGGAATTCACAAATCTAGGCAAGATGTTCCACTCAGCCAACCCATGCCCCTTACCTTGAGATAAGTATTTTTCATTTTTGGATAACTTTGAATTAGCAATTACACAAACGAAGAGAATCATTATTGCTTAATCTCAGGGACCATCATTATAAAATTGGCAATATGTTTCACTGATTCACTATTGAACATTCTGTTTTTCTTCCAAAGGGAGAAAATAAAATACAAATATATATAGTATTGTCTTTTTTCCACTTTCTATTCATCTATCCATGAAAAAAAGATAACTGATTTGGCACAATCTTACTCAATTTTGGCATGCTGGTAATTAAACCTTTAGTCTTTAAGAGTTATTATTAATATGGTTTCATTATGCTTAACTCTCTCTTCATAAGCTGCCAATAAACTTTTTTTTTTTTACCGGGAGGTCCCGGGGATCGAACCCAGGTCCCTCCATATGGGAGATGGATGCCCAACCAGTTGAGCTACATCCGACCCCCGCCAATAAACTTTTAAAGGATTTCTCTAATGCAGGAAAGCAACAAAGTAAACAACAAATGAATAATTCTGTTTTTTATAACTTTTACTTAAATATTATTTTATGAAGTGAACTGAAGATATGGTAATATGGAATTTTTGCAGGAAAATGGTTGTAGCAGTCTGACTAATTGTATAAGTGAATGAAAATCTTAAAAAAATTTTTTTATTAGAGAAGTTGTGAGCTTACAAACCATCATGCATAATGTGCGAAATTCCCATATATCACCCCTCCACCAACACCTACATTGTTGTGGAACATTTGTTACAGATTATGGAAGAACATGGTCAAACTATTACCACTAATTATGGTCCATTGCTTATATTTGGTGTATTTTTCCATATATCTCCTACTAGTAACACTATGTATTAGCATTTTACATTTGTTATAGTTCAAAAGAGAACACTATCATATTTATACTGTTAACCACAAACCTTGTTTTCTATTTTTAAATTTATTTTGGTAAGTTAAAGGATGAGCCTGTTTTTCTCACAGTGGTAAAATAGGATTGTCAGTATTTCTAAAACTAATAAATCACCCACAATACAGGTTAAGTCGTAAACAATTGTCCTCTTACAATGCTCTTCTGCTACCTTAGATTCCATAATTTAAAATGAAAATTTTAAGTGAATTATCCAGAAAATATTACTAGAATAAAGGATGGTGGAACCCATGTGATGGAGGTGGAACCCATGTGATGGAGGTGGAAGTAGGATGATTTCTTTAAATAGGGAATGAAATGTCTGTAGGTTGTCCCAAAATGGAACTCCAATTTTGAAATTTAGGGCAGTGATCACTAATGGAGGGAACTTCCCAGCTGGCACACTTAGGTCATGCACTCTCAGCACCAATACACCCTAGCTATTTCAGAGACTGAACAAACTTGGGGGAAATAAACTCATTTAAATAAATCTCCAGGATTTTCAACTGCTTAATTTTGTTTTACTCATTTTGAAAGGATCTTTTACAGACAGTGAGTGCTATTAAAACAGGATTGTTCTTGCCCTGGGTTATATCATTGTTTCAGTCAGCCAAAGGGATGCTGATGCAAAGTACCAGAACTCTGTTGGCTTTTATAAAGGGTATTTATTTGGGGTAGAAGCTTACAGTCACAAGGCCCTAAAGAGCCCAACTCAAGGTATCATAAGAGGTACTTTCTCACCCAAAGTCAATGGCCAGGTGTTGAAGCAAAATGGCAGGTGATGCCTACTAGGGTTCAGCATTCCTTCTTTCCTCTTAAGGCTCCATGGTCCCAGCTTCTTCCTATTTCAGCTGTAGGCTGACATAAAGCCCATCTCTCTTCCCAGGGCTCATCTATTTCCTGGCTCAGCTGCTCTGGTCTCTCCACAAGGTCAGCTGTAAACTGTCAGGTGAACAGCTTGGCTCTCTCCCTGGGTCTCGAGTATCAAAACTAAACTCTCTGTGTTATCCTTCTCCATGTATTACTTACCTGTCTTTGATTGAGCATCCATTTATATGGCCCACAGTTGTAGGCTAGCTGGGGGGTTGTGGGGGACGGGACTCAAACCCAGTCACCCTAATGACATAGTCAAATAAAAGCCCTAATCTTGATTTAATAAAGTAAAAGTGAAACCTCTGAGTCTAATACAATCTAATATGCCCAGAGGAACAGACCAGTTTACAAACACAATCCAATATCTATTTTTAGAATTCATATACTATACCAAACTGCCACAATAACTATACCAAACTGCCACAATCATTAACCCTTAGGACATTCTGTATTTGAATCTGACTAATCCATTTTGCTAGAATTGTGCAACAGTTACATATTTAATTTTGATAGGTAGTTCATTGCTTATTTCTCCTTCATTGATACCTTGGAAGACTTAAGGAAAAAGAATCTTAACATAAGACTCTAAATAGATTGAGGACATAAGGTTGATATTACACTGAAAAATAATATGATTCAGCATTTTGGTGATAAGTAGAGAAACAAGCATGGTGCCATGAGAATGAGATAAGCTTGGGGATTTTTTTTACCATATAATAAACTTTATTTTTAGAGAAGTTTTAGATTGCATAAAAGTTACATCGAATATATAGGGGATTCCCATATACCCCACCCTCTCCCCACCCCATTTTCCCCTATTAGTAACATCTTACATCATTGTGGTACATTCGTTATACTTGATGAATAAATATTGAAACATTGCTACTAACCAAGGTCTATAGTTTACATTATGGTTTACACTTTTGACTGTACAATTTTATAGGATTTGAGAAAATGAATAATGGCCTGTATTGTTCAATGCAATATCATGCAGAACAATTTCATTGCCCTAAAAATGCCCCATTTTTCACGCATTCTTTCCTGCCCCTCCCCACAAATTCTTCCATTACTACAATAATAATAAGTCTACTTTGGTCCATGATTGCATTCCCCCCTTATGTTTGTTCATTCCTCAATCTTGAGGATTCTGGGATGGTGATGCCCACTCCACTTCAGATTGATAGGGGGCTTAGATTTTATGGGGCAGATGGAAGGAAATGTTTTGCTTGCAGTTGTAGACACTCTTTGTTTTTGGGGTTGGGGGTTGTCCATTATCATCATTTTGTTAGTTGTCCTGGGTGAGTCTGATGAATTGGAAAGTAAGTGTTGGCTGCAACTCTCCTGAGATTCAGGGCTCAACCGGCATGTGAACAGAGCAAAGATTTAAGTCTCTTGGACATATATTTAATCAGTATAGTGCTAATTGTACATTCAAATAAAAGGGGTAGAAGAATCATGTTTAGGGAAATTATAAAGGAGTCTAACTCTGTTAAATTGGAGAAAAAGTATCATATATTTCAAGGTAAGGAACCAACAGGCTGCTGATTTCATAGGGTTGTGCCCCTTGCCTATAGTATCTGGATGTCTCTAAAGCCCTCAGGAGCACCCCTGTTTGAAATTTTGTTTACTTGTGGTAGTTAGTGAGATCCGCCTGTGAGGTGCATAAGTGTAACCGCTGGAATGACATCCTGACTCACTTTGAAATCTCTTAGCCATAAAAACTCTTTTGTATTTAATGTTTCCCCCTTTTGGTCTTGGTCTTTTTCCAAACGCATCATTGTTTGGTGTTTGGTATTAATCCCTTTGTACCAGGGAGGCTCATCCCTGGGAGTCATGTCCCATGCCGAGGGGGGAAGGTAGTGAGTTTATTTGCTGAGTTTGGCTTAGAGAAAGTCCACATATGAGTAATGAGGAGGTTTTTAGGAGGTAGCTCTTAGGCAATAGTTATTATTAGGCTAAGCTTCAATTTTATAAGAATAAGGTTGATAAGTACAAGCATTGATATTGTCAGCTTGGCATATTGGTCTATTTTCCTTTTATTAGGCCCTGCCTATGTACTCTAGAGTTTCTTGCCACTCTATTTGAGAATGTAGCATGACTTCCCAGGATAGGAGTTTTATATTTTGTTGGTTATTGTGTGGGTCTCCACCCAGTGAGATTGCATCCTATGTGATAAGGAGTTATTTTGGCTGGATACCTGAATTTGGTTGGATAGGACTAAAGGATCACATTGGGGTCTATAGACCAGAGTTAAATCCTATTGTGGGATTCTCCAATAAAGTAGAAAGCAGTGAGTGCAGGAAAGAAAAGGTGACATATGATCCATTAGGAAAAGATGAGGTTCACGTATTATCAGACTACAAATAAATATCAAGTCCAAAAGGCCACAATTAGGGTTGCTTTTTCTTTGGGGGGGGGTGGATAATGAGCCAAGAGTCCCACACCCCAGCTTTCATTCCCTGCTACTTAGCACAACATTTGAAATTATGCTAATTGACATTCAGTGGGGATGAGAGTCTGAACAGGTAAATAAGATGAAAACCTGTGAAATTATCATTAATGCTAGTGGGATTTTTGCATCTCTTATTTGTGGATTGTTTGAAAGTTTGAGGAGGAAGATATATATGTTTGTGGGATATGCTCTTCTTTAGCCAGCCATTTAAACTTTCTATACAGGGCTGGAGCTAAGATCTAATAGTCTCCAAGAAAGCAAATACCAATGTTTACAGTGGGAGATGGGATATGAAAAATCAAGCTACTATTCCTCATAAAAATTTCCTTAGTCATCCTGAAACAATTGCTTCTTGGCAGGCTCTAGCCAGAAGTCTTAGTTTTCCTGAGCTGCTATCACAAATCTACAAACTGGTGGTATTTTGGTGTAAATAGCATTAATTTATTCGCTCACAATTTTGAGGCGGAGTTAACATGGAAGTGAATGAGTTTCTGTCAAAGTGTAAATGTATTTGAGTCTATCCCAGCTTAATAAGAAGAGTTTGAAATTTGCCTAAATTTGGCACAAGGAGTTTTTGATATGGGTAAAGAAGGAAAAAGAAGTTGCAGGGAATTATGACTTAATTTGCTGTGTGTGGATTTTACTCATTTCCATTGGTCAGCAATATATTCAAACTATGGTTAGCACACGCATAACCAAGGCTTCAAGCACCTGTAAAAAGAAAACTAGCAGATGCTCTTAATCATATTTAGTCTAGACAGTAGAGATATTTGATAGAGTGAAATAAGAAGAAATAATGGACTTTTTAAATTAATAGAAAGACTCATTGAAGTTACATCCCACCTATATCTGCCCCCCACCTCCCATTAATCATTTAAAGGAAATATGAATGTCTTCTTCTTTTGTCACCTGGTTCACTGATCCTCTTTATTTCCATCAAATCAATGCTCTTTAACTGGCCTTTGCCATATATTGTACTTCCTTATACTAGAGCTTATTAATACAAGCATCTTCTAAGACCTGAGTTTATTCAGTTCCTGTGTTCAGGGGTCTAGAGGTTTGACAGATCTGTGATGTCAAATTCTATTTGGTTCCCTAGTTTAATATACAGAGTTGTGAAAGTTCTTGGTAGTGACAGATTTTGTCTGAATCTATTTGGTTACTGAAAATAGGTAATAAGAGTTCAAATACTAAGGGCTGATTACAATTATGGATAATTCTTAGACCCCCTTTCAGCAATTTCTCAGTATTCATAGTACATTTTCCATGGTATTGATTATTTTTAAATGTTGAGCTTAATGTCAGCCTAGATATTTACTAATACTGAATTTAACAGCAGAAATATGCTCTTGCTAAATAACCTAGTGTTTCTTATTGTATATAAGTATTTAGTAAATGACATTTCATTTATTCCATCATGTAAATTTGATTCAATTGAACTTTTTTGTTATGCTTATGTATTTTTTTTATTAACTAAGTCCATCGGGAGTTTCTAGTTCCATGCTTTGGCACATTAGATTCTCTGTCTCTTCTTCCTCTGAAAATCATCTACAAACGCATTTATAAATGCATTGCTGATCGAGGAAAAAAAGTAAGGAAAGCCTTCAGAAGGTAAAAATATAGTAAAGAGCAGGAATCCAGAAAGATAGATGAGCAAGGTTGAGTTCCCTAGTGGCTCTGAGGAAATATGCTTATCTATGGTTAGTTTCATGAGCTTCATTTCAATGCATAATTGGGGCTGTGAGGGACAAAAGGCAAGGCATAGATCCTAGCCAGAGAAGAATAGGAGACCCTCCACATAAATCCATACGAAGAAGAGCTGAGCCTTCTGTGAAAATAAGAGTGAGAAACAAATACTCTGCAGAGGTTTTGGGAATAAGGAGGAAAAAAATCTCCTTTGAGACAATCTACCTATAAATTGACCCTCATGAGGATTTGTTCCTTAGCTTATCCTTACTGATATGGGGGGGGGGGGAGGAGATCTGCCTTGAATATTGTGGCTAATAGCTGTGTGACTGACTTTAAACAAGTCACTTCACCTTTCTGGGTCTCAATTTCCTCATCTGTAAAATAAGATATTGTATAGGTAGGGAAATCTCTTGGAGAATTAAGTAAAAAAAGAAAATTAAAACAACAACAACAACAATATGATCCCATTTATGTAAAAAAAAAAAAAACCCTCAAAATAATAACTGTTTCAAATTATGTATGTGTACATCTGCACCTATACATATCTGCAAATGAAAAGGAAAATATTAGTAAGCACACATATGGAATTAGTAACAGTGGTCACTGCAAGGGAAATAGGATAGGGATGTAGGTAAAGGAGGACTTCATTTTTATTCTCTATATTTCTTTATTATTTGAACTTTTTATACTTGAATTTTTGTATGATTTCTGTTACAAAATGGAATCAAATGAGTGGTAAAAATAAATGATCCATGAGGTTAATGAGAGAGTGGAGGAGGGGAAAGAGATAGGGGAGAAAAAGGGAAGAGAAAGAGAAGAGAAAGACACTTTAAGGAGAGAGTTTGAAACTGAGACCTAACTGACAACTGAGCAATTTAACCCAAGATTCTGGTGGCCAGAATGAACCATTTCTACTTTAGAAGTCGAAACAAAGCCCTTTCCTCTCTGTGTATGTCATCAATTATATATGCACAAAAGCATTTCATATCTAGTGTACTTGTGAAGACATATAAAATAATCAGAACTGTGGCTGCTACCTTCACTGTTTCTGTAAATTTTAGAAATGGAGGCTGAGGGTCTCCAAGATAGAAATGCCAATATTCTGGGATGGTTGACTGACTTGCTGTCTCTGAGAAATATTAAAAGAAAGATTATGTACCGCTGTTATACAAAAACAGTTTAATAGTCATTGGGAAGTGTTTTATATTAACTGAAAAGATGGCAAAGGATCATCAGAGTAACTTTTTGCTAAAAATATCACAATTAATTCAATATACATTTAGTGAGTGCCCATTCTATGCCAAAATAATTTTGAGAGTACAGAAATAATTAAGATCCAGTACTTGCTCCTAAGGACCCTATAATCTAAGAGGAAAAATATATAATCAGATAATTGCAATTGCAATTATTTGGTCCATGTTAAACTTGAAAATTTTGCTGGTCCTCAAAATTTAAAAAGTTATCTAAGGAAAGACCTCATAAAACTAAGGAAAAGTGTAATTTTTAGTTCATGCTATTGCAACATTTTTCAATAGTATCATTCTACATATAGCCAAGATGTTTTCAGAAGGAGCAAAATCTAATTAAAGTTTGTTGTAATTTTTTCAGAGTTATTTCTATGAATGAATTTAAGCATTCTGAACTGACTGTAGAAGACAGCAGAGAAAAAAACTGAAACAGAGAATGTGCCTCAGCTTCTTGATGTGATTTCTCTTTAGCTATCTTTTCATGGCCCAAGTCAATTAAATGTTCCCCCAAGTAGTGTATACCTCCAGAGCTGTACTGAACTGAATGAAGAGTTAAATGGCTATTTGGGGGCCCTTTGTCTTATTATTTTTTTCAATCATATTTTTCTAAATAACAATTTAGGAAAAAAAATAGTCATACTGTGCTAAGCTTCTTACTTCCTAACAAGTCATTCCTTCCAAAAGCATTTCAACTTTATGGGGTCATATATTTACTCAGAAGAATATTTAAGAGAGTGATGGAAAAAATGTTTCAATGGGCTTACATGTCAGATACTTTCCTAAAGTGAGCATTGATCAAAGACTTTGTGAAAGCACATCAATTTGGGTAGTTCTTCCAGGCTTTGAATACTGATAACTTGTGTTTCTCTGATGATTGGTAGAAGTATGTACATTAGCATGTGTTTGAGATACATACACATACAAAAATAATATGATGTAAATGAAAGAACTGCAGAATAAGAACAGAGGAGAGGTAGGCGATTGTCACTTATTGCTGTGTTTGGAAAAGTTCTTTAACGTATCTGAACCTCATAAATAAAATGGAGAATTTATCAATCAGTTTCTCAACAGGTAACAGCACACAAATTCAGACAGTTTATTTATAGAGATATTGGCAGGGTTGACAGAATCAATACAAGAAGAAGCCAGGACCTGAATACAGAGGGAAGCCATTAGCATAGGAGGCTTGGGGAGGCAAGGGGAGAAAAGAGCATTACTGGAGGCTGGTGGGAGTGGGACCCTGGGAGGAAGGACTCTAGATCAGGAGCTGAGGTGACAGAGGGACATAGCTTCTGCGAGGACCACGATACTGAGGCAGTGATGGGGCTGGGGAAGAGTACCTCTTCTCCTGCCCTCTGATCTCTGGGTCATGCCTACCATTGGCTGAACCCAATTAGAAGCCAGAGAGTAAAGGAGCTTGGGTGATACAGACTGTGGAGTTTGTCTTTTGGTGTCACAGGGAAGTGAAGAGAAGGGTGGAGAATGAATCTTGTGGGAGAGATTCCCACAGAACACCGGGAAAGGGAATATTAGTGGCAATTGCTCACGATTGGTCCAGTTTTAAGGAAGATTTTGTATTACAAGTTCTTTATAAACTGTAATAAGCTCTAACCAGGTGAGATAAGATTAAATACTTTTAATGGTCCTATAAACTCCTCTACTGTCATAAAAGAATATTTGGAGCTACTGACTGTTGCTTCCCTTTCCTACTGAGTAATTATTAAACCATTTCCCCACTTCTTTTCTACAAGACTGCTCTTGAAATTTATTCTGAACACATTTTAACAGGTTAAAACTACTGAGTATGGGAAGGGAACAGCTTCCACTATGGTTTGTCCTAGCAATCACACCCCAATTCCAGCCCAGGAATGACCCTAATTGTAGATATTATCTCAAAATATCTATCATCAGCTATATTGCATTTTCTTCCTCTGATGCCTCTGGAATGAACACTTCCACAATGAAATAATCTCATGCTATATTACTTATCATCTTAGTTCTGCTATGAATTTTATTAATAGCTTAATAAGGGTTTGCATTTTATGAAAGAAGGTGGAGTGATTGGCATGGGAAACAAATGTTATTACTACTGAACAACTTTTAATGTCAGAATTTTCTCATGTCAATAACAGGTATGCCCCTTGCATTTCTGCCAGATGTGCCATGGCAAACCTGCTGGACACTTGCCTGAGCCTTGGTTAGTGTATGACTCTCATCACAGCTATCTCCTGGGCTGTCATGTAAGCAAATTCTAGACCCAGTGCATAATAGCACAGTGATTTTTGCACAGAGGGTTAAGTAAATCAATAACATTAGCACATTCAATTTTGGCAAAAAATATGGGAGCTAACCTTTTATGATATTTCCAAACTTTGACTGGATATGATCAAAATGTATTCAACATATAACATTTTATCTACCTCTTATATTTTTCCCCACAACAGTACCCACGGATTTAAGTCCCAAAAGATAACCTGTGACCTGAATTACACCCCTCATTTCATCTCCAGATCCCTAAAATCTTGATTGGGATGTTCCATCATATTATATCCCAGTTAATGGTTAAACAAGTTAAACAATTATTACCTCAGATAAGAAAAAATCCAGGAGAAGGTGATTCCAGGGAAGGTTCAGTAACTCAGTGAAGTCTATCAGAGACCCCCCTTTTTTTTTCTTCCATTTTCATACTCTGCCATTTGTGTGGTGATATTGCTCCCCATTCTCACAAGATAGTGGCAGCAGCTTTGGGAATAAAGTAATTTCTCTTCTTTATCCTTTTATCAGGGAGAAAATCTTATTCTGTATGTCCAAACAGATTTTTTTCTTGTCTAATTGTATAGGACCACTCACTCTAATCACTGGCAAAGGGATTTGGGCTTTCATGATTGGCTAAGATGAATTGTGATTTAGCTGGGACTGGGGCTGGGCCCACCTCCCTTGAGCCAAAGATCAAGATTTCTGGACAAGATCAGTGCAAGGAAGATGGGGAGGATTATTGTTGAGTAAGAGAACAGAAAGTTCTGCCAGACACTAGTATTTTTGTGTTGTCTGGTATCCAGTGGCTTAGAGTTGCCACAATCCCTTTTTCATGAATTTTGTCTCATTCTATTCTCTGTCCACATACAGCTAGTCTCTTCCTGTCAAAGTGGTCTTTAAATGACAAGAGCCATCTGCTTCTATTGGTGATTCTGAGTCTAAACTCTTAGATCAGCATGCAGGAGAGCATAGTTGGGGGTTGAAGAAGCAACATAAGAACTAGAGTGACTTGTGCTCCCCCAGATTTTACCACTGAATCCACTGCTTTGATAGATACCATAGACTCATTCTCTCAATTCCCATTGCAATTCCCTTCTCTATCTCCCTATATTATAGATAATGGGCAGTAAATTTTTCACCTCTGTATGTCTATGGTGGTCATGGGACATATTTCTGGCAAGGAGATGTAAACCCAAGTGTCTGAGAAGGACTTCCTATTTCAAATAAGGCAAAACTTTGTTAGGATAAGACAATTTTGCCTTTTGGCTTTTATCTTTTGTCATTGCTCCTTGAATCTGCGCAGACACAGGTGCATGAGTGGAGGTGCAGCAGCCATCTTACAATCATAAGTTTGAAAGCCCATGCCAAGGATGGCTAAACAGAAAGAGGAGTAGGATGAATCCCTGTAGATGTTACTAAGCCTCCTTACCAACCGTAGAGTGCTTATCATAGGACTCCTGGGCAGTAGGTAAAAAACAACAAAAACAAAGAAACAAAATCCTCTCATTGTTTAAGCCATTATTTTAGGGTTACAGACTATAAGATGTAATTCCCAGTTTTAATTTCAAGAGTGAAGGTCCATAAGCACAGTCATCAATATAAAGGGCCTGTCCGTGGACCATGCTCCTCACTAGTCACTGCCCCTGTACTCGGGGGATTCTTGCTGACCCATTAGAGAATGTGGCAGAGCTCCCCAGGGTGGGAATTTGATATTCCTTTGGTTATTGTGTGAATCTCCACCCACTGTGACAATGCCCCATGAATATGTGAACACATTTATATACCTTATATGTATGCCCAGGTGAGCTTCCTCCCATGTATCCCCTGTCACTGACACCTGGCACCAATGATTCTCTCCTGCCACAGTTGTAACCCTTATGTAATGCAAAACTTCTTCAAAAATGAAGCCAATAAAATAGCCAAATACAATTAGTAAGAAAATAAATAATAATGATAGTTTTAAAAATAAGAAATAAAATACAAATTAAAAAAATAAAAATAAAATATAAAAACTTGGGATAATAAAAGTAATGAAAAAATATTTAATTTTTTTTTTACATTTTCCCTTTCATCACTATAAGATCTGTTGTCCTATATGTAAGGTGACATTGTCTTCTGTTTATTCCCCCAGTGTCTTAATTTTTTTTTTTTCATTTTGTCCTTAAAGTTTTAGGTTACAGAAAAGTCATGTATTGAATAGAGAGGACTCCCATATACCCAACATCCTAATTGATATGGTAGCTGTCTAGTTTGTTTGTTTGTCTGCCTGTCTAGGGCTGATTATGTTCTCATGGAATCCTATAAAACATGTTCCATCTTGCTGGAAACAAATCCAATGTTATTAAAATACAATTTTTGGACATGTAGCTGGTCATTTCTCTGCTCAAGAGACTTCTAAGATATATGACACCCATAGTTTCTACCAGATGGCCCCTGCCCAAGGTTCCAGATTTATCGCTTACCTTCCTCCTACATATAAAATGTCCATACCAGATATTTCCCTCCATTGCCATATGCTTTGTTTTCCTACCTGCCACTTACTTCATTCATTATGTTTTCCCAGACTATCTTTTAATACTTTCTTTAATTGTCAAAAATATATCCTTCTTGCTATGGTAGATAGGAATGTGGGTGAGTGAGGAGTGGTCAACACAGTGGGAAGATAAGGTCCCAGGTATTGCAAAGGAGTAGGCTAACACGTTTCTAGTCAGTAGTTGTTCTTTTCATACAATCATCCCCATATAGTTCTGATCTGGTCAGGTGGGGGTTAGAGTGATGTCACTTTAAGCTTAGAGATGACATTTGGATTTGGATATTTAGGATTGGTTATTGAGATGGCTAAAGGAATCTAAGTAACTCTTAGGTAAAAATCACCTTTGGTTGACACAGACTTAACATTTCAAAAGTGTTACCTTTTTTAAAAAAACATCAGTTTAGTCAAGAGAAGCAATGCTGTCTCAGAACCTGTGCTCTAGTGCAGCTGGCAGATGGCACGTAAGTTGCCTGGAGCCCTGTGGCCCAGGCAGTACCCCAAGTGCACTGACTCCTCTGTTTATGCCCTTTTAAGTCTAACTTATTTGGGGAAACATAAGGGTACCATAGAGAGAACCTAAATTATGTGTTGAGCCTAAAAATTTGCCAGAATAAGGCACTTGTTGAAGGAGTTGTAGGAAAATGGCTTGAAATTGTCTCAGTCTATTTTATTCTAGTTAAGTCAAAGCTTAATTATTTGCAGAGAAAAGTCTTTTAGACTTGGAGCAGCAGAACACTGTAGAACACTGTATGTATATGTATTGTCTTCCTCTTTGGAAGAATCTAAGATTGCTGTGTTCTGGTAGATAGTGAAAGATGCCAAAGTTATGAGCTTGTTTTTCTGTTTTAAAAAAAAGGAATCCAATGGTGCCAAAAAATTTTTTAGGGTCTTATTAAAACATCACTCTTAATTAGTTTCCAATATTCTGAGGCTGTAGAAAGTCAAACTCTTGAACTTGGGTGTGATGATATCAGAGCCAGGATTTTTCTGGCTTCCTGAGCCACAGGCACAGGACCCATGTACCACTCCACACCACTCCACCAGTGTTTCTACCTGACTTTTGGCAGAAGTCATCTATCTCATGTTAGCATCTGACAGGTCTCTGAAAAAGAATAGCAATAACCTACTGGGGCGTGAGTGAGGCAGGGAGCTACCTCTAGAACAAAGGTTCTTGACCTTAACAAGGGTTTCATAGACCCCTTTGCCAGTCAGGTGAAAACCATGGACCCCTTCTCAGAATGTAGCGGCAGATACTTTTATGATGCTCAACTAGCGTCGGGTCTAAAAACTACCGTAATTTCAAAGTACGGATGAGAGTAAGCGATTTTTCGATATATGCAACAATTTATAATGTGATAAGAAATGAACACTACTGTAATTTATTGCATACATTCATAAGTGAAGGAAATGCTAGAAATCAGTTAAAAGTCAGAGAAAATAAAGATAAGTTGATTTTTTTCAAATTCAAGCTCACAGGCCGCCTGAAATCTTTCCATAGACCTCTTGGGGATCCATGGATCTCTGGTTAAGAAACCCTGCTCTAGAAGAAAACATTTTTCATAAACCACTCAGAAGTATTATCCTTACAGAAACATTGCAATTGCCTGCACATGTTACTTGAATAAAAACTAAGGTGAAGGTGTTAAAAAAAAAATGGCCATATCCACTCCCCCAAAGTGTATTCTTCTTTATGACCTAATTCAAATGACATCTTTTCTAAGAAGACTTATAGTGCTTGAAACATTGTCCAGCACATAGTAAGTGCCAGTGTTAGCTATTATTAGTATCTCTCCTCCCTGCATTATGTGAAATGTAATTTAATTAGATATAAATTATGCTGTTTAAAAAATACTTTCATATGCAACTACTTCCCCCAGAAGATTTTAAACTCTTTGAAGATAGACTTGAACTCTCATTATAGGTGTTCGATTGATACATTTTACTATATTTAAGTTGACTTGAATTGGATGGCAGAACTACTTTAGTTCTAGTCTTAGGAGGACAGTTAAAACGAATCTGTGATGTGGGAATCACTAGCAGTTTGGGAATACATAGCTGCTTTGTGTACTGTTCTTCACACAGATATGTAAATACCTACATTTAGTTAAATTTGAGCCATTTCTAGGATTCAATTTTCTTAATTTTCCTAATTCCCTCTTGTCTTCTCTCAGCTATGTACAGCAGGGGAAACAGAGAGTGAGAGGTGATGAATTTTCTTGTTTGTTTGTTTGTTTTTTATTACTAGTATTGAAAAAATGAAAATGCTTTAATAATGATTGACATGATGAATGCACAACTATGTGATTATACTAAATACCACTGATTGTATGCTTTGGATAAATTGTATGCCTTATTAATATGTATCAAAAATTGATTTGTTTAAAAACAAAACAAAACAATAGTTAATGCAATGTATACATTTTCTTTTTTTCTTCATTATGAAGTACATTTATTCCAAGGTCCATGAAATCATAAATGGCAAATTAATCATTATGTTAAAAGTTGTAACAACTGAGATAAACTCTTGGCACTGGTAGACTACTCATAAGAAAAATGACATTACTTTGTTAAATAATGGCAAGTAATGTGCAGATTGATAACAATGCTAATTTTTTTTTTTTCTTAGATAAGGTGGTATGATGGTTAAGTTCATGTGTCAATTTGGCTAGGTTATGGTGTTCAGTTATTTGGTCAAGCAAGCACTGGCCTGATTCTTAAAATGATGATATTTCTTGGACTTAAATCATCAGTAAGCTGATTGCATCTATGGCTGATTGCATCTACAATCAACTGAGGAGATTAACTTCAACAATGAGAGAAGTCTCACCCAATCAGTTGAAGGCCTTCAAAGGAGAAGTGATGATATCAGTGATCAGAAGAGGGGAATTTCCATCTCTACTTCAGCCAGCTAGCTTATCCTCTAGAATTCATCCAAAACCTTCATTGGATTTTCCATCTTGTGGCCTGCCTTATGGAATTTGGACTTGCCTATCCCCACAGTTATGTGGGGACAATTCCTAGAATAAATTTGATAATATTTATAAAATATATACAGGCATACCTTGCTGTATTGCACTTCACTTTTTTGTGCTTCACTGATATTGTGTTTTTTACAAATTGCAGGTTTGTGGCAACCCTGTACTGAACAAGGCTATCGGGGCCATTTTTCCAAAGCATGTGCTCACTTTGTGCCTCTGTCACATTTTAATTAAGTTATGTCTGCTTTTTAGATATAAAGCTTTTGCACACTTAATAGACCATACTTTAGTGTAAACATAACTTTTATATGTACTTGGAAACTAAAAAAATTTGTGTGACTCCCTTCATTGTGATATTCCCTTTTTTGTGGTGGTCTAGAACCAAGTCTGCAATATCTCTGAGGTATGCCTGTAGATATATTTCTTGTTGGCTCTGTTTTTCCTAGAGAACCCTGGCTAATACAAATGATATTGAATGATCATCAGTAATGCTAAACAGAACTGTTAAGTTGTGATTTCAGTGAAAGATGTCTTTGGTTTAATTCTATTTTCAGGCCAGTACCTATTTGGTATTTGTGGCAGTTTGAGATTATTTTGTGAATCTCAAAAAGAGAAAGATTATGTTTGTAAACTAATCTATTATTCTAGGTGTGATACCCTTTTATTGCATTACATTCATTTGAGGGGCCTTTGATTAGATTACCTGTTAAGATTGCTTTAGGGCTTTTAACTGGACTACATCAGAAAAGTGTGACTCAGGTTGAGTCCCCACCCTCTTGCTGGATCTAATATAACCAGACTCACATGGACAGACAGACACAGGAAGAGAGAGCTCTGTCATTTTTGATCCTGCCATGTGACAGAAAGGAGAAGGCTCAAACAGCTGAGTCATTTGCCTGACAGTTTACATCTGAGCATGGGAAGAGATATAGGAGGCTTGGAAAGAGACAAGCTCTATGCCAGCTTCAGCTGAAATTGGGTAGAAAGCAGAGCAGCTGAGCCTGAGAGAAGATGCTTGGAGGGGAAGGAGAAACCTGGGCAGAGATCAGCAGCCATCTTGCTTCACCATGTGGCAACACGCCAGGATCAACAGAAGCTGATTTTGGTGAGAAAGCATCTCTGCTAGTGCCTTGGTTTGGAAACTTTTCATGGCCTTGGAACTGTAAACTTTTACCCCAAATAAATCCTCTTTATAGAAGCCAACAGATTTCTGGTACTTTTTATCAGCACACTTTTGGCAGACTAATACAGTACTCAATGTATATATTTAGATAAAGCCAATTGGGGTAAGATATTTGGCCATTAACAGATGGTTTCTTTTTCTTACGTGCTGATGCAATTCACCTTCTTGATCTACAGATGCATTCCTTTTATAGATCAATAATGAAGTTTATAGTGTAGCAAAGAAATATTTTTTACTTGTTTTTTTCACACCAGCATACCAGAATATGTGCCTTTTAACTCATAGGCTATCACATAAGTAGCAGAATGTGGATTTTGCATTATTTATATTTAGGGATTAAGTTGAACTATAGACACCTCCCTTCCAAGATTTCCTGGGGTCCAATAATTTATATATGTGAAATTGTGGTTCTGGTAGATCATGAAACTGGAATATTTTGTTTACTCATATAAAATTCATGGTCTATTGTGAGATTTGGCCAAGGCCTAACTTAATTTCTCTCCTGTACCTTTCCAAGTCTTCCCAGATCACACAAGAATGCTGTTCTCCAGAAGACTTGGATCTGCTTCATTCCTGACAGGTTTCTAGCTTATTTAGCAAGTGGAAACCCAATAACTGTTTTTACATGTAAATTATATAATTCCTAACTGACTCCTTCAACACCCTGGTTCTCTGATCAGCGGTATTAACTTCTGTAACATCTGCCATTTTGGTTTTCATTTGTCATTCTGCAAAGCACTTAAATCCTTTGATACTCTGTCTCCCATGCCACCAGTTCACCAGCACCAAAGGGGTGCTGATGCAAAATACTGGAAATCTGTTGGTTTTTATAAAGGGTATTTATTTGGGGTAGAAGATTATGGTTATCAAGCCATAAAGCATACGTTACTTCCCTCACCAAAGTCTGTGGCCACATGTTGGAGCAAGATGGTTGCCGACATTCAGCCTTCCTCTTCCTCTTAAGGCTCCGTGGTCCCAGCTTCTTCTAATATCAGCTGTAGGCCCTCAGGCTCTCTAGGCTTTGTCTCTCTCCCCAGGGGTCGATTCTCTTTGGGCTCAGGCTTGCTTCTCTCCATAAGGTCAGCTGTAGACTTTCAGGTAAATGGCTCATCTCTCTTCCCGGGGCCTCTACTGTGTCTGTGGAACTGTCTCTATTCCTCTGTGTTCTTCTCCTGTGTGTTTACTTCCCAGTCTCCAGCTCAAAACTCCCAACTCTACCCTTTGCCATGTCTTTTCTCTGTGAGTCCCCACCCACCAAGGAGGTGAGGATGCAATGCCCTACTGATGTGGCCCTATCAAAGTCTTAATCATTATTTAATCAAGTAAAACTGAAACCTCTGAGTCCAATTTAATCTAATATGCCTGGAGGGACAGACCAGTTTACAAACATAATCCAATATCTATTTTTGGAATACATAAACAATATTAAACTGCTACAAGGAACTTGTCCTGACCCAAAGTCATTTAGTGTGGGCCTGGGTCTCCTTCTAAGTTCCTTTCTGAGGCTTGATGGCTGGCATTGTTACGTATAATCAGCACTTCCAGAACTGTGTCTGCCTCCCACCTATATTGAGAATGGTTCCCTGTTTTCTTGATTTGCAATTGCTTTACCCAGTCCACATATTGGAAAGCCTGACACTGGCTACTTTTGAAATTCTAAGACCCATGTCACCTTTCAAATAGCTCAAGGCCAGCCTTTCCTGATGGGTTGTCCTCTCACCCCACCTCATCCCTACCTTCTTCACTGAATAAGTAGATTTCTGAGGACCTTTACCCACACACACACATTCATTCTGAGACTCTTCTCATTTGACTGCATGTGGTATGGCACTAAAATCAATATGTTTGGGATGCTAATTTCTGGGTTTACAGTCTCTTATGTTGTAAGTTGGAGTGGATACAAGAAAGAAAGAAAAGCATTAGATTCATTGCTGGCCTTTAAATAAGTATGAAACATTGCTTATTTCACAAAAATGGTTGAAATTCATGATAAAATAATACTATAGAAGAGGAAAAGGAATACCTTCATGGGGAAAATATGTATTAGTGTATAGTATCCAAATATTAGTCATAATTATTTTATTCACTCAAGGATGACTAGATATATATCTGTAGAGAAGTAAAATAATAGGTAGTATGCCTCTTCAAACTTCTTTGCATGGAGTTAACCATAGGTATGGTTGAGCTATGTGGTCCAGCCCTGTCATCAGGCATTTTATATTTCATGTCAAATAACTTCCAAAACAGGTTTCCTGGTTCATTACAAAGTGACCAGTACCTACTCTCCATAGAAAAGCTCAATTTACCATCTGCTCTGCACCAGCTTTCTCAGTTTGCTGGTTGGCAGATGGTCCATATGGACAGAGTCACTGTCCAATTACTATAGTTTTATGTGTCCTATTCACTGCTTCCATAAATGTCTGTGTGACAACCACAGACATTCATGAAAATTTATTGTCCATTCTGGACAAAAAAAGAATCAGGAATAATGGAAGGGGGATACCTATTGATTCTGTTGTCCTGGTAACTCTTAAGACCAGAACCAATCAATATTGGCCAAAATTATAGGTCATACTCAAGGGCTTCATGACTTTTTTCCCCTAGAATTAGTTACATTGGCTATTTTGATTTTCTTTGATATCCTTTTCTATGATATACTTTTTTGTCCTTTTTCCTTCCCTTTTCCTCTCTCCTTCCCTTTCCTTCCTTTTCCTTCTCTTCCTTTCTCCTTCTTTCCTCCCTCCCTCCCTCCCTTCCTTCCTTCTTTCCTTCCTTCCTCTCAATTTGAAAATGAGCACTCTAACCCTCAGATAACATATAATATTAAAGATGCTATGGCATATCTTTAAAAAAAAAAAAAGATTTATTTCTATTTATTTATTTATTGCCCCCCCCCTTGCTGCTTGTTCTCACTGTCTGCTCTCTGTCTATTTGCTGTGCATTTCCTCTGTGTCTGCTTGTCTCTCTTTGTTGCGTCATCTTGCTGCGCCAGCTCTCCACAGGCGCAGGCTGTCAGCTCTCCACAGGCGTGTGCCAGGTGCCCTCAGCAGGAGGCCCAGGGAACCGGGCCCAGGGCCTCCCATATGGTAGACAGGATCCCAACCGCTTGAGCCACATGTGCTTCCCTATGGCATATCTTTTAACAGTACTGATGAATTTTTCTATTCCAACTGCGATTGTCATAAAAAGGCCTTCCTAAAAGTCAAGGCTATGCATTTGGACTTCTTCTGATGAGAAAAAATAGTTTTGATCAAGGACATAGCAACATGCTCATGTCTAGCTTCTAGTGTGTATAAATGACTTTAGCATTTATGAAGAATAGAGCTACAACATCTTTGCTTGTTCAGCCATTACCTTCTAATGTTTGTCTGACAAGTTGTTTGTTTCTTTAAGAACAAGTTCCTGCCCATCAATACAATCCCTATCACATGTAAAGGTACCCTGTTGCAATGGATTACATTTACGTAAATCACTCACTTTACCACAACCTACCTTTACCACCTTACATCCTTATCCGTCTTCTTTCTGATCCTTACTTTTTATGGTCTGATACACATTGTGATCTATTCTTTCAACTTAACCTTCCTTGTTTCAATTTTTGAACATCATCTTTCTTGCTCTTTTCTGGTATGGCGTATTTGAAGACTGATAATCAGATAGGTCTACAATCATGCTCTTCCCTCACAGGACATCATCTCTCCCTGACTGTGCTCTGGCCTCAGGAGCTTGATTTCTTCTTGTCTGGCTCTAAGGGACTGGGTGAGGCATATATACAAATAGAAGAAAGAGTCACATCTTCAATATTTATGTTTACATTAGTGATAATGCTCATTTTAGAAAATATAGAAGAAGACAAAATCCCCCCACATTCCAGATTTCTACTCTTTACTCATCAGGATATATTCCTCTCTTTCTGCCTCTCTCTCTTTGTGTGGATATATATATATATATATATATATATATATATATATGGGATTATGAAATTATGATGAGTATATGTTTGTTAATACCATGTTTTAGCTTGATGATATAATGCAAGCAATTTTTTAAATCTTTAAATTTTTATAGATGTAATGATAAAGGATTTTTTTATTCCTTTCAATTTGAATATGGGATACTTTATTTAAGCATTTACCTTTTATTAGTCCTTCAAATTGATTACACTAATTCAACATTATAAATAATGCTACTATAGTCCTATTTTAGCATTAACTTTTTGTTGAATTTATATTTTTCTTTAAGATATATTCCTAGAAGGAGAATTACTGGTGAAAAATTATAAACACTGTAATGGCTTTTGTAGAATTTCTTGAGTTTTTCCAGAAATGTTATATACCAATCAATAATCCTTCCATTAGCATTTGAATATATTTGTCTTTCAACATGTCCTCCAGAATTATTAAATGTTTCTTGTTTATGATTGTCCTTTCTCAAGATAGAATGCTAAATTATCATGTACCTCTATTATCAGAGGTTACCCAGTCTATACACCAGATTTTGAATGGGTTTCATATGATTAATGGTAGTCAACTAGATTCCAGTATTCTTTTCAATATCCTAATAGAATTTAAAACCTGTGTTTTATGGAACTATAAGCTGCTAAGGTAATTAAGTGGCTGTAACAGAAATTGAAATCACTCTGCTTGGCAACTTAACTCCTGAGGAAAGGATTATTAATTTTCACCTTTAAACTGAATCACAAAGTTAGAATACGAAGGAGATAGACTAACTAACCTCTGCCCTCTTTTATGGAAGATGGAATGTTGATCAATTTCTAATTATCCATATTATCATTCAATATATACTAATTAAGCCCTATCCTTCATTATTTGTCAGGCCTTTTCAACGAATTTCAGCATCATATAGAACTAACGGTGCAAAGGTTACCCAGAAATGAATTATTAGAATGGGGTCATTTCTTACAAGCCCCGGGACTGCCAACTGAGTGCAAATAATAAGACTTTGTCTTCCTCTCAACCTGAACTGCTCTGTGAGGTCTTCAGGTGCCTGCCTTTGTCCTCCATTGCTAAATAATCAGGCAGATCTGAAGGAGTCTTGTCGATCTAAGATAGAAAATCCCAAAACATTTAAAAAATATTTAATGCATTCTGTCTGTGAGACTGATTTTTCCTAAGGAAATTTTTCTGCCACAACATTTGAAAAACTTGAAAAGAAAAAAATCTTTCTCTTGCCAATGAAAACAAAACCAATAAAGTAGATGTTTGGAACTGCTACAAAATTTGATTCACATGTAACTGTCCGGAGCCTACCTTTCACCTCTAATGTGCATCTTATTGAATACTATTTTCTTCACTCAGATGACTGAATTTGGTAAGATTATTACAATTAAATTTCAGATTACTTTGACTCAATTCCATTTTTCATGATGCTCTCTACCACCTATCCCTCCCTTCCCCCTGGATCAGTCTTTTTTCTTCAGATCTTTATGGGGAGATCACCCTCTTATGGTTTTCTGACCTTCAATCAGTTTGCCCCTTACAATTGTGAAGTGCCTTACGGGGGAGAAATCCAGACGTAATCTCTCCTGAATCATAAAAGAGAATAAAACAGAAAAAGTTTCTTTCTCGTTGCTACCTCTTCTCTCCATTATTTGTTCATTAGAAAGAATATTGGTGACATTCTGTCATCTTTTTTTTTGTATCCTACCAAGGATACTTGTGTAGGCTCCTTCCTTTAAGAATTGAAATAGCTTTCAGCCCTGGGATAAATTCAAACAGTTTTTGCCCTTGTACTCAATGTTGCAAGTATAGTTCAAGCTTAAACTGGCTACTTCTTTTATGTGTGTTGTTCCATTGCTGGTGATATAGTATCCTTAGTCGTTCATCCCGCCATTTATTAAATGGGGGCAATAATATCAATTCTGTGTTCTTCTTATTTAATATTTGTGTTTTTCTGAATATCTCTAAGATTCTCCACTATCTTGTGAGGAGGAGTATAAATTTGATCTACCACAAACTCATAATTCATGGAAAGTCCCAAGAGGACAATCTTCGAGCACCATGTGGGATAACTGTGCTAGATAATGCTTTAGAAAAGACAATAACTTTCTCCCTGCCCAGCTTTGTTTGGCTCTAGTTTTTTCCCCTTGCCCTGCCCAACATTTTTTCCTTTCTAGTCAGAAAACTTTGTGTTTAATAACACCTTCTATAGAGTGAGTTTCATTAGCTAAGCAGCATTTAGTAACCATATTATGAATAATAACCTTTTAAAATTGAAAATTCTGAATTTTCTTAATTAAAGAAGCAGACTTGTAGGTGCTTGGCATTTTGTTTCAACTGCTTAAGGGGTTTAAAAGAGTGTTTTGTAGTTAATTTATGAACCTCCCTCTCTGACTTTTACTTTTTATGTCAGTAGGAATTTGGTCATCTTGGAGTATTTTGAGAAATGGATGCTGGACATTGTGGGAAGTCACATATGGATTTAACTAGAATACCTGGGACCTAAGGGAAGATCCAGGTTTTGTAGGGCCTGAAGGTTATATAATTTAGTAAGCCCACTTTAATAATAATTAAAAAAAAAAACATAAAATTTTAAATGCAGTATTCAAGTCTTGGAAGGGGACCATGTGAGAGTGGGGCCATGAAGATTAGGCTTCATTAGTTCCTCAGGAAATTCATCACCATAGTCATCCAGTTCTACTTGAATACATCTGAAGTATTTACAGTATCCTTGTGGCAGTCTTGTACAGGAAACAAGAAAGGCAGCTGGTCAGAGCAATGCCATAACTATCACAGCTGAGACCCTGCCAAGAACATGGCCATAGACCTGACCCAGAAACCGCCCAGAGGAAGGCAGCCTGGTCTAGAGCAAAGCCGTAACCATTAAAGATAAAAGTCCTGCCAAGAACCTGGTCACCAGGTCCCTTTTGAAACTCCTGGGCTCAAAAACACTCAAGATAACTCCAAACAGGAAGGCCTCCCAATTGGTTCCCTAAAAGCTAACAGGTGCAATCTGAATGCTCTGTAGTATAAACAAATAGGAAAGTAGAAAAGCAACCAATCAGAACAGCAAGTAGCTAGGATCCCTCCTCAACATGGGGAAGGGGGAGGAGGAAAGAACGGCCTTAATAAAACCTACCCCAGAGCCCCAGAGCCTGTCCTCCCCTGGAGCATGTCTGCACTCAAATCTTGAGTGTGTACTCTCCCTTTCTTTCATTTCTCATTAAATCCTTTACTTGCCTGCTTAACCTGGCAAGTCTTTGAATTCCTTCTTGTGGTAGCCAAGAACACACCACCAGCAGAAATCTGACAGATGTGGTAGACAAATATTGCAATATTCTGCAGAGAGAAATTAAGAATACTGGATTTAACCCTACTGAGAAATATCAAAATTACTCTTTTGTGCTTCCTTTGATCATAATCCTAATTACTCTGTGATGGTTGTGAATTTCTATGGTGATGAGGGAGAATTGGAAAGGGTTGAAGTTAATGTAAAATGTGAAGTGATAATCTATGAAATTTTGGGGAAAGTTTTCTCTTTTGAGTTATGCTTGAGACATTTCATTATCTGTTGCTATATTGCTAGCTGGAAGCACATGGACAATATATTTCTTAAGCTACATAGCCCAGTTGGTCTTCTTGATGTTTAACTCTATGGATGGTGTTAAGTTCGTGGTACATAGCAATCCATATTCTCAGATCTCTAATAATCACTTATCATATACAAGAACAATACTGGACTCCAGGGAAAAAATCAAGCTATATATTAGAATATATAGAGACTCAGAGTAGAAGATATCACATGACAAATGAGTTTTAAAGTTGGTCAGAGGAGGGTGAAAGTATTCTAGGGTCTTCAAAGAGGAGGACTACATTAACTCAAAATATGAGTAGGATTTAAGAAAGTAAAGTACATTGGAGGGAAATGGGGATATGTGTTGACCCTGAATTCTGAATTATTTAGGTGCATAAACAACAAGTAGAAAGTGTGGTCCTCAGAGTTATGGCTGATTGAAAATGTTCTTGAGTTACAGGAAGTATTCCTGGACTGGTGGCCTTCTTGGCTAATGACATTACAATTAAACTTCATTTGACTATGTCCACTGTGGGTCTGATAGTACAACTGGCTGCCTGGTCATTCTTGTGGCGTCTCAGATATAATGCTTTGGAGGGAAGAAAGGCTTAATGTGACTCAATCATTGCATCACAGAAAGATAAAGTTAGAAGAAACAAGAGAGGTCATCTAGACCCACCTTTTCATTTTAAAGATGAAGCAGACCCAGAGAGGTAAAGTGACTTGCTTAAGGTCAGATATCTATATGTAGAATTAAAACCAAAGTTTTCCAGATTTTTTGACTTCCAAATTGAGGAGGAAGAAGAAAAAACATTGTTTCTTTTGGACATGGTGAGTTTGAGGAGCTTGTGGGATATACAGTTGATGTCTAGGCAATAATTTGTTTAATTATATCTGGACTTATGAAAATGGTTAGTTCAAGGGATAAGGATTTCAGAGTTATTAGAATTTAGGTGGGCATGAAGTATATCAGCTAATGAGAGAACTACATTTTAAAATCTCATTCAAAGGAGAAAATTTTCAGTAGTGTTATGAGTTATGTCTTGACCATCAACATTACATTATCTTCTCCAATTTTCTTTCTCTCCAGTGCCTGCCTCATCATCCTAGCAATGTACATTACACAGTAGCAGTCACACCATTTATGTATTCACTTCTTAAAAAATGTTTATTGAGCTTCTAATTGCCAGACCTTATTCCACATATTAGAGATAAAGTGGCCAACAAAGTAGGTAAGGTCCCTGCTTTAAGGTAATTGATATTATTGTGAGGAAGATAACTCCTAAATAAATGAATACGTTAAGCTAGCAATTTCAGATAGTGGTAAGTATTCTAAAAATATTGTATAAAATGGAGTGATATGATAGAGTGTGCTGGGGCTGGGGCTTTTCTAGGTAGTTGGGGAAAGCCTCCTTCTTGTCATTCAGGTATTAGCTCCAATGCTACCTTTCAGAGAGCTCACTTCCATGCCTTCATTTCAGTAGAAAGAAACTACATAACCTGCCCTTTACCTGCCCTGAAAACTGCAGACACTATTTACCCTTCCATTTTATCTGTCAGGATTTAGTCACATGATCATGCTTGCCCTCAAGCTATGCTGGGGAATGAGCCAAGCTAATATGTGGGAATTCTGGTATCTGTACAACTCCACTTTTCTTAGCCTTCTTTGCAGTATCTTGATTCTCTTCTCAACTCACTTCTTTCTCCTTTTCTTCTATTCTTCCTTCACTCATGTATTTTTTTCAATTTTGTTGATGCATATTAATAAACATGCAATTCATCCAAAGTGTACAATCAATGGTATTTGCTATAATCACATAGTTGTGCATTCATCACTTCAATCATTATTAGAGCATTTTCATTATTTCAGTATTAATAATAAACAAAAAACAGACAAACAAACAAACAAGAAAATTCCTCACCTCTCAGTCTCTCTATGCTTCCCCCACTGTACATAGCTGCTGTTTCAGGCTATTCTATCCAAAGTATATGATCAATGGCTTTTAGTATAATCTCAATGTTGTACATTCATCATTTCAAAAGTTTTAGAACAATTTCATTACTCCAAAAAAAAAAAGACTCCACACCCCTTAGCATTCCTTCTTCAGACCTATATAACCCACTAATCTCCTTTCATCTTTATAAATTGATTTATATTTCCATTTTATGTAAATGGAATCACACAATATGTTGCACTCTGTGTCTGGTCTCCTTAACTTAGTATAATGGTCTTCTTTTTGTCTGATATTAACATTTTGTAGTATTAACTTATATTTGTTCAGCTTCAAAGAAAGACAGTCTTACATATGCAAGTCCACCCATATTCATATTTCACATAATATATTTATATTTAACATAATATTATTTAGTTCATAATAAAGCAATCATACAGTATTTGTCCTTTTGTGTCTGGCTTGCTTCACTCAACATAATGTCCTACAGGCTCATCTATGTTGTCATATGTTTCACGACTTCATTTCTTCTAACTGCTGTATAATAGTCCATCACGTGTATACTCCACAAATTGTTTATCCATTCATCAGTTGATGGGCACCTGTGTTGTTTCCAACTTTGGTTATTGTGAGTAACCCTGCTATGAACATCAGTATGCAGATGTCTATTCGTATCCCTGCTCTTAGTTCTTCTGGGTATTTATATAGCAATGGTATTGCCAGGTCCCATGACAAGTCTATATTCAACTTCCATAGGAACTGCCAAACAGTCCTCCACAGTGGTTGTACCATTCTACATTCCCACCAACAGTGAGCAAGCATTCCTATCTTTCCAAATCCTCTCCGACAGTTAAGTCTTCTGTCTTTTTAATAGTGAAATGATATCTTGTAGTTTTGATTTTCATTTCCCTAATCGCTAGTGATGTTGAAGATTTTTTCATGTGTTTATTTACCATTTGTATTTTCTTCTTTGGACAATTGTCTTTTCAAGTCTTTTGCCCATTTTTTAATCAGATACTTTGTCTTTTTATTGTTGAGTTGTACGATCTCCTTATAAATCATGGATATCAAACCCTTATCAGATATGTGATTGCCAAATATTTTCTCCCATTGAAATGGCTGCCTTTTCACCCTCTTGACAAAGTTCTTTGAGGTGCAAAAGTGTTGAATTTTGAGTTGGTCCCATTTGTCCATTTTTTTGTTGTTGTTGCTTGAGCTTTGAGCTTAAGGTTTAAGAAACTACCACCTACCACACGACTTGAAGATGTTTTCCTATATTTTCTCCCAGGAGTGTTATTGTTGTTGTTTTTATATTTAAACCTTTGATCTATTTTGAGTTAATTTTTGTATAAGGTGTGGGATCTTTTGGATATGGCTATCCAGTTCTCTCAGCACCATTTGTTGAATAGGCTGTTCAGGCCCAGCTGGGTGGGCTTAACAGCCTTGTCAAAAATTGCTTGACTGTAGATGTGAGAATCATTTTCTGAGTTCTCAATTCAGTTCCATTTGTCAATCTGTTTTTGTTCCAGTACTATGCTGTTTTTACCACTGTAGCTAAGTAATATGCTCTAAAGTCAGGAAGTGAGAGTCCTCCAACTTCATTCTTCTTTTTTAAGACAGTTTTTGTTATTCTGGGCCCATTACCCTTTCAAATAAATTTGATTATTGGGATTTCCATTTCTGCAAAAAAAGCTGTTGGGATTTTTATTGAAATTGCATCAGATCTGTAAATCAATATGGGTAGAACTGACATCTTAAAGATATTTAGTTTTCCAATCCATGAACAAAGAATGTCCTTCCATTTATTTAAGTCTTCTTCGATTTCTTTTAAGCAGTGTTTTGTAGTTTTCTGAATGAAGGTCCTTTATGTCCTCGATTAAGTTTATTCCTAAATATTTGATTGTTTTAGCCACATTATAGCTGGAATTTTTTTTCTAATTTCCTCCTCAGATTGCAATCAGTAGTGTATAGAAATGTTATTGGTTTTTGGTATTAACCTTGTATCCTGCCACTTTGCTGAACTCATTTATTAATTCTAATAGCTTTGTTGTGGATTTTTCAGGATTTTCTAGATATAGGATCATGTCATCAGTGAATAGTGAAAGTTTTACTTCTTCTTTTCCTATTTGGGTGCCTTTTATTTACTTCTCTAGCCTAATTTCTCTAGCTAGAAATTCTAGCACAATATTAAATAATAATGGTGACAGTGGGCATCCTTGTCTTGTTCCTGATTTCAGTGGGAAAGCTTTCAGTCTTTCACCATTGAGTACAATGCTAGCTGTAGGTTTTTCATATAAGCACTTTACCATATTGAGAAGGCGTCCATCTATTCCTATCATCTGGAATGTTTTTATCAAGAAATGGTGCTGTATTTTGTCAAATGCCTTTTCTGCATCAATTGAGAGGATCATGTGATTTTTCTTCTTCAATTTATCAGTATGGTTTATGACACTAATTGATTTTCTTGTGTTCAACCACCCTTACATACCTGGGATAAAACTCACTTGATTGTGGTGTATAATCCTTTTAATGTGCTTTTGGATTCTATTTGCAAGTATTTTGTTGAGGATATTTACATCTATATTCATTAGAGATATTGGTCTATAATTTTCTTTTTTTCATAGTATCATTATCTGGTTTTGGTATTAGGGTGATGTTGGTTTCATAGATGAGTTTGGTAGTGTCCTTTCTGGTTCCGTTTTCTGGAAGAGCTTGAGCAAAATCGGTATTAGTTCATCTTTGCATGATTGGTAGAATTCACCTGTGAGGCCATCTGGTCCTGGGCTTTTCATCTTTGGGAGGTTTTTGATGACTGTTTCAATCTCTTAAATTATGATTGGTTTGTTGAGGTCTTCTATTTCTTTTAAAGTCAGTGTATGTGGTTCATGTGTTTCCAGGAATTGGTCCATCTTTTCTACATTGTCTACTTTTTTGCATATAGTTTTTCACAGTATCCTCTTATGAATTCTCTTATTTCATCAAGGTCAGTGGTAATTTCCCCTCTATCATTTCTGATTTTATTTATTTGCAGACTCTCTATTTTTCTTTGTCAGTCTAGCTAAGGGTTTGTTGGTTTTTGTTGATCTTCTCAAAGAACGAAATTTTGGATTTGTTGATTTTCTCTATTGTGTTTTGTTCTTGGTTTCATTTATTTCTGCTCTTATCTTTACTATTTCTTTCCTTCAGCTTGGTTTGGGATTAGTTTGCTGTTTTTTTTTTTTTTTGTTGTTGTTGTTGTTTTTTCTAGTTCCTCCAGGTGTACAGTTAGATCTTCAATTTTAGCTCTTTCTTCTTTTTTAATGTAAGCATCAAGGGCTAGAAATTTCCTTCTTAGCAATGCCTTTGCAGTGTCCCATAGGTTTTGATATGTTGTGTTCTCATTTTCATTTATCTCAAGATCTTTACTGAATTCTCTTGCAATTTCTTCTTTGACCCACTAATTATTTAAGAGTGTGAGGTCTAATCTCCATCTATTTATTAATTTTCACTTCTTCCATCCATTATTGCTTTAGAACTTCATTCTGCTCTGATCAGATAAAGTGTTATGTATTATTTCAATCTTTTTCAATTTATTGGACTTGTGACCCACCCTATGGTCCATCTCAGAGAAGGATCCAAGAGCACGTGAAAAGAGTGTAGAGACATCCACCTGTCCCCTCAGCTCTGCCAGTGTGTGCCTCATGTATCTTGGGGCACCCAGGTTAGGTGCATAAATATTTAGTATAGTTATTTCTTCTTGGTGAATTGCACCCCCCATTAACATATAAGGACCTTATTCATCCCTTATAACAGTTTTGCACCCAAAATTCATTTTGTCCAATTTTAGTAACATTATTCCAACTCTTTCTTGATTACTATCTGCATGGACTATCTCTTTCAAACCTTTCGCTTTTAACCTGGTTGTGTCCTTGAGTCTTAGGAGAATCTCTTGTAGACAACATACAGCTAGCTCATATTTTTAAAATCAATTCTCTCAGTCTATGCCTTTTGATTGGGGAGTTCAAGCCATTAACATTCAATGTTATTACTGTAAAGGCATTACTGACATTTTGTCTTTTGGCTTTCTTTTGTCATATCATAATATTGTCTGTCTTTTTACCCTTTAATTTACCCTTCCTAATAATCTTCATTTCTACACTTTTCTCCAAGTCTCTCTCCCTTGTTTTTTTTCTTTTATGCTTTAGCAATCCCTTTAGCATCTCTTGTAATTCTGGTCATTTGGTAACAAAGCCTTTGAAGATTTTGAATTCATCCTCAATTTTGAAGGACAGTTTTGCTGGATATAGAATTCTTGACTGGCCGTTTTTCTCTTTGAGTATCTTAAAATCATCATACCCCTTTCTTCTCACCTACATGGTTTCTGATGAGATGTCGGTACTTCATCTTATCAAGTTTCCCTTCTATATGATGCTTTTCTTTTCTCTTGCTGCTTTCAGAATCCTCTCTTTATCTTTGATATTTGTCATTCTGAATAGTAGGTATCTTGGGGTAGGTTTCTTCAGATTTATTTTGTTTGGAGTGTGTTGTCCTTTTTGGATATTGATCTTGACATTTATGTCTTTCATAAGGGCTGGGAAGTTTTTAGTCATTATTTCCTCAAATATTCTTTGTGCACCTTTCCCATTCTCTTCTCCTTTTGGGACATTGATTATTCATGTTTGTGCATTTTTCATTGTAATTCAATTCTCTGACATCCTGTACCATTTTTTCTATTCTCTTCTCTTTTTCTTCTCCTATCTTTTCTAGTACAGATGTTCTGACTTCAAAATCATTAATTCTTTCTTCAAGCAATTTAAATCTGCTCTTATGTGCCTCTAATGTATTTTTAATCTCATCCATCATGCCTTTCATTCCCATAAAGTCTGTTGCTTTTCTTTGCAGGCTCTCAAATTGTTCTTTATGCTCACCCAGTGTTTTCTTAATATCCTTTATCTCTTTATTCATTATTTCTTTCCATTCTTTGAATTGATTTAGGAGAGTTGTGTGATAATCATTGATTAATTGCCTTAAATCCTTTAGGATATTTGGTTTATTTTGGCTTAGGTCTTTAGGATATTTGGCTTAGCCATGTCTCCCTCTTTCCTAGTATGGTGTGTAATTTTTTGCTGATGTCTAGGCATCTGAATATGTTTGTGAATTTATTCTGATGGCCAATTTCTGTCTCTTACATATTTTTTTTTTCACAACTCTTCTTTGATTTTTTTTTTTTTTTTGTTGTTGTTCAACTTATTATGAGTCTTTAAAATTGTCCAGCTTAAGATATCAAAATCAGGCCAGGGACTCACTAATACAGCACAGATTTTCTCCCAGGAGTTAGGTTACAGAGAAAACCAAAAGCTGCTTTTGTCCATGCAACTTCCCAACCAGCCAGCAGACGGTGCTCTTTGGCTCACATTTCCACAGAGATATTTCAATCTCTGTTTTCCTGTGTTGTCTGGCCAGAGTCAAGATTCAAAGTGGGGTCTGCTGGCCAAATTCACTGAAGAAATGCCCCTGACTTCTCCTGCCTTTTCTTTTGTAACAGCTAACAGGGAGGAAGATGTCTTTTCCCCTCTCAGTCAGCTGTAGTGAGCTGGGGTTTTACTCTAGCTTAATATCTTGGGGGTGGGGGAATGGAACCCTTCTTGTCTGCTGCATGGATTTGGTAACTCACATTTGTTGTTTCAGCTTCTTTGTCTCTCTGTCCCTTACCCTCATGGGAGTTGTGAAGCACTGTTTTGTTCTGCTGACCCCCAAAGCAGGCCCCTTGGTAGCTTTTGGCTCTTTCTCCATTGTTTTTGTGAGAAAGTTGAGCCCTGCTTGCTTATTCCAATGCCATCTTCCCACAATTCCCTTTAGGATGTTTTTTAATGAGAGATTTACTTTTGGTGCCTATCATAGAACAGTGTTCTAAGTTTATGTAAAAACATGGAAATCATAAAGTATTACAATTTTGAGATCCCTGAAAAATAAAACTTTTGTCACAGATGACTACAGTCTTTCATTGTGTTCATTCCTTCTCCTTAACTTTGCCCTCTTGCCTTTCAAATTTATCCTATTTTGATCAATATTCCTGAATGTTTATTTTAGAATTATTTCACTATTTCATTATGACATTTTTAACAGCTTTGTCTCCATACTCAAAAATGCTAAATTTAAAAAAGGGACCCATATCCTTACTACTGTCACTGGGAAGCCTACCCCTATCCACTAGCTCTTCTTTGTGGCTTTTCAATATGCAGCATTTTCAGGCCAATTGGCAATGATCTTCTAAAGTAATTTTCTCTATCAATTACTTTATGAAAACTCCAAATACAGTATATTTGCTGCAAGCCCTAGGTATAAATCATATGCAAGATGAATAAATCAACTTTGGCCAAAATTTCCTGATTCATATTTTACCTAATCATATTTTTACATATTATTTTTACATATTTTACATATAATTTTAAATATAATTTTATTTTGTTTCTATTTATTAACTTAACTTGAACAAATAAATTATAAAAGGAAAAGATTCGATTAGAGAATTCCTGAGGTTCCTTCAAGATGAAAGTTATATGAATCTTCATTGTAGAACATATATTCTCTAGATGCATAAATAACTGACAAATGAGATAGGTCCATGTAATCATGACATATATAATAAATGTTTTGCTAATCATTTCTCTCCAGCTAACTAGTTGAACTGTTCCTAGACAGCTGTCCTGTATTAAAAATAAAAATCCCAGAAACAATTATTCAAATTATGCAGGCTGACCACCTTTTCCAGTTTGTGCATACATATTAAGCCACAAGGTGGCAGCAGCTGAGAAATTTCCTTACTTCCTCAGAATTAAACCCACATTGTCTATCGAAATGTCACCAGGTAGGTACCATTTTTTTTTTATCTTCAGGTTCATATGTACCTTCTCACACTGATAAAGCAACAGGGGCAACAATTTTGGTTTCTGTATGCCTCTAATATTTATTGGGGAAAAAAAGTAAACCTCTTAAATTTGGTAGTTTTTCAAGAGTGCAAAATTCAGAATATGTCAAAACTGCAAATATATGCAAAATGTGCAGATGTTCATGTAGACATAGAAGACCTGAACTCAAAAATTTCAAATTCCTCTTCTTCCCCCCATGTTTTATGCTTAACCAACAGTAGTTTAGCAGCCTGAAATAGCTTTTCTAATCTTTCCAAATATAGTAATTTTATAATCAGCAAGATGTTCAATTCTGCTTAAACTATGTTGGAATAGTGATTTTCATAAAATATTCATAGTATTTATTACTTATTGCAATGCATATTTCATCAAAACAGCAAAATATTTATCCTTTCAAAGAAGTTATAACTGTATTCTAGTAGAGCCTATGGGGTGAAAGTAAAGAAACTTAGTGTTTCCTATTATCAAAAACAACTGTCATTTAAGGGTATGAACAGTCCTTAGGAATTACATAATCAAAAAGCTCCAATTCTGAGGAGCTCCAATTCTGAGATGTAAATCAACTATAGGATTTCATCTTAACATTTATAAAATACACATATAGATAAAAATCAAGGCTCAGTGACATTAAGAATCACATGTAATCTAAGTTTGGAAAAGCTAGTTTTCCTGGATGCTCATTGAAATTGTTCTTGAATGATGATGACAAAAATGCAGTTAGTCACTTAAACCCCTTCTGACCCTTATCAGAGAGACATGCTCTCTGCCCATGTCAGATGCAACCTATTTCCTCAAATGACCAATAAGGGCCTGGACTTACTCAATAAGCTTTAATGTGGGTGAATACCCCTTACTTTCCGTTGTGCTCTGCTCTGGCCCAGGAGTGGTAAACTCGGCTGCAGATTTTGCCCTGCTGTGTCAAGTGAACATGGTCACCTGGAAGCTCTGTTACCAGCCAGGCAGCCTGGTGCTCCCTGCCTCAAGCTTTGCCCTGCTGGTGGTGCTCACCTGGTGGCTACTGTGCTGTACCTAGTTACAGGTGTACCCATGTTCCCCTATTCAGGCATCTTCCTGGTGCTGCCTCCAACTTCTGCTCACTCCATGTGCTGTTTCTAACTCCCCATTTAAGGAGCTGCCAAAATCCATGAAAATGTCTTTTGATCTTTTTCTTCCTCAGAATCTGAAAGAGTCAACTGCACTATATGAGGTAGTAGTTTTTAGAGCATTCACAGGTCAGCTCCCTCTGCAGACACTTGGCAGAAAGTATTTGTTTAAACAGTTTGTGCCCAAACATATTTCTATCATCTTAACTCCCTAATTCATCTGTTGGGGTGACAATATAGCACTACCCCTGACAGGCTCAGGGTTCTGCTCCTTAGGAACTTGCATGTGAATGCTGAATTACCCAATTCCCCTTTTTCCTTAAATCCTATTCTTTAGTTCTCTAATAGTCTCATATGTGTAATCCAGTGTACCTGCTTCCCATTGGCCCTGCTTCACTCCAATCACATAAACTCATTACATCAGCTGCACTCAAACTTTAATGCAAAACATAGTCCTTCATTCTCTTTCACAAGAAATCCAAACACTAAATATAGTGTTTCAGATAACTATTGTTATATAACAAACCACCTATGGTGACTTTGTCCTGTGTCAATTATTTAAGCTGGAAGTCCTTTTCCTGTGTGGTTCTGGGCTGGAATTAGCCACAAAAGGCATTTACATGAGATTAGGAAGGCAGAAGTGAAGGAGCAGCGATGACTGTGGTAGGAAGGTCAGTGTATGGTTAGGTCCTGGTGCAGCTCACACAGTTTGTTGTGGATCCCTGGCTCACTTTGTTGATGTGAGACAGCAGCCAAGCAGTCAGCTTCTCTAGCTCCCACCAGATCTCCTAATTTAGCTCCCTGACAAAGGGCACCATATCATTCACATACTGGAGGTTTGGAGGTGGCAGGAGACCAAAGTAAGTTCAATCCCTATAAAAATAATTCCTTATTTTTATACCATTTCTGGTGGTTCTTCTCTTATCAAACCCTGACTCTTACATAAATTTGCAACAAAACTGGTTCCAGAAAATTAAGGATGAATTGTTTGGATTGGTTCTGGAATATCTAGAATTGGTTCTCTTATTTGGTTGAGACTTAAATGCATTAAGAACTCTTTCTTAGTGATACTGATACAGGCGACAATGATGTTCCACAATGGAAGTCAAATTATAAATTATCACCTTTAGACAGGCATACTTAAGTGTCTATAGAAAGCAAGACTTTTTATTTGCTGTCATTGAATACATTAGTGGAAATAAAAGTTTAATTGGATTAGTTGGTTGCTGTGAATACAATGAATTGAGCTCAGGTCTTACATTAGCCCCTTCAAAGTTCACATAAGAGTGATGAAAGATCGATTCTTCAGAAGATACCCTTATCTCCTGTGGCTTCAGGGAGGATATTTACCCTCATCTCCTGTGGCTTCAGGGTGGAGATTCATGGAACCCAAGTCAAATTTTGCCAATGCCTGAATTCAAAACGAATTCAATCCCCAACTATATTAGTCAGGGTTCTCTAGAGAAATAAAACTAACAGGAGATATCTGAAAATAGTATGGGATTTTATAAAATTCTCTTATGTGATCATGGGGATGCACAAGTCCAGATTCCACAGGCAGGCTGCAAACCAGGGGCTCTGATGATAGTCCGATGAAGGTCATTGAGTTCCCAGAAGATGCTGGCTGTCCAAAGATGAGCTGGAAAATTCTCCCTGAATGCTGAAATCACTTCCCCTTTTAAGGTACTCAACAGATTGGATAAAATGTCACTCATTGCTGATGGGTTGATTGTAGATGTAACCAGCCATCTATGCAGTAAACTCACTGATGACTAAAGTCCATAAATATACTTGTATTACAAATAGCCCATTGCTTGCTTGATGAAACAACTGGACACAATTACCTGGCCGAGCTGACACATGAGCCTAACCATCACACCAACCTCCTATGGTTTCTTATTGATTGTGAAGGAGTGGGGATTTGAAAATTGGGAAGAGGACATATGATCATGTTTTGATGAAGTTGAAGACCCTTGGACCCCTAAACTTTGTGAACTTTCTTTGTCAGTTGAAGCCACCCTTCCTCCCCTGTCTGAAGAAGTTAAGCTTCCCTTGCCTAAAGAAACTTTAATAGATTTTCCTTGAAAGTTCAAGAAACTATTCATCCTCTTCATGATCTACCCCCACCACTTCTCATTGCATCTAAAACTCGGAAGTTGAGGTACTTATCAATGATAAGGTACTGTTTAAGTTTGTCAAAGGCTGCCAACAAAAAATACCAGAAATGGGCTGGCTTTTTTAAAAGAAGATTTATTTGGGGAAAAAGCTTACAATTCAGAGGCTGTGAAATGTCCAAATCAAGGGATCAGAGGAGCTTTCTACCAAAATCAGCTACTATTGACCCTGTTGTCCAGCCACATGGGTGAAGCAAGATGGCCACCGATCTCTGTTGAGGACTCTGCCTTCCCCTCCAGAATCTACCATGTTCTGGAGCTCAGCTGTGGGCAACAAAACTATAAATCTTGGCTGCTCCACTTTCTTCCTGAGTTCAGCTGCAAGCTATCAGGCATATGGCTCATGTTTCTGGGCCTTAGCTCTTTGAGCCTCTCAGGCACTTCTCTCTTTACAGTTCAGCTATAGGTGAAACTAGAGTTCTTTCTCTCATATTGCAGTATGAAATATAGTGGCTTCCTTTTCCTGTGTGTGTCTCCATTTTTGTCAGATGCAGCAAAAAGGCAGAGACTCAACCTGAGCCATACTTCACTGATGTAATCCAATCAAATGGGTCTTACACCTGAAGGAATGGATTAGTTAAAAAACATAATCTTTCTCTTTTTGGGATTTGTAAAAGAATTTCAAACTGTCCCAGGTATGATATACACCAAAAGAATTACATGCTATTTACTGATTTATTTTTACAAAGGTCTGGAAAACAAATGTGGAAAGGACCTAGGGGTGTGGGATTGGGGTTGAAGGAATATAAAGTTTGATCCAGCCAAATTTAGTGAAATTGGTTCACTAAGAAGAATTTCCAGATTCCATATATTAGAGTAAAGGGCAGGGACTGGCTCTAACAGCTTGCTTGTTTGCTTCACTGAAACCTGGCCTAAACTAAAAGAAATAAAAAGGCCAGAGCTTCTTTGATATACTGAATAGGAAGATATCACAAAACTTAGAGATATTGAGATGCTAGAGTGGATTTACCATTTACAGTCTGCTTGCCATATCCCTAAATATGTCCTCCAGGAAGAGGAAATTCCCTTAATTAAAGCTGTAAGAAATACATTCATGAAGGGACTCCTAGCATTCTTAAAGAGCTCTGTGGTAGATATTTTCCATAGGCTCTCTCCCTACAGAGCAATACAAGCGGATGAGGAAATGCAAGTTTCTCCAGTTTAGATGCATATGCAAGTGACAGAAAAACATTGTTTTTAATGCTCCACCCATGCCTCCTTTTCTAAAAATTTATGTATTTAATTTCATTATGAATCCAACAGGTTTTGAGCTAAATATCCAGGTGACATATCTTTTAGGTGGTGATAACAACTACAAAAAAAAAGGAGATATGTTTGCTCTCTTTGTTTAAGATGAACTTCAGCAAGTTGTTTCTCCACTTACTATGTGTGTCAGGGGTCCTCAAGACCATGCTCAGACTCAATGATTAGGTAGACAGACTCATAGGACTCAGGAGCTGTTATATTGACAGTTAGAGCTTATTATAGCAAAAGCATACAGATTAAAATCAGCAAGGGAAATGGATCATGGGGTGAAATCTAGGAGAAATCAGGCATAATTTCTAGGTGTCCCTTCCTAGTGAAGTCACACAGAGCATGCTTAATACTCCCAGCAACAATGGGAACTCACTTAGGTGTCTGAGGTTTTTATTGTGGGTCAGTCAGCTACTCAAACTGCAGCCCCTACAGCAAACCAGATATTGCCCTAAATCACATTGTTATCATAAACTAGCTAGTCAAACTGGAATAGTGTGGTCCAAGGTCTCAGGCATACAAACACACTATTATCAGGCAGAACATTTCACAGCCCCAGTCCTGAAAGCATGCCTTCCTTGGGAATGTACAGGATTTGAGAAATCCAGGCTTGCTGAGTTAAACCTTTCCTGCACTCCACGAGTATACACACTGTCCCTTGTTCAATGGTTTTTGCTACCTGAAAATCAGAAAGTACAAAATTCCAGCCTGTGGTTCATAGAGGGCAGGTTGGCAGGGTCAGTCAGTGTTCCTCTTCTGACCCATCTTGAGGACACTCCCCGGGGATTTGCTGACTTGAATGTGACCCTGCTCAGCCAGAAAAGCCAGGAGAGGAAAAAGAGTATTAGATAGGCTATTGAGTAGGGTAGGGACCAACAGCTGTAACTTTGATTAGACAGCTTGGCTGTGCCAATTTTTTATGTTTGTTTCTTGAGAAGTTAACTTCTCTGTTGATACTGCCATTTCCTCATTTGTGGAATGAGTCAAATTGAATATCTACCTCTAAGATTTTGTTGTGAGGATTAAATATTCTAATTACATAAATTATTTACTACACGAGGTGCTCAATAAATGTTAGCAAGGATCAGAATACCACAGCAACCTCAACTCTCCAGAGGCTCTGCTCTTTCTCACAGCAGGATCCACCATGCAACAGCTCAGCACTTTATGAAGAGTGATGTACAACAGAAAACAGTAGGCATGAGAAAGGCTGCTATGCTAATGTTTACTGTTTTTAAATATGAGTTTTTTGAAAATCTGGTGTCACAGGTTTCGTTCCCTAGGAAGCAGGTTCTAGGGGAAGATTAGCATGCAGACATTTTATTGAGTGTTCTTCAGATCAATATCTAAGGAAGGGAGGCAAAGAAAGCCAAATTGGGTACAGGAAGTTGCAGGAGATCCTACAGATTTGTCCCATGTTGACAGCAATGGGGCCAGGACTTGAGGCCCCTGTGTCAATCAATTATTTAACGTTGACTGCCCTGGGAAAGGGTACAAAACTGGGCAAGGAACTTTCATCAGCTGAGGTCATCACTGCATGTGGCTGGTGGCTAAGGGCAGGACTGACTTCCTGGACATGCATCCTGAGCAGACTCATGGAGCCCTGATCTCAGAAGAGGTCCAGGCTTGGTTTAATGCCATGCTACTACCACCTTGAAATTTTTAATAATTTTTGAATGAGAGGTCTCACATTTTCATTTTGCATGGGACCCTACAAATTATGTAGCTGGTCATGGATAAGTGCTATGGGTTGGCTGCACTCTCAGTAGCTGGAACTAATTCCTTATTTATTTATTTATTAACAAATCAATTTTATTGATACCTATTAATAAAGCATAAATCCATCTAAAGTGTAAAATCAATGGTATTCAGTATAATCACATAGTTGTGCATTGAATTCAATCATTTTTACAGCAGTTTCATTATTCTTATAATAATAATAAACAGCACACAAAGAACAAAAAAAAACCCTCATCTACTCTCAATCTCTCTATACTTCCCCTGCTGTCTTTAGCTGCTATTCTGTTTCCTTTTCTCTAGTTTATTTGTATTTGTATTTTGTAAAAACAGCCTTATCTATGCAATATCACCTATATTCATATTTTACATGAGGTTTCACTGTTATATAGTCCCATGTTACATTTTTAGCTTTCCTTCTAGTTATATACATGACATTAGACTTGCCCTTTTAACCACTGTCATACCCGTATAATATATATGCTAGTTACAAGCACTATGATGTACTTTCACCATTTCTATTCATTTCTAAAGATATACAAACAACCTTTTTACCAATTCTGCACAGATTAACCATCAGCTTTCCATTCGCTACCCTCGTTCTATTTTCTGATGACCTATATTCTAATTATTAACTCAATGAGTTTAGACAATATATTTGGTTCATAATAGCACAATCATATAGTCTTTGTCCTTTTGTTTCTGGCATAATGTCCTCCAGGTTCATCCATGTTGCCATATGCTTCACGACTTCATTTTGTCTTACCACTGCATAATATTCCATATGTGTATATACCACAGTTTGTTTATCCATTCATCAGTTGATGGACACCTTGGTTGTTTCCAACTTTTGACAATAATGAATAACGCCACTTTGAACATCAGTATGCAGATTTCTGTTCGTGTCACTGCTCTCAGTTCTTCTAGGTATTTACTTAATGATGGCATTGCCAGGTCACATGGCAAATCTATGTTCAAATTCTTTAGGAACTGCCAAATGTTTCTCCATAGTGGCTGTACCATTCTACATTCCCACCAACAGTGAATAAATCTTCCCATCTAACCACATCCTCTCAAATATTTATAGTTTTATGATTTTTTAATAGTGGCCAGTCTAATAGGTGTGAAATGATATCTTGTAGTTCTGATTTGCATTTCCCTAATCCCTAGTGATGTTGAACATTTTTTTCATGTGTTTCTTCCTCATTTGTATTTCTTCTTTGGACAATGTCTTTTCAAGTCTTTTACCAGTTTTTAATCAGGAAGTTGGTCTTTATATTGTTGAGTTGTATGATCTTTTTATATAGCATGGATATTAAAACCTTATCAGATATGTGGTTTCCAAATATTTTCTCCCATTGAGTCAGCTGACTTTTCACCCTTTTGACAAAGTCTTTTGAGGTGCAAAAGTGTTGAATTTTGAGGAGGTCCCATTTATCTATTTTTCTTTTGTTGCTCGTGATTTGGACGTAAGGTTTAAGAAACTGCCGCCTACCACAAGATCTTGAAGACGTTTTCCTATATTTTCTTCTAGGAGTTTTATGGTTGTCACTTTTACATCTAAGTCCTTGATTCATTTTGAGTTAATTTTGTATAAGGTGTGAGATGGGGGCTCTCTTTCTTTCTTTTGGATATGACTATCCAGTTTCCCAGCACCATTTGTTGAACAGACTATTCAGGCCCATCTGGGAATGCTTGACTGCCTTGTCAAAAATCGCTTAACTGTAGATGTGAGAGTCTATTTCTTAGTTCTTGATTCTGTTCCATTGGTCAATTTGTCTGTTTTTATGCTAGTACCATGTGGTTTTTACCACTGTAGCTAAGCAATGTGTTTTATATCTGGAAGTGAGAGTCCTCCAACGTTGTTCTTTTAAAAGACATTTTTGGCTATTCAGTGCCCCTTACCTTTCCAAATACATTTAATTATTGGCTTTTCCATTTCTGCAAAAAAGGATGTTGGGATTTTTATCGGGATTGCATTGAATGTGTAAATCAGTTTGGGTAGAACTGACAACTTAATGATATTTAGTCTTCTAATCCATGAACAGAGAATGCCCGTCTATTTGTTTAACTCTTTTTTGGTTTCCTTTAGCAATGTTTTGTAGTTTTCTGAATACAGGTCATTTATGTCCTTGGTTAAGTTTATTGCTAAATATTTGATTGTTTTAGTCGCTGTTATAAATGGAATTTTTTTCTGATTTCCTTCTCAAATTGCATATCAGTAGTGTGTAGAAATGCTATTGAGTTTTGCATATTAATTTTGTATACTGTAACGTTGCTAAACTTGTCTGTTAGTTCTAGTAGCTTTTTTGTGGATTTTTCAGGGTTTTCTAGATAAAAGTTCATATTATCAGTGAAAAGTGAAAGTTTTACTCTTTCCTTTCCTATTTGGGTTTCTTTTATTTCTTTATCTAGCCCAATTGCTTTAACTAGAAACTCTAGCACAATATTCAACAACAATAGTGATAGTGAACATCCATGTCCCATTCCTGATCTCGGCTGAAAGCTTTCAGTCTTTCACTGTTGGGTACAATGGTAACTGCAGGTTTTTCACATACCATATTGAGTAAGCGTCCCTCTGTTGATATCTTTCAGAGGGTTTCATCAAGAAAGGGTGCTGTATCTTGTCAAATGTCTTCTCTGCATCAATCGAGAGGATCATGTGGTTTTTCTTATTCAATTTATCAATGTGGTTTATTACTGTAATTGATTTTCTTGTGTTGAACCACCTTTGTATACTTTGGATGAAACCTACTTGATCGTGGTATATAATTCTTTTAATGTGCTTTTGGATTCAGTTTGCAAGTATTTTGTTGAGGATTTTTGCATTTATATTCATTAGAGATACTGGTCTTTAATTTTCTTTTCTTGTATTTATTTATGTAGTTTCAGTATTAGGGTGGTTTTGGCATCATAGAATGTTTGGTAGCATTCTTTCCTGTTCACTTTTCTGGAAGAGCTTGAGCAAGATTGGTATTGGCTTGTCTTTGAATGATTGGTAGAATTCTGGGAAGCCATCTGGTCCTGGGCTTTTCATCTTTGGGAGGTTTTTGATGACTGTTTCAGTGTCTACCCTTGTGACTGGTTTGTTGAGGTCTTTTTCTTTCTTCTAGTGTCAGTGTAGCTGGTTCATGTGTTTAAAGGAATTTGTCCATCTCATCTACATTGCCTTGTTTTTTGGCATACAGTTGTTCACAGTATCCTCTAAAGATCTCTCTTATTTCTGCAAGGTCAGTGTTATTGCCGCTCTCTCATTTCTGATTTATTTATTTGTGTCTATTCTCTTTTTTCTTTGCCAGTCTAGCAATGGATTTGTCACTTTTCTTGATCTTCTCAAAGAACCAACTTTTGGTTTTGTTGATTCTCTCTATTGCTTTTTGTTCTTGATTTCATTTATTTCTGCTCTTATCTTTACTATTTCTTTCCTTCAGCTTGGTTTGTGATTAGTTTGCTGTCCTTTTTCTAGTTCCTCCAGGTGTGCAGTTAGATCTTCAATTTTAGCTCACTCTTGTTTTTTAGTGTAAGCATTGAGGGCTTTAAATTTCCCTCTCATCACTGCCTTTGTGGTGTCCCATAGGTTTTTTTTTAATTATTATTTTTTTTACTGGGAGGTCCCAGAGATCGAACCCGGGTCCCTCCATATGGGAGACGAACACCCAACCATTTGAGCCACATCCGTCCCCCTCCCATAGGTTTTGATATGTTGTGTTTTCATTTTCATTCATCTCAAGTTATTTGCTGAATTCTTGCAATTTCTTCTTTGACCCACTGATTATTTAAGAGTGTATATCTTAATATCCATATGCCATGAGCTTTCCCACTTTCCATCCATTATGGATTTCTAGCTTCATTCCATTATGATCAGGGAAAGTGTTTTATATAATTTCAATCTCTTTAAATTTATTGAGCCTTGTGTTGTCACCCAACATATGGTCTATCCTGGAGAAAGATGCATGTATTCTTTTTTTTTTTTTTTTGTCTTTTTTTTTTTTTTTAATAAATTCCTGTTATGCCAACTCAGATGCATGTATTCTTGAAGAGAATGTATATCCTTCTTTTTTGGGGTGCAATGCTCTATAGATGTCTGTTAGGTCTATTTCATTTATCATATTATACAAGCCCTATATTGTTTTCTTTATCCTCTGTCCAGATGTTCTATCCAATACCGAAAGTGGTGTTCTGCAGTCTCCAACTATTATTGTAGAGACCTCTATTTTTCCCTTCAGTTTTGCCAGTGTGTGCCCTATGTATTTGGAGCACGCAGGTTAGGTGCATTAATATTTAGTATAGTTATTTCTTCTTGGTGAGGTGCCTCTTTTAATAATATATAGTGACCTTCTTCATCCCTTATAACAGTTTTGCATTTGAAATCTATATTGTCTGATATTAGTAACACTACTCCAGCTCTTTTATGGTTATTATTTGCATGGAATAACTTTTTCCAACCTCCACTTTAACTTAGTTGTGTCCTTGTATCTGAGATGAGTCTCTTGTAGGCAGCATATAGATGGCTCATATTTCTTTATCAATTCTTTCAGTCTATGTCTTCTGATTGGGGAGTTAGCCATTAATATTCAATGGAATTATTGTAAAAGCATTACTGACTTTATCCATTTTGTCCTTTGGCTTTCTGATATCATATCTTACTATTGTCTGCCTTTTTACCTGTTAATTTACTCTTCTTAATAATCTTTATTTCTATACTTTTCTCCAAGTGTCTTGCCCTTGTTTTTTCCTCTCAGGCTGCAGCATTCTCTTTTGTATCACTTGTAATTCTGGTCTTTTGGTAACATCAGTTTTTGTTTGTCTGCAAAGACTTTGAACTCACTTTCATTTTTGAAGGACAGTTTTGCTGGATACAGAATTCTTGGTTGGCAGATTTTCTCTTTCATTACCTAGAAACATCATACCACTTTCCTCTTGCCTCCATGGTTTCTGATGAGCATTTGGCATTTAATTTATCAGGGTTCCCTTGTATATGATGCTTTGCTTTTCCTTGCTTTAAGAATCCTCTCTTTATCTTTGATATCTGTCATTCTGAATAGTAGGTGTCTCAGGGTAGGTCTATTTGGATTTAAACTGCTTGTGGTACATTGTTGTTCTTGGATATTGATATTTATGTCTTTCAGAAGGGTTGGGAATTTTTCAGTCATTATTTCCTCAAATACTCTTTCTGCCCCTTTTTCATTTTCTTCTCATTCTGGGACACCCATAATGCATATGTTTGTGTGTTCTGTCTTGTCATTCAATTCCCTGAGACTCTGTTCCATTTTTTTCCATTCTCTTCTCTTTCTGTTCTTCTCTTTTCCAGTTCAGATGTTCTGTCTTCTAAATCACTAATTCTATTTTCAAGCAATTCATATCTGCTCTTATGTACCTCTAATGCATTTTCAATCTCATCCATCATGTCTTTCATTCTCAAAACCTCTTTACTTTTCTTTGTAGACTTTCAAATTTTTCTTCAGGCTCAGCTACTGTGTTCTTAATATCCTTTATTTCTTTAGTCATATTTCCTTTCATTTCTTTGTATTGATTTAGGAGAGTTGTGTGATTATTATTAATTAATTGTTTTAAATCCTGTATATTTGATTTGTTTCTTTAGATGGGCCATCATTTCCTGCTTCCTAGTATGGCTTATAATTTTTTGCTGATGTCTAGGCATCTGAATATGTTGGTGAATCTACTCTGATGGACGATTTTTCTCACTTACATATTGGTTTTTTTTCAGAGCCTTTCTTTGATACTTGGCTCAACTTATTCTAAGTCTTTAAAATTGCTCAGCTTAAGTTGTCAAAATTCTCCCAGGGACTCAGTAGTGGCCTGCAGATTTTCTCCCCACATTTTAGTTTAAGAGACCTAAAATCAGTTTTTCTCCATGCAGTTTCCATACAGGTCAGCAGATGGCCCTCATCAGTGGACCTTTCCAAGGAGGTGTTTCTTTCAATCTCCTCTTTCCTGTATTTTGGTATGGCCAGAGCTGAGATTCAAAGCAGGCTTTGCTGGCCTAATTCACTGAAGAGAAGTACCCCAAATCCCCCTCCCTTTTCTCTTGTAACAGCTGACAGGGAGAAAGATGTCTGTTCCCCTCTCAGTTCACTGCAGTGAGTCATGGGTTTTACCTAGGCTCAATATCTTGTGGGTGGGAGAGAGGAGCCCTGCCTGGCCACCAAAGGTATTTGGTAACTCATGTTTATTGTTTTGAGGTCTTCATTTCTCTGTCCCTCATGCTCCTGGGAGTTGTTTAGCTCTGTCCTGGTCTGCTGACCTCCAAAACAGGTCCCTTGGACAACTTTTGGCCCTTTTGTGAGAAAGTTGAGCCCTGCCTGCCTACTCCAATGCTATCTTCCTGGAATTCCAAAAGTCCTTATTTTTGAAGGGGCATTTAGGTGGCTTACCACAACATCAAACATTTTTGGTACATGAATGCAGAGGACCACGTATAATAAAAAAATGAGAAATTTGAAGTATGCAAATAGAATCTTTAAGTTGATTAAAAAGAAAAGCTTCTGTTTCATTCTAATAAATTGAATTCTGTTTTATTCCCTGCCTTTTTGCAGTTGGGATATTTTTAAATGCTAATCACAACAGAAATATAGTATACTAATTTTTAGAAAATAAACTTGATGTTAGAAAGCCACTGAAATTTTGAGTTCACATACTAGGTCATGGATGACATTATGGGATGATCCAGAAATTAGGCAAGAGAATGATTTACAGCCTAATTATTCTATCTTGCTTGAAAACTTCCTTGACTATAAGAGCCTATAGCTAATCAGTTTTCTGAATCAGGGGAAAGAAAGAGAGCAGTAGATTCAAGCAATTGAGTTGGCATATAATTAGGGACAGGAAATAAAATACAAGAGAGTGCCAAAAACAAGGAGGGGAGGAACTATAATATGATGACTAAAAAGTGTAGATTCTGGTGTCAGGCTGCCTGGGTTTAAACTGTAGCCCTGCCACTTGCTGTGATGTTGACAACTTCATTAGCTCTCTCCTGCTATGGCTTAGTTTGCTCATATATAAACAGAGATATTTACCTCATGGATTATTAGGAGCAGTAAATGGGTTAATATTCATAAAATTACTTAGAATAATACCTGGCATTTAATAAATGTCTTATGTTTTTAAATGTTTTAAGAGAGGAAAACAATCACTAATATTTCAGGCACTTTGCATGTTTTGACTCATTTAATTCTTTTAATGACTTGGAAATATTGACATTAATATTTTCACTGTACAGACAAAGAAATCCAAGGGTTAGACAGATTAAATAATTTGTTCAGTCAAACAAATTATTAATGGATTCATGCTAGGTAGGATTATTTCACCCCCTTGCCTCAAAGGCTTCAGTGACACCCTGTGTGGAGGGTCAGTTTCAAGTGAGAAGATCCCTGGAATATAAGTCCTAATAGAGCAATTGTTAAAGGATATAAGCAAGTTATAGTTAACTAATGTTGCATTGAGGACATTGTACACAAATACCTTGGGTTAAGTGGATTAGTTTGAGATAAGTATCAGCTGGGCTTCTTTCAGCCAAGTGCTGCCTATTTGCAACTAGGGCAAGGGTAGGTGCTCCTCAGAGAATTGATGAAGTTTGCCTCAGTTAAAGTCCTTGGATCTGCTGGCTATTATGTCTCCAAGGAATGGCACTGGTGTCTACGGAGTGTAGTTAACTAGGCATAAAGTCATCCAGAAAAAGGAAGGGGTAGAAAACTCCACTGAAAGGCTCGTTGGTAATTAATTCCAGATGTTGATAAAGTTTAAATCATTTATACTTAAGCAAATATATTCATTATAATTATTGTTGTTTAGCATTAGTTCCATATCTAATTTTGTTGTTGTTATATAATCTCCTAATCCATTTTTCTTGGTCTATACGAATCTACTTCCCTACCCCCACCCCCACATGAATTAAATAATTTTATCACAGATGCATTTAGTGGTTGGCAGTGTGGGGTAGTGGCAAGGGGTATGATTTCCAAAAGACACACACAATTTCATTCTCCTATATTCTTCTGCATTTTAAAAAACATTCCTACATCTTTCCAACTAGAGTCCTTTTTGACACCAAATTTGACTGACAATAAATATCTAAAAACCACCTTTCCCCCAGTCTACTTTATATTTGGCAACACATATTCCACATATTTCAGTCACAATTCAACATCTAAATCTAAGTCATGAGGAAATCTTAGCAAAAATACAATGGAGCAGATTATAATGCCAATTTAGAAAATAATGTCTCTTGAAAACAAATGCATACTAGCAAATACTCGTATAGCAACATTATTTATTTCCAAAAACATTTGAAAAGAGAGCATTTGTTGTTTCATTTTTGCCCTGAAGGTGGCACTGATGATATTAAAACTTTCTTAGCCTGTGCAGTGTACTTGCAAGGGTTAATCTGTGAGATCTGGTCATTTCCTTTGATACCAGGGGACTGTCCTATTCTAAGCTATGATCTCTAAGAGGCGAGTGGAATTTGTGGAAACCGGTCTGATCTGGATTATCTGTCTTTCCATCATACCAGTTCCCATAGTTTTAATTAAACTCAGTGTATAGTAATCTCTTATACTTAATAAAGCAGTTATTGCATTTCTGATTTCCTTCCAAACATTTATAAACTTCTACTCTAGGCTTTACTTTAGCAACAAGAATGCTGCCGTAGGAGTTTTGAGAACACCCAGCAAAATTTAGTAAGTCAGTGAAATGAAAAGAAAGTCAGCAAAAGAAATGGCCATTTGACTCTGGGCTATATGGCATTTTATTTAAACAATAGTGTGTTACTAGTAAGCGTGGCTAATATATATGCTAGAAAAAGACCAGGATAAAACTGCCTTTCCACTGAAATATAATAATCCAATATATTGAAAGGCTTTGCCATCAGATGAAGTCAAAGTATAAAATTTGGTTCAAAGTATTGCCTTGTGACTTTGTGACTATTACTTACTCTTTTTGAACCTTGGTTTTTCAAATTGTGATACAGGATTAATAACACCTAAATGAGCTGACAAGTGTATAGAACCTAGCAAATAGACTACACCTTCAATAGCTTCTGGTTAAGCTCCACACTTGTTTTAGTGCCCTGGCTGCAAAAACAAATACCACGAAATGGGGTGGCTTAAACAATGGGAATTTATTGGCTCATGGTTTTGAGGCTAGGAGAAGTCCACAATCAAATCGTTATCAAGGTGATGCTCTCTCCTCATCTGGGACTGGCTGCTGCTGATCCTTGGTCTTCAGCTTTTCTGTCATATGGCAATGCACATTGCGGCCTCTCCTGGATTCTCTGGGTTCCATTGTCTCCCAGCTTCTTCCCATCTCTCTCTCTCCCTCTCCCGCCCCCCCCTTCTCTCTCTCTCTGGCCTTCCCAAGGCCTTCAGTAATAGGATAACACCCATCTGAATAAATTGGGCCACATATTAACTTAAGTTGACCTCATCAAAAGGTCCTTTTTACAATGGGTTCACATCCACAAGAATGGATTAAGTTTAATAACAAGTTTTTCTGTGGCACATAGCTCCAAGTCACCATACCACCCAAATATACCCAATACTTCTACCAACCTTACATACTCTTTTTGAAATATTTCATGCATACATGAAAGTCAAGAACACTGTGTTGATATAACCAATAATACATATATATATTTTTTATTTTTATTACAGAAGTTGTGAACTTACAAAACAATCATGCACATGTGCAGAATTCCCATACAATATCCCTTCACCAACATACCACACCATTGTGGAACGTTTGTTACAGATTATGAGATAACATCATCAGATCATTACCACTAACCATGGTCCACAGCACACAATTGGCATATCTCTTCCAACCCCCACCCCCCCATTAACACAGTATGTCTTTGGCAATAACTGATAATATTTTGAAAATCTTGACGAGTGTTTGAAATCCTAGCAAAATTTAGACTTTGCAAGGTAGAATTATCTGAAAGTTCAGTCACAACTGTTATAATAGAAATGTAATAAGGATAAACCTCAGAAAACAAGGACATTTGCCAAGGAATGAGTCTCTAAGTCCCCACAGAATGCTGACACTGTACTTAGCATGGTGTCTGGCACAGATTTGGTTTTCAATAATTGCTTTTTGAACAGGAAATGTTATTGCTTAGTAATTATCTTATTTTGTTTAGCCCATTCAGGTGATGAAAGTGAGATCTAGAGAAATTTAGGGACTGGCCCAAAGGTACCCAGCTTGTTGGTTCCAAGGCTGGAACTAGCACCCAGTATTATCCTCCTTGGTTAAATATCAACTATGAGCCTGTGAGTGCTGAACTCTCTGCATTTTAAAAGGGTGTAAGGAATTCTCTTGATCTTTCTATCTTTATCAGTGGCATAAAGGAGCAAGAAAAGCAATTTAGTTTCTTACAAGGCCTGGAAATTAACCTAAGTGAGGTTTCAAGGAGAATGGCTCAATAGTCTTCTAGTACTGGGCTCTCCTTCCATGCAATCTTTAGCTTCAGGTAGAACACAGGTGACAATGGATTAACAAGCAACCAGTTTATTTTCACTCACCATGACCCCATCAGTGGACGACTCAATGTCAGCAGGGCCCAACAGATATCTGCACTCATTTAATCAACATAATCAATTTTTATTTACCATCTCAGATGACTCCCTTTAAAATTATCCTGTTACCCACTCAAACCTTTCCAACCTCCTCTTCAGATCCAATCCCAAGGCAGACCTACTGAAATTATGACTAACTCCATCTTTAATTGTTGTGTATTTTATTTACCCATGTATTTTCTCATTATGGAATTGCTAACGGAAGGATGGGTTCCTTAGCAGGACTGTAAGGAGAGCTGCCTTGGCCCTTGATCTCATGTGTACCCTCTATACCATTTGTTTGAACACTGCTGTGTTCTTGGACCACTTCAATTTGTGGTCAGAACAATATAAAGTCTGAATTTGTTTCCTTATTACTTTTTTTTTTTTTTTGCTTACAGTTCCTTTATTGTTGAGTTTTTACTTTTTATCTTTTGAATTTCTACTTTTAAACTACTATACATTAATGTTGATCCTAAATTCCCTGATAGAACACTTTGAGTTTCCACTAACTAAATGTATCATATTTCCTGCCTCTAATATAGTAGCTTCATATCTCTATTAAATACTAACCAGCTGTGTCACCACACATGTATGCACACACTAAAGATGAAGTATTGAAAAGGAAAAAAAAAAAATACTGGAGCAATGCTCTTGAACAGATGATAGGTGTTTGTATCCAGGTAATAGCAGAAAAGGCAGAGAAAATGGGCTCAAATGCAGACTGATGGGTAGATGATGTTAGTAAGAGCTTCAGAAGGTTCTCTTCTGATTGCTTAAATCTCCCCAGTGCTTTTGGAAACAAATTCATCAGGTAGGAGTGAGAAGGGGAGAAGCAAAGAGGAGAGTGGGAGAGTGAATGGATGAAAGAAATAGGGTGTGGTTGCTCTGCAGCTTTAAGAAACTATTTGAACTTTGTGATTGTTTAGATGGGACTAGTAAAAGTATGCATGTCTGGAGCTTTTCTCTGGCCATATTCAGCTGTACAGATAGAGTTGGACTTAACCAGAGTTGAGGTAGGTAATGGTAGAGGGAACAGAGTGTATGCATGGAATGACTGAAATAATTTACACAAATATAAAATCAAAGAACTGATGACTGTCTTGACCAGTAGGGATGGCATAGATGAAAGACAGGTGCTTAAGGGAATCATAGGTCTTTAGTGGCAATGAGGATTAAAAAGGACACTTAACTCAGCTCCAGGCCAAGAGATACAAGAAACAGAAGGTAGGACTCAACTTCCCCTGGACAGGATATCAGGGAACATTTCCCAAAGGAGAGAGCCAGGTCCCTGTTAGAGTAAAAAGGTAAAAGATACATCTACAGAAGTGGATAGAAGGAGTTTTACTGATGATTCAACTTACATTCTAGAAAGAATTATGTAAGAGTTTCAGGAGATTAGTCATAAAAGGGATAGATAGAGCCAGATGGAAATTAGAGTCTGATAGAGATGAGAGAATCCAGCATATCTTGAGACTGAATATAATAAGAATGAAGAGTGTAGAGGTGGGCCCTGAAATGGAAGGATAAAGATCTCTAAAGGGTAGTGGGTTTGTCTTATTCTGAGCAGGTAGTTTCTTCATTTTTGGAAATGGAGGCCTTGAGGACAGCAGAGGATAAGCCTAAAATAAATATATGAATCTGAAATATTTTCCACTTTGATGGGTGACAATGTTTTTTCAATCATATATGTATATATTTACAAAATCAAGATCATACTGTAGATAGTGTTCTATTTTGCTTTTATGGCTTGTTATTTATATCATAAATATGTCGTTAATTATTCATCTTAATTATCTTTTAAATGGTTGTATATAGATGTAGAGTAATTTATTTAACCATCTCCTTATTGTTGGAGAGCTAAGCTGTTTCCATAAATACAGAATATATAAATTTTACCCAAGCAATATGTTGCTGAAAATACATTTAGAGATGGAGTTATTAACACTGGGGAATGTGCCAGTATTTACTGTCAAATTTAAATAAGTATGCTAGATTTAAGACTCTTTAGAGGCAAAAAAAAATTGAAATGAGTTCTATAGAAGTCAAACTCAGAATGGTTAGAGGTTAGTCAGTTCACTGACTCTTTTTGGAGCCAAATTTACCTTTAGGTCCAAGGATGATCATTCCAGAGAAAATGAATCCCAAGTTCTGCAAAGACATATCAGGGTCACAAGTGCAAGAAGACACTATGAATCAGCAACATTTGGAGTTCAGAGATTCTGGCTGCAGACATTTTGGTCTATGAAGAGCACAGAAACTTATATGTGGTGGATGCTGCTGCCTCACAGCCCCTCATCCTCTCAGGGGCCACATGCTTGCATTATCTTTGGGCCAGATCATTGAACACAGAAAGGATACCAATGCTGGTTTTGAGATGTATTAACTCTTCAGGACTTCATTTAATGCTCCAGATGGGAAAATCCTGCTTAGTCGACTGACAACTCTAAAATCCTCTGATTGAAGAGATTATTCTTCACCAATTATAACAATACACAACACAAATGAGTATTTTCCTTGTGTAACAAACTTATATTTCTTGAAAAACAATTGCAAACTGCTAAGAAACCAACTGCCCAACTGCACTCTTACTGAAAAATCCTACCCTAATTCAAAATGGCTCATAGATCTAAATGTAAAACGCACAACTATAAAAATTTAGGAAGAAAACATAGGGAAAAAAAACTTCATGACCTGGGGTCAGGCAACAGTTCTTTAACATGACACCAACAGGACTATCAAAATATTTTTAAAGTAAATTGTACTTTTACTCTACAAATGACACAGCTAAGAGAATGAAAAGAAAAACTATAGATTGGGAGAAAATATTTGAAAAACCCGTATTTGATAAAAGGTTGGTTTTAAGAATATATAAAGAATTCTCAAAACTCAACAGCAAAAAACAATCCCATTATAATCGGCCAAAGTCTTACTTAAAGTTGATGGTAGAACAATGCAAGCTTTATAAAATTAATATCAGTATATTTTTTCATTGTCTTATTTTTAAAATTTTTTCTGTTTAGAGTTAAATTGTGTTTATTATAAGTAGAATGAAGTTGGATTTTTGAACAATCTTTCTTTTGATTTAAGTATTTATTTTTCTCCTATTTAATGAGATATTTAATCTTTAAATTCTTCTTTCTACTCTTCCTGTAGATTAATCAAAATTTTAAGAAAATCATTACATTTCTCCCTTCCCCATTAGTTTGTGAGTTGTATTTTCTTATATATTTTTTTCAATGCTACCTTAGAATGTACAACACACAACATTCCTCCTTGTCATATTAGAGTCCTTTTTAAATTGTTTTTTGTACTCCTTCCCAGAACATGCAGGTAACTGAGAATTCTTTTAATATATTCACCTACTGTAGTTAATGTACATTTCATTCTTCATATATTTTAAACCTCAGAAAACATTCTTATTATTGCTCTAGACAACCAGTAAAAAATTAGATTTACCCACATATTTAATTTTTCTCGTGTTCTTTATAGCTTTCTTCACTACCATGATTTCAGAAGAATGAAATTTCTTCTTTTGGACAATTTCTGTTTTTATTATTTTTAGTGGGATTCTCCTGACAGCTTGTTCTTTCAATTTTCCTTTATCTAAAGCTGTGTTTATGTTGCCTACATTGTTCATTCTGATTTTAAAGGATGTAATTTATTTTGGCTACAATTTAGAGGGAATTTTTCAACAGTTATAGAAATCTAGGTTGATAATTATTTTCTTTGGGCACTTAAATGATGTTATTCCTGTGCATTCTGGCTTTAATCATTTCTGTTAAGTCAGTTGTCAGTATTTTATTCATTCCTTTAAAGGAGCTTTCTCAGGACGTTTTTAAGATTTTGTGTTTTTCTTTGGTTTTCATAAAATTTATTGGTCTTATTTTCTTTGTATTTATCATAAGGAAACTTTTTAGATCATCTGAAATCTTTAATTTCGGTATCTTGGGTTAGTTTTAGACTATTCTAAGCTATTACCTCTTCCACAGTTGTCCTTTTCTCTCTTTTTTCTAAATCTCCACACATGTTAGAATTTCACATATCCCATTGGTTTCTTATAGTTTAATGTATATTTTATTTTGTTCTTTGAGCTTCTGTTTGGACCTTTTTTCCCTAACTTTTGATTTGCTAACTGTCTCTAAATATGTTTCTAATCTTCTATTAAACCCATGCAACGAGTTCTTAATTGCAGTTATAATCTTTTTTACTTCCAGAGTTTTTATTTGATTCTTTTTTGTAGTTTCCAGTTCTTTGAGGATAGTCTGCCTTTTGTCATCTATTTTATTCTACATGTAAATCACAGTTACTTTAAAATTCATGCCTCATAATGCCAATATTTTGATCACCTTTAGGTTTGTTGCTTTTGAATTTTGCTCATTTGGCCATGTTTCTGGCATACTTTAATAAGCACTATCTCTCAATGATTATTTTTTTATGAACTGCTGAATCTCACCTACAAAGAAGTGAATAAATAATTTGAGGATCAGTTTGGTATTAACTTCCTTAAAACAGATTTTAGTTTTGCTTTCTGACAGACATTTAGAAAAGAGGTAGGTCACCTTAATTCAATCTGAAGTTTAACTGGATTTCAGTTTTATAAGAACTGTTCTGTTTCTAGTCCCTGTTATTCCAGAATATTGGAGCTACAAGTCCTTCTTAATTAAGGACCACTTTCTCTTATGCTAGTTATTTTATTTGTCCTATACAACTTAAAAATTGGTCAATATTGCAAGAGAAAAAGCAGCACCAAATATTGGACTCATCTCTGCTCTGCCCTTCCTCCAAGATCTTGGCTCCAGAAGTCCTAGCTAACTTGTTCCTCCTTATTTCCCATCTTGTTTTCTCCCTAGCCCCGTAAGACATCCAAAAGTTCAAGTCAGCTTCTTAGTTGCTGTTTTCTGCTTGGCATTTAGCCTCTCAGGCATTTGCTACTTCCAAAATGGCAAATTCCTTGAGGAGAAAGATGTTTAGAATGTCTGGCTTTTTGCAATAAGCTATCCTTCTGTCTAGTATCCTGGCTTTTCATTTCTTAGATGCATTGGTAACACTCTAATGTCTTCAAACATGAATACACACGCATCCATGCACAAACACATATATTTGTATTTGTCCTTTGGAACAAGCTATTCCCCTACTACCTTATTTTTTTAAACAGTTTCACAAGAGACTGTTGAATATATGCCCCTTTAAATTAGTCCTGTATTGATGGAATTAAGGTTTCTAGTCTTTTTTATCAAACCAATGCTGCAATGGCTTACCAAGTTATTTTACAAATATAAGTAAAATTGTGATTTTTATAAATAGTATCAAACTGTCCTTTATTGAGGTTGTACCAACTTATGCTCCTACCATCAATATGTGAGAATGTCTATTTCCCACGCACAAATTTCAACACTGTGTGTTCTCATGCTTCTTGACGTTTGTTAATTTGATGGACATAAGTGTACCCAGTACAAAGGTAATTTTAATAAATTATGTTTGTTTATAATATACTACTAATAAAAATAATAGCATAATGACAAGGAATTTATTACATGCAAGGTACGTTTCTAAGGAGTTTATAATTCCTAACTTTCATAATCCTCAGGACAACCACTGAGGTAAGCATTGGTTTATTCTTATTTTAAAGACAAGAAAACTGAGGCAAATGTAGAGTAACCTCCCCCAAGGTCCTCAGAGATGGAGACAGAATTGAAGCACAGGAAGTCTGACGTTAGAATCTATGTTCTTAATACTGATGACAGGAACCTGGATAATTATCCCTTCAAAATGGTATAATTTCAAGATCAGAATTACTTTCCCTAAAGGAAAAATAAGATACATATAGCTTTTTATGTTCTGTTTTTGCTTTTGGCAACAAAATTTATAATTAGAAGCCATTAGAATGCCCACATTTTATTAGTTTCCTGGGACTGCTGTAACAAATCATTACAAACTTCCTTGCTTATTCTCTCACAGTTGTGGGGACTGAAAGTCTGAAATCATGCTTAACTCCCCCCAGAGGTTTAAGGGCAAATCCTTTCTTGCCTCTACCGGCTTCTGGTAGATCTAGGCATTCCTTGGATTTTGGCTGTATCAGGCCAGTCGCTGACTCTTCCTTTTCTTTATGTTTTCTCTTTTGGTGTCTGTCTCTGTTCTTTCTCTGCCTCTCTCTCATAAAGACATGTATGGTACAAATAGGGCCCACGCTGATTATCCAGGATAAATAACTCCTTTCAAGATGCTTGACTTTCTCACATATTTTGCCATGTAAGGTAATATTCACTCTTTGACTATACAAGGTAATATTCACAGATTCTTGGAATTAGGACATGGGCTAATCTTTTGGGGAGCTGCTGTTCAACCCACTACACAGAATTTGCATTTAACTGAAATCCCTTGAACACTTTCCTCCTTCCATCCCTCCCTCCCTTCCTCTATTTATTTATTTATTTTAAAAATATTCACAGAAGGCTTGCTACATGCCAGACAGTGTTCTGGGGAAAGAACAATGGATAGAACAGATGGCATTTCTGCCTTCATGGTGCTTACATTTTAGTTGAGGGAACCAAACCACATAAAAATAAATGAGTAAATATATAAAGTATCAAAGGGTGATAAAGGCCATGGAAAGAATTAAAGCAGAGAATGGGGAGAGGAAGTCCAATGGGAAAAGGTAGTTAAAATTTGAAGTACGGTAGTGTGGGAAGGTCTTTCTGAGAAGATGACTGCAGTAGGCTGACAAATGCTGCCTCCTTCCCATTCGCCCCTTGCCCCAAAAAAGAAAAATAATCAGGGTCTAATCTCTGGAAACTGTAAACCTTGCCTTATATGGCACAGTCTTTGCATGTGTGATTAAGTTAAGAATCTTGAGATGGTGAGATTATCTTGGATTGTCCAGGTGGGTCCCTAAATGTAATCACATGCATCCTTATAAGGAGGAGATTTAATATAGACAGAAGAGGAGGAAGGAGTACGACCAGGCAGAGAACAGAGTGATGCAGCCACAAGTCAAGAAAGGCAGGCAAGGAAGGAATATGGTCTTCCCTAGAGCTTCTGGAAGGAGGATGGCCTGCTGACATGATTTGGGGCAAGTAAAACTGATTTCAGACCTCTGGTTAACAAAACTGTGAGAACAAATTTCCGCTGTTCTAAGCCAAGAAGTTTATGGTGATTTAATACAGCACCACAAGAAATGAATGCAATGACATTAGTGAAAATTCCAAAAGGAGGTCAGGCAGCAAGTTATGCACCTATCTGGGCAGCTAGAACTCCAGGCAGAGAGAATCATGATGTCCAACAGCCTTGGGATGGAAGTATACCTGACAAGACTGAAGAAAACTTAATCTTCACTGAGGCTTGAGGACAGGGTAGAAGATGATAAAATTAAGAGAGGTTAGAGATGGCCACATAACTGAGGACTTGAGGACATGATGATGATGTTTATTTTCATTCCCTGGAAAATGAAAGTCATTGAAGGGTTTCAAGCAGAGGGATGGCAAGATCAGAACCTTACTCTGAGCAGCTCTAGATTTATACCAAATTAAAGTAACCAGGAATTTACTTACTAGAGTATTTCATATATGTGAGATCATACAAATTTTTTTTAAAAAAGCATAATTTGAAAAAAGAACCAGGATTACTCTATCTGAGGTATTGATAATAGAGAGCTAAGGGAAGAACTGGGAGACAAATTAAGAGTCTATTGATTATGTTTAGCAGGCAGCTGATGCTATGAGTCTGGAGCTTATAGGAGAGGTGGGTAATGGAAATAAAAATCTATGAGGGTTGTGGCCTTGGAAACATGACTTAAAACATTTCAGTATAGGAGATAGGATGTTCTTTATATTTTAGTTCAGCTTCATCAAGTGGCAGTTTTCCTAATTAGGAATACTTCATATACCTGAGGCGTGATAACATCAAAAGGCTACTACAAATGTTTCAGCTATCATTATCTGTGATCAGCACCAGAGGTCTTTGTAAATGGACATTAGAAGTGGATTTTCATTGGTAAATTTAGTGGCTTTTTAGCAAGTATAACAGATGTGCTTAAACATTATATGTGAAATTCATCATTTTACCATATACAGATTGGGTAAATATTTAAGACTTCCCACATTGCTTGTATAGGATAAAAAAGTCAGGGAAATTTTTCACTCCTCATCTTTTAGGTTGGCATTCAAGGCATGATTCTAATGTAGGTTTCAGAGTCTTCTAGTTGGTGGATGCCAAATATTAGATTAAAAACTGAATCTTGCCTTTACAATATTATTGGGCATGAAAACATTTTATGCAGGAAGTGGTTGGTTCATCCCCAAAGACAAAGAACTGAGAATTCTTCAAGCTGACAAGAACAGATTGTATGAGTATTTTGTGCCTACTTATAAATGGTGGTATATGGGGCAGAATGTAGTATGAGATTTGCTTTCATTAAAACCTGGTAGTAAGATTGTAAGGGAGTAGATATCCCCCATGTACCTCAGCAGGAACTTGGGTCCAACTGAGTATTTGAATGGGGGTTTCATATTAAAAGTTACCACCCTGAATTTACACACTCTGGAAGTATTCTCCTCTCTTCATTTTAATCATGCAAATTCAGACACTGTTTCCTGCCTTAGCACCTGGATAGTAGCATGTTATCAGTCAGAGGGTCACTCTGATCACTATCTAAATGATATTTCTAAAGGATATTTTGTGCAGAATTTACACAAAAAGGTGGATTCCTTCTTACTAAAAATTAGTGTGCTTTATACTGGTCATAGACTACAAAATGTCAGAGTATGGATAAAACTTCCTTATCTTATGCATGAAGTAGTAATGGCCTAGAAAGAATGAATGTCACAAAATTTTAAAAAATTTGTTGAGTAAATGTGTTCTGAAGCATTTATTCTTTATACTGTATCAAAAAGATATAATGTAGAGTATTAACTCTGATACTCTGCAATGATGAAATAGATAATTCTGACGATAAGATATATAGAATAATTTTGAACATTTTCAAATCCCAGAACAGGTAAATTCTAGCCATTCCCAAGTCTTTATTGCTTTATACATTTAGATCTGGAATGAGGAAATGTGGTTGGCATGGGATTGTGAAAGCATGAATTCTCTGCACTATATTTTTGCACATGCAAAAAATAGTCATTCTTTGTTCCAGCTAGGGGATCTTTCTAAATCTAGATCGTTAATAATTACATTTTACATTTTAATGACATTTTAAATTAATAATAATAACACACATTTTAAGTTAATAATAATAATAACACACAGCTTACAGATGAACTATTTTGTTTATATAAACTATTCAATCCATAAGACAACCCTGAGCTTAGGTATTAATTTCCAAATGAGTAAATTTGGATTAACAGTGGATAATCACTTACCCATGGTCATAATAGCCAGAAATTGGTAAAGCCAGAACCACAACAAATTCTCTCTGGGATGTGTTTCTATTCTCATTTCATTAAGGCATAGTGCACAATTACAATTACCTGGAGACATGGACAGAGAAGTTAATAGTATTCATAATCTCTATGTGAAGAAAGTGAGGACTTGTCCTAAATGGCAGAACTAGTTAATAGCAGAACTGGACTATCACTAGGACTTTGGACTCACTCAGTAGTTCTCCTTCTTTTCAAACCCTCATCAGCTTCATCTTTTCCTTTTCTTACCATCTCAAATAAGCACGCAGCAAAACCTTCCCTTTAATTCCCACTCTTGGATGCTTATGAATAAAATGACTTTTAAATCTCTGAGTAGATAGGGCAATCTCTACAGCTCCTCCTAGTCATTTTATTTCTTTAAGCCCTGCAAATTTAGGGAAGTCCATTAGACAAAATTTTTTATCTAGTTTGTTAAAACAGGGATTTTCAGTGAAATAGGAAGAGAATTAGCTCCCTCAAAGTTTTATTTTGCTTCATTGTGAATTCTCTAAAAATGTCCCTGGTTTCCTTAAGGAACTTTGTCTACAGACGGTATTTTTTTTCTTTATATAATCATGAACATGTAAGAGGGTACATTGGTTTCTTTTCTAGAGAGTTATTCAATGCAAAAAGTAAACTTCATCTCATTTATAGTACACAAACACACGGTCTACCATAGTATTTCATTAAATGGCCCCTTTGAATGAAATAGAAAACAGCCTAATTTTCGTAATCAAGCTTCACTTTCTTGCTTTTTGGAAATATATAAAAATTAACCATACCTGGTATTTCATTGAGGAAAAAAGATAAAGGTAGGAGAATGGAGGGAGAGAAGGAGAAAGAGAAAGACAGGTAGAGGATAGAGAGAAGTAGAAGGAACAATAAATAAATATCTATATGTTTTTATATTTAGATACACATATTTTATATACACACATATATATCTACACATGAAATGCATATATAAACATATATTTAAAATAAACTAATATAATAAATATTTATATAATTTATGTCTTACATAAATATAAATGTACACTTACAAATGTATTTACACACATATGTATCCTCGGAAGCAAGGTCATCTGAAAGGCTTCTATGAGTGTGGTAGGCAGATTCTAAGATGGCTCCTAAGATTTTTATGACTCCTGTATAATCTTTTCTTCTTCAATGCTGGTAGGACCTGAGATTACAATGGACTATCACTCCTGTGGTTAAGTTTCATTTATGGCAAAGGTGAAGAGATTTTGTGTATGCAATTAAAGTCACACATTAAACATTTTTTTTTTTTTTTTTTTAGTTAATCAAAAGAGAGATTATTCTGGGTGAGTCTGATTTGTCAAATAAAAGTTCTTAACAGAGGAACTGACCCTGCCTGAAAAGAGAGATTACCCTGAATGCTTTGAAGAAGTAAGCTGCTGTGTTTTGAGAGGGACTGTAGAGGGTCATGTGTCAAGGAACCATGGTGGCCTCAAAGAGATGAGGACAGCACCTGGCTAATGGCTAGGATGAATGTGAGACCTCAATCCTCCACTTGCAAGGAAGTTAACTCTAACAAAAACCATACGTCCTTGAAAGAAGACACACAACTCCAGAAAGGAACACAGCCCAGCTGACATTTAGATTGTAGCCTTGGGAGACCCTGAGCAGAGGACTCAGTTAAGCTGTGCCTGGACTCCTGACCCATAGAAGCTATGAGATAATAAGTTTGTGTTATTTTAAGCCACTAAGTTTTTTGTTACACAGTCAAGAGAGAATGGATACAATGATCCAATCAAAATTTATATAAACTACAAATTTTTATAGCACTGCACAGACACTTTCTAGAATCTAGAATAAAGTAGATAATGCTTGGGGCTATTCCAATTTGAAAGTCTACTACAGAGGTAAGATTCATAAGCTGAAATGAGAGCAGAGTTCATATTGTAATATAGAATGTGAAGTGGTCCTAGAGTAAGACATAAGGTGCCATGCTTCTTCCATCACATACCACCTGCCTAGTTACAGAACCTTTTAAAACATTCTTCAGATCCAATGAAATGAGCAGAAACATCCTATGACTATATTAACCTTGTGGACCAGAGATTGAGACTCCTGCTCTAGGATTACCCAATGAGAATGATTGATGGAGGACTTTTTACATTCCATCTCTGTAAAATAAAGTTTAAAACATATAGTTCTTGTGTATCAAGCAAATAAGAAATCTGTTATACCAACATTTATCGAATGTCTCCTATGTATTGGCACTGTCCTAGTTACCGGACAGTGAAAAGTCTCTATTCTTAGAAACTCACACTGTAACAGGAGATACAGATAGTTAAACACATGAACAACAACTCAGAATAAATAAATGTGTTTAAGAGGTGGACCTGTGATAGGCTCTTTTTTTATTAGACACTAAATTATTTTGTGTTAGACAATAAAGTAATTTTATATGGACACAATGACTTATCTCATTTAATGTTTACAGTCAAATTATTCTAAAATCCTTAGCATTTTCATGTAGGAAAATTCAAATTCTGAAAGTATATTTATGATAAGAATATTTACCAAGCTACTAAACATGAAAAAAATTAGTTGAACATTTTGTAATTCAGAGTTGATTAGCTGTTTCTTTTCACAATTTCGGTGAAGCTTCCAAACAGTGTTGGCAAAAGATGAAATGATTATCGGACTTTGGAATTATGAAGACAATTTCCTTTGTGGAACTCAATTAGCAATTTTTTCTACCTCTTAGAATAATTTTCATATTGTTTGGAGACATTCTAGTCCAGCTATTGTCTGTGATTTCTGGCATTCTGTCAACACGTTTAATAAGGTTCTTTTAGTAGATTAAATCAGACTGAATATTTCTGGCAATATTTTCCCAAGGTCTTACTAGATTTGAGAAAGATATGATTTATCATAAAGTACAAAGAGTGATATAGGATATTTTTAAATGTTTTTATCTGGATACTTCAATAATTATTATAGAGCTTCATTTATTAAAAATATTTAGTAAGTACTTAATTGATATGTGCATGGGACTGAGCTAGGTAATGTACATGAGAACACCTGTTTCCACCACCCCCCTTTATTCTCAAATATTTCTTTTAAGGAATCTTATCCATACATGTAATGTGTCTAAAATCTCTCTTCTGTTGACTGTATTGAAAGTATTGTTATTATTCCTCCAGGAAGATCCTGATACAGAGCAAGTGATACCATTCTTTCAAATTTTTTCAAGAGGGTCAGACAATAAGATTTTCTATTAAATAAATAGATTGTATATTTAAAATGTATATAAACGCATGGTATATGTGATTTTCCACTAATTTATTTTGGATAACTGATGCAACTGCATTGGAACTTCTTTTCTGGTTGTTATTGCTCTAATGCATAATTTTAAGTATCTCAGTGGAATTATTCTAAATTATTAGGAAGACATCCCAAGATGTTGAGTTCCTAGAGTCTAATGTCTCTTCCATCCTTCTGATCAGCTACTGTCTCATGATGATAAAGAAAAGTGTGAAAGAAGTTATCAAAAAATGAGGAAAAACATAGAGGAGAACAAAAATAAACACAAAGAAAAGACATGAGAGAAGAATAGAAAACAATAGGCTAAAGGAGGAAAAAAAAACAAAACAAATTAGAGTACTACAGGAAAAGAAGGACAGACCAAGGAAATTGAAGCATGACATTTGCACAGAAGGTCCGAGCATCCTAAGGATACCTTAATTTTGCATGCTGGCTTCTGCTGAACCAGGTAATGTAAATAAAAATAATTTCTTATCTATAGTCTGGTTCAGAACCCCTTGTCTTAGTACTTGTAGAATCCCTTTAAAGTTAGATTTTGAAGAACTGGGGAGGGATAAAGAAAGGAGTTATTCAGAGCAATTTAGATAATAACAAGCTTACAGGGTAAATGCATAAGGTCTTTATAAGGATAGATGACCTTATCACCCTCCTGCTGCCTCCTGACAAGGCTTGAAAGTGATCTCATTGTTCCTTTATTCCTTGCTATTAAATCCTAAGAACTTGGATGAAATTTATTTATGACCACAAAGATATATGTAAAGAATCGAGGTTCTTAACTATTGCTCATTAGAAATCTATGAAAAGCTGTTAAAAAATTTAGATACCTGTGCCCCATCCAAGACCAGATAAACCTCATACTTTCTAAGGATGGATGGAACTGGGGCATCAGTATTTTTAAAAGTTCCCAGATGAGTCAGCCATTCACCCAGGATTGATAATTGACAGCCCAAAGAAACACCTGTCCCCAGTCCTGCATTTCCTCAGTGACCATCCAGCTCTAAAAGTTCACCACTCCTTTTTCCCAGAAACTATGATTTAAGGGAGGGTCCCTGATCAGAACTCCTCTGTATGGGCTTTTATGAATATATCAAATATTTGGGAAGGATTTGCCTATAGTATGCTCTTCAGGCAAGTTGCTAGTGAGGGATAATTTGAGGTGAGGGATATTTTGGCCAAAATGATGGACATCAATGATGATGGAGTAGATAAACTGAAAAATGAGTAGACAGCAATGGGTCATTTATTTTCTTTATTTGGTGTTTTAAAAACTCATTAAAAGTTTTTCTTGTTCACTAACAAAGTTACTGACGGTTTAGTGGTCAGGCTACTCTTATGAAAGAAGTGTATCAGCTTACTTGATAATACTTTTGAATTGAATCCTTCCTATCAGCATACAAGCTCACTGTTATTTCTTCCATCTTAAGACAAAACTTTCTTGACCCCTTATCATCTCCTTCATTTTCATTTCTCTGATATCTGCTACAGAAAAACCTCCCTAAAAATTATGTATATTTGCTAAATCATATTCCTCTGCCTATTTTCTCCTGAACCAGCTCATCCTCTCATAACTCCACTGAAATTTCTCTTTTAGAGGTAATTAATGGTTTATATGGTATTCAATCCAATGATCCTCTTGTACTAGCAGCATCTTGAGATAGAGTTGATTACTATCTCTTCCTTGAAACATTTTATTAGCTTAGCTTCCAATACTCAATCCAGCCCCATATTTCCCCCCCTTCCTGAAAAATCAAGCTTTTCAGCCTTATTTGTTTGTTTCTTTTCTTCTCTCCAAATGCTGAATGCAGATTTAGCCCAGGACTCAATCCTAGGACCTATTCTCTTTGCCTGACTTTAAAAACCATTATCATTCTTGTGACAATCAAATTTATGTCTTTTGCCTGTAGTCTCCCCATTCAACATTAAAAACTAGCTGTAATAGTTGTCATAAGCATAAAATGTCCCAATTCATACTTCTGTTCCTCCCCCCACTCCTGACCCAGGTCAAAAATCTTGGGGTTCTCCTTGAATTCTCTCTTTCCCTTAAATCACATATACAATCTGTCAGCAAATCATTTTTATCTTTATATTCAAAGTATATCTACATATGACCCCTTTTTACACCTCCATTGTTAAAATTGTGGGCCAAGAGATCATCTTCTAGTGCTTCAATAGCCTTCTAAGTGTCACATTTCTACCCTGGCTTCCTGCCTATTCTTAGACCAGCAACCAAGGTATTTCTTGAAAACTTCAGTCACACCACATCTGTCCTTACTATCTCAGAATAAAAGGCAACATCTCCCAAGTGACCTGCAAAGACCTCCATTATTCTCTTTCCCCATAACTCTCTGACCTCATCTCTTATTATCACCATACCCTTGCTCACTTCCATGAATTCCTGTAGGATCCTTGCTCCTCCTCATCATATCAGTCATACTTCTACAACAAGACCTTGCATTTGTTATTCCATCTGCCTGGAATACTCCCTCCCAGTCATCAACATGGTTTTAATTCTTGTTCAGCTAACCTTTCTAGTGAGCCTTCTCTGCACACCCTATTTAAAGCTGCAACCCTCCTTCCCCTCTTCAGTACTCCCTCTCCCCTACCATGTTTTATTTTTCTCTGCAGTAATTTTCACCAGCTGACATACATATTTTTTATATGATTTATTTTCTATCGTCTTCAATTAAAACATAAGCTCCATAAGGACCTGCATTTTATTGCTTTATTCATGCTATATCCTTAGCACTTTGGACATTGCCTAGCACTTATAAGGTGAATAATAAATCTTTGTTAAGTGAGCACATGACTTACAGAGTGCCATCTTTAGGGCAGGAGTTTACAACACTCAATCAAAAATTTCACATTGATTTTTCATATTAGAATTCATAACGAAATGAAACATAAGGAAAGTCCAGTGAAATAGTTGAGGTGTGTGTGCATGTGTGTGTGTGCGTGTGTGTATGTGTTAACATTTAGTCTACCTGCTGGCATTCCATAGTCTCCACGTTGCCTTCACGCTGTGTTTGCAGTTACACAAAAGTGTTAGAGGTTACAATGAAATATGCCAACTAAAACTTAAAAAAGAGAATGCAATGTCTTTTGAAAATCAGCATTCTCATTTCATGCTGTGGTTAATTTCAGAACCCAGAGTTATTATTAAACTTTAAAAGAGTGTTTGTTCTTTTATCTAGGGATGGTATTGTAGCATATTTATTTATTTTGTGTATGTGTGTGAAAAAAAACTGAAACCTTTTCATCAAGTCATACTCTGGGGATCCTGTTTCTGAGAATTTTTTACCTTTATTCCTGCTGTCAGGTGAGCCCAGATGAACTTGCCATCTATGTGAGAACTAATTGAAATTATTTTTAAAGTGGCTTTTTCATCAAGCTCCCAAAGGTGACTAGAAGTTCCTGGTACTGTATACTTAATGTCTTGGCAATTCAGACATAGATGATCTAGTTATAATATGGCTTCTGGGGGCAGCAGAAATACCTTGGAGCAAGTTGGTCAACATTGATTTGCCAGATGGAAGAAAAAACATTCTGTTGCTGCTGTTATCAGCATGTTCCCTGACTGTATAATGCAGGTGAGGCTGTATTTAGGTCATGGGGATGGGTTTCATCTTGCTGCATAGTGGAGACATTTGTACCTGACTGTGTAAACTTATGCCACCTGTTACTGTGTTCAAAGGAGTTAATAAAAGATGGCAAGGTTGAAAGATGGCTTTCATTACAAGTCTCCTTCAGTTGCTCAAACCTTTGAGAGACTATGACTTTCTTCAGGAAATTTTAATACTTAATTTAAATCTAAATATCAGTTTCTGGATGATGAATCTAAAGAAAATAAACTTAGCTGTTTTTATGATCACTTTATGCTCATGAATCACCGAAGTTATTGTGTGAAGAGTTGAAAACTTCCCAAATGTCCCTATGACTGGAAAAAATAGAGAAGGTGACACTATGCTGCTAAGCAGTATGTGTCTATATAAAAGGACAATCAGTACAAAAATTAATGGCCTGCCTAGCTTTTTACTTTTAGCTTTATGAAGTGTGAGAGCAGAGTTTTGAAGAAAAAAATTTTGCCAGCCTCTTCTCAATTCTCTATTTGTGTTGCCTCTTGTACTGCATTCCATCTTCTTGATGTCTAAAGATATCTTTGAGGTGCAATGATATAATGCCATAACTGGGATGAGAGGGTGTCATAAATCCATGATAATCTAACATACAATTCCATAGTGCTCAGAATTTATAAATGGTAATAAAGGATTTGTTTGTCATTCTTGGAACCTTACAATAAGTAACATGTATTGGTTATGATCACATGCAGGTACAAATGTAAACTAGTATATTTTGTGCTCTGAATATTTACTAACTAAAGGAAGCAAATTTTGGAAACTCAGTCTTAGACAAGGAGGTCAGACAAAGTAAGAATGTACTTATGGGGCAATTACTCTTAACATTTGAAGTCAATTCTGAGAAAATACAAGATGAGAACAAGCATTTACCAAGTATATTCTATTCCTTCTACATTACTTAGTTTAATTACTACAACAGTACTGTTAAATATATATTAGTACTCTCATTTAACATATAGAAAATTGTTTAGTCATATGAGTTATTGGAGATCATCAAGTGGGTAGAATATAGGATGCAGATTAAAAGCAGGTCAATTAGTACAGTATCGTGAGGGTAATTAGTGCTGATATGGGTGTGTGATTGTGGTTGAAAGGGGAAGTTTAGGGTGGTTTATGTCACTAGAACGAAAGCTAGAGGATGAAACATAGGCCTGCATAATATAATGAACCTGTTATGGATGATGAATATGGTTAATAGTACAAATGTAAGAATGTTCTTCCATGAACTAGAATAAATATACAGTACTATTACAAAGTGTTAATAACAGGGTGGTATATGGGCAAAAATACACCTAATGCAAACTGTGGACTATAGTGAATAGTAATATCTTAATATTCTTCCATCAATTGTGACAAAGGTACCACACAAATGCGAAGTGCCAAAAATAGGGAGGTCTTTTCTTTTTGCGATTATAGTGAAAGCCATTGATTGTATACTTTGGATGGATTGTAGGGTGTGGGAATAAAACTACTTAAAAAAAAAAAAAAAGCATTCTCTATTGAAATCTGTGATTCTGCAGGCGGAGCTATAAGACCTGTTGTGCTCCCACAGAAGTATGCTCACGTTTCTTCCTACCCATGGCAATGTAATCATCTGTTTAGATTTTTGTCTTGACCACTACATTTTGAAACCCCTCGGGAAATTCCTCATGGGCAAAAACTGAGTCATACTTTTTCCTACATCCTCAGGCCTGGTATAAGCAACAAGTTTTCTGAAAGCATGAATAAAAAGAAGAACCAATAAAAGTAATTACTGAAACGTAAGTCAAGCAATAGTGGCAGGATCATATTGTCAAGTTTTTATGGCCAAGAAAGGGTATTATAGCTAGTAAAGAGAACACTCACTCCACTGTCAGGTTCAACTTGAACTTTAAAACACTGTCAAGAAAAGCAGACAGATTCCAGCCATGCTACCAAAATAAATGGTAGGGACTGCGGGGAGGGGATTCTGAGGCCAGACTCAGGATTTATGGAAATAAACACCCTGGCTATGATACGTGCATTTATCATCTGCCATGTGAATGTTATGTATGGGGATCATACTAGGCAAAAAAAAAAAAAAAAAAAAAAAAAGAAGAAGGAAAATTGTTGTCTTTCACAGTCAGGCAAATAAAATGTGAAAAAAAAGGCAAGCAAAAAAGCAGGTCTATTGACTTTAAAGTTCTTTCTGCTAACTTCAGCCTCTTCTGCCTCAGAAAATGTGACTTCTTTAGTTATTACTATTTATACTGAATTTCCCTAATCTTACTAGCCTTTGGATACAAAGGGGGTCATATTAATAAGAATAACCTAGATAGAAAACACATTGCTTATTGAATAAGCAATATATTAATAATGCAGCAAGTGCTTTATGACACAGGGCTCTCTGATAAAGCTGGGAAAATGTACCTAAATCAGAGAACAAAGTCAGATACTTCTCTTCCCTATCTCCTGAATTGAAGGCAGATGGGCCACAGTGCACCCCATTACCCATTTTGTCACAGGCAGAGATGCTGGAATAGGGAAGGAATAGCAATGGCCAAAGATGGAAGGAAGACCTGAGACCTCCCCAGGAATGGATTCAAAAAGGTAGGGGAAGACTTGCTATGCCTGAGTGCAGCTTGCCTGTTGTTTCTCTTAAGCCATTGGATGTAAGTTGTGCCCAGTGGATTTAACAAAAACAGTTTAGACACAACTCTTCTATTGGGAAAATTAGCATAAGAGAAAGTGAAAAGACCTCCCTCTAATACTTCCTGAGAGGGGAGTAGAACAGAAGTCCTCTTGCTATGGAAATTTACAGAGAAAGAAGATGTCCCTCTTACCAGTCAGAATCACCCATTTCCTGCTTTATGATTTATTCTTTATTGATGGACTAGTTCATCATGCCTATCTGTTGATGCTTAGCTTTTTTCTCTTCTAAGAGATTCCTCAGACTCATTCAAATAGGTTTTTCTTGGGTCATCCAAATAGTATGTCAGACATGCCAAGGCATGTTAAAACTCCATCATTTTTCACTGAAGAGACTCTTAAACCACAGTACAAAAAGGTGTGTGTTTGGACAATTCTTCCTGTTTGACATAAATGGCTTCACATGACAGAATTTCATTTAGTCTTAATTGAGACTCAGATACATACGGATTATAATGACTGCTAAATCGACATAGTGCAACTCAATGCATATTTAGCATCACATTTCTTTCATCCCAACTCAAATGTAATGCTTTTCGTTCTTTCTTGATGAATTTATGGAAGCAAAAACAAAGTAAAATGTAATTTCCCAAAAGGTTACAATGCTTTATTTCACTCTCAATATGTCACCTTGCTACACTTGGTTTTGAGTTACTCTGTTGCTTAAATTCTAGAGAACATTACAGCAATTCTTAGGGTCCACAAAATGAAAGACAGTTTTCCTTTCCAGTATTGAAAGATGTAGCAAGTCAAGGCTATAGGCCATATCAAGTCAAATTCAAATTATACCCTGAAATTTGCTTATATATAATGGTTCCTAATGTCAGTATATTTTCCTGTCATTTCTTTTAGTCCTTATTAATAAGACATTTATTAGTTTGAAAAAGATGGGTTATTTTATACTCTTAAGTAAATAAGGATTTATTATAAACAATGCAAATTAGGAAAATAGAGACTATTATTAGATAAGTATGAAGTCACAACAAAAGACAAAGACACAGATATAAAAAATGTGAAACTGGGGACATTGAGGGTTAACTTCTTATTTCCTGCTACATAGAGGTTGAGTGGGGGAAGAATCATATTGGGCAATGCCCTACGCCTAGGACAAGACAAAGAATTGGACACATCTCTGCTAAGTGACCAATGACATTGTGGAAGTTATTCCCCATTGCCGAAATCCAAGGAGGGCTGCAAAATCCAAAATTTGTACATATTCACAGGAACCAAATATATGGATTTTAACATATCATGAAAATTAAGAGGACCGATGAGCTATGCTTATTAGTGAAGGCAAAAGAGAAGGGGTCCCTGAGAAATTCCTGGGGAAAAGCACCAGTACCCTTGGAGGTACGCAATGTAAATTCACCTGCAGTTTGTGTGCGCGTGCTAAGCACATTTAAAGGTTCCCAAACAGTGAGGGCATAGGCAAAATATACAGCAGTATTCTTGGAGGGAGACAGACACTAAAATGGGCCAACACTGAGAAAGGCAATTTTTCTTTATGCTCCTGTTTTGCCCAGGACTCAACTGGAAATGATAAGTATTAAGAAAATTTTCTGACTGAAGTGAAAGAAAATAGATTAGATGAAAGCAGGATACTTTAGTATATATCAATGGATACCCAAGACTTTTAAAATGTGTAACAAAACCAAAATTGATTCATTAGTTATCAAATTGAAACGCCCCAGATTTAACAACAGTAAAATTAGGCTCTTGCTTTTTATTATATTACCTTCACCTGAAGAATGATGCTTTGTAGAAAAGTCAGACATGGGATGGAGACAACATCAGCCAAAAATTTGTAGCTTGGTATCACAAGGGCTGTTATTAAAACTGCAATGAGAGACAATTGGGAGCTTGGTAATGTTTGGCAAGCTAGGGTACACTTTATTACAAATGAAATCTCTATGATAGACTGATTTAGATTATTTATTCTCAGAAAATAGTATTTTGTGCATATTCAAATAATTTATATAAATACCTAGTCATAGGGAACATCAATGTTATTTGATTTTAGGTGTCTTTTTAAATATATTAATAAGCATGGTCACTCAAATATCCTGGATTTTATTTTAATGACTTTTAAATAAATCTGGTTATCTTTAACCTCCTTTTATAACATTGAATATGGGTTTGTGTCCCATCTTTTGGAGAAGAATTTCATTATTTAATATATAGATCATAACTTCTTTTATTAGCAGGATATCAATGCTGCACTATTCAATTATACTAAAGTCAAACACAAGTAAAGTACATTGGGGTAGATTTTTCATATTTCTGAGATCATTTAGGCTAGGCTATATATGTAGAATATACTATGGTGGTCACAAAGGATATCCTTTAATTTAGAACACACTGGATTAGTGGAAATTGTTATCTCTCTGCTTTTAGAAGTCTGTGTTTTATTGCTTCTAGCTTTTAGAACTTGGTATCAACATCCACCATCACCTGATTTTTTTTTTTTCTTTAATGGAACGTTAGTTCTTGGCACAATAATCATCTCTGCATTTCTTCCCAGGTTTATCTTTATGTTTTTCTCCCTTTAAACTGACCAAAAACACTTGAAATGTGTCCCTTTTTCTCTTTACATTTCTGCCTCCTCCTAACTTTCTCATTTGCATTATTGGCATTACTACCTTCCCTGTTATCCAAGTACAGAACTTTAAGGTTGCTTTGATTCCTCTTGTTTCCATGACCTTCACTTCTAATTTGTGACTAAGATGAGCAAGTATTATCAGATTATTTTCTAATGTGCCTCTTTCTTTCTTTCCAATCTCATTGGCATTGTTTCTCATTTGGGTTTTGCCTGGCCTATTGAAATATCTTTAAATGATGTTTTATCTTTATTTTCCCTCATCTCCAATTCTTTTGACTTCACAGGTTTAATATAGCAGATATTATTCAATTATTTAAATATTCAAGTTGTTCTCCATATTTTTGAAAAGAATCATATTCCTTCAGTTGAGGCGAATATCAAGTTATGTTTTTCCATCAAAACCTATAAAAATGGCTTCACAGTGATTACTTTTCACCTTTCTTAGCCTAAAATGCTAAACTTCCATGCACCACCTGTATTGCTCTCTTTGTCAGTAAGCTTAGTGAAAAACATGTTTGTTCTGCATCATGAAATACAAAAATGAGGACCAGGGTAGCTCTTATAGGAAATGCTGTCAGGAAAGTCTCTCAGAAGATATGACATGTGACGGGGCCCTAATGAGGTAAGGGAGCCAGCCAAGTGAGAATGGAGGGGGAAAGCATTCTAGGAAGAGGAACCACAAATGCAGCCAACATCAATTACCCCAACTTGTTTTATCACCTCAAAAAGAATGTTCTAGGTGTGATAAGAGTCAATAGGAGGTTTCTGAGCAGGGTGTTAAATTATCTGATTTAAATTTTGGAACACTCACTCCCACAGTTCTATGGAGAAAAGCTGGAGAAGGAGTGGAACCTTCAAAGAGGCTTCAAAGAGAAAACTCTTTGGAGCCTCTGGCAGAGTTCCAGGCTGCAGAAAATGGTGGATTACACTAGGGCACTGTGGAAGGATATGAAGTGCTCCTAGTCAGGAAATATTTGTAAAATAGACATGACAAGACTAGTGTAGAGTATATTGGATGTGTGGTGTGAGGGAATGGGAAAGATCAAAGATGACTCTTCATTTGTAAATTCTGACCTGCATGGGTGGTACTGCTCTTTACTAACAAGAAGAAGAAGGGGAGAAGAAGATTTGGGAGGACAACATTGAAAGTTCTGTTTTGCTTATGTTAAAGTGGAGATATCTGTTACTATCCAGGAATAGATGTAATGTTGGTAGTGGAAAACATCAGGGGAGTGGTTGCTATGGAAAAAATAAGAGAACTAATTCTAGATGCCATTGAAACCCTTTGGACTGGATGCGATTACTTAACAAAGATTACAGGTCCAAAGATTGAGAAAGGGAGCCACTGACATTTTAGATGCATGGATAAGGAGGAACATCAGAAAAAGTAATGAGATAACACTCCTGAATTCGGTGATCAGGAAAAGCTTCACGGAAGAGATGCCGTTTGACCTAGGCCTCAAGTATGGACAAAAATTTCATACTAATACTAGCCAGAAGGATTTGAGGCAGTAGCAGCTGTACGAGCAAAATCACATGGGTGGAAATGTGTGAAAGCCATTTGACAAATGACAAACTACCTAACCACCAGCTAAATCTGAGTACTCATTATTTCCTGGACAAACCGTCTACATTTCTCAGGCTTATTCCTTTATTTGGGCATTATGCATCTCGACAGGTGTTATTTTTAATGCTCATGTTTTATTCCTTTTCCTTTCCAGGTGCCGTGGCAGTGGATTAAAGCCCAGAAGCTATGTTATTGCATCACAGTGGGCACAGGCTGCTATTTATTACCACTGACTTTTCACTTTCTGGAGAAGGTTTTTTGCTTAGCCATGAAATGCCAGATGGCCATGAGGCACCAATTATAATTCAAGAACAAATATGTCTACAGAATGGAATTCTATATAAATTCATCAAGAAGCACTGGTTATTATCACACAGAAATATCCACAATTAATTTTCTGTGATTTTATCTTCCAAATTTATAGAAAGCACAAGTTTCTCCTGGGGTTCAATATAAGTCAGTCATTTTTCATGCCCTCAAGTTGTTTATCCTCTAGTAGAAGGAACATGGTAAGTACACAGGTAATTACCAGCCTGACTATGTCTCAATATTTTTAACCTCCAGCTGATGGATCCCATTTCTTACAGTATAGGCCCTCTTCACTAAAGCAGACAGTATTAGGCAGACACAGGTTCAGACCAAGAATCCCATCTGTCTTTTATGACCGTGGTCACAAATATACTCAAAACAGAAGTGCCAGCCTCCTTAGCTGGAGAATCTGCCTTTTTTTCTTAGTCTAGTCTTGCTGTTACCCACTGAGTCTTCTTGAACACCTCAATACCCAATCTATCTCTAGTAACCCTGTCCCCAGGGACCAAGGCTCTTCTTCATGCTCTACAAATTGCTGGCCAGGTGTCTGCTCCTCATACATGAATCACATGGGAATATTAAACTACCATTTGTGACATCAATTCCATCTACCAACTGCAATTTCTGGCTTGTCCCAGTCACAGTATTAATCCCCTGATCTCTTCCTGCTGTTTATAAACCCACATGGCCCTCACTCACTTTACACCATGTGTTAGAATGTGGCTACCATCCACTGTAATGCTTGGGTTGATTTGCCTTCACCTGTCCTGGTACTGGTTCCCTTCTTCCTTTGTAGCTGGTGGTGCTGAGGTCCAGGATGACTCAATCAAGGCCATCTACATCTTGGCAATGAGTATCATAAAAGAAGTACAAAGGTGTCTACATAAGGGACGATCACTATCATTGAGGATATTAATGACAATTTGGTGCTCTCTCCCTAAAGCTTAGAACACTGAAAGTATGAGGAAGGAAGCTACCCCTAGAAAATGGGAGGTCTCAGGGGATGGGGATGAGGGCTAAAATCTGATTGTGATGGGAGTACAGGGAAGCCACTCTTCTTTGATCTTGGAGTGAGAGTCTGCACTTTTACTGTTCTTTGTTACACAGGGACCTACCAGGGATCAGGCACAAAAAGAGTGGTGTCTCATTTCTTTAGTTCACTGTCTGCTTGTTACTTTCAATAAAGTGTGCCAAGAAGGACTCCATGAAATCAGTTTACACCAATTTTTTATGCTAGTTTATGTAATTTTATACAATTTGAATTGGATATAAATATAACATCAGTAAGCAAAATTTAATTCCAACATCTAATCGCTTCTAACAATATTGTACTTTTATTAAACTCTCCCAATAAGCATACATCTCATTATATTCTCAGTTGACCTCAATTCCATCAGTCAGATCCTCATGCCTTGTGGTGTTGCTTTCTACAGTTTACACAAGCATTACGGGCTTTCAGTTTTTTTGTTTTGTTTTGTTTTGTTTTACCGGGAGGTCCTGGGGATCGAACCCAGGTCCCTCCATATGGTAGACGGAAGCCCAACCATTTGAGCCACATCCGCCGCCTACGGGCTTTCAGTTTTGTGATCTATTTTTACTTGCAGGTTTTCAAAAGCTGCTAGCATTCCTCTTTTTTATTTTTGTACTTTCATAGAGTTGTCCAGTTCAAAAGTTACTAAAATTTAACAGCACTAATCTTATCAATTTGGCTATTCAGGCCCAATTAGAATTAGCATGGAAACAAAACACAATATTAGCATTACTAAGTTTTTCAACTCCTCTAGCAGTTAATTCTATCAGCCCACAGCCACATCATCATTGCTCTCTCCACTACCTTGGAGTATGAGAAAAGACGCATTCTGATAAGATAATTGTACCCAAATCCTGCCAACTATGCCAAAATGTTTTTCTAAGGAAGAGGCATAAACTCTAAATGCTATGCAAAGACAGATTTATTCAATCAAATGAGTTTCAGGTAACATCAAATGATTGTAACAATTAAGCAATCACAGAAAAGAATAGTAGTCAATTAAATGACATAGGAAAGAATGAAAGTCTATACAACTATTCACCAAATCAGGGTAAAACACAACATCTAATCTCTCATGAGGCTGGGAAGTCCCTTTGCAGCCAATCAGAGTCCTTACTGGAAAAACAGTCCCAGGCAGAGTGTCCCCTCCTGGGTGAAACTTCAAATTTCAGCTTAGGGACTACCCTCTTTTAAGGGGTTCTGAACCTCAGAACTCCAATGAGTCTTGCAACTTGTGAGGAGTGACCTCATCAAAAGTAACTGACTCCATCCAGCATGGGGTGGCCAGCCCTCTGCAGGAGAGACGCAGTGTCTTGAGGGGTCTTTTGTTTTATTGTGTTCATGGTACACTAAACAGGAACATGAGGGTTTCTTTATATATATCAGCTTTAACTTAATTTTACACAAACAGGACATACAAATACCACATCTAGTAAGTTGTTCCTTTTAAACATTTTTTTTTTTTTTGGGTAATGGATGATAGGTTTGCCTGCATAGAAGCATTACAACATTCCAAAGGACAAGTTAATCATTCACAATTCCAGGCTAAAACAACAAAGACTATTGATTAGAAAACTTGTGAATTCACAACTATTAATAATATTTTCTTATAGTACATCAATCAGCAAAAAATTACAAGCCACAATATGAAACAGGAAGAGATGGCCCATTCAAAGGAACAAACCAAATATCCTGATGAGATACAAGGTTTAAGACAATTTATCAAGAATAATCACAAATATCCTAAATCAGTTCAAAGAACTGAAAGAAAATATGACTATAAAAGATAAAGGATATTAAGAAGACACTAGGTGAGCATAAAGAACACTTTGAAACCCTTCAAAGGTAACTGAGCTTATGGGAATGAAAGGCACAATGGATGAGATTGAAAATACACTAGAGGTACATAACAGCAGATTTGAACTGATCAAGGACAGAATCAGTGATATCAAGGACAGAAAATATGAAGTAGAAAAGACAGGAGAACAGAAAAGGAAAAGCATGGAAAAAATGAAACAGGAAGTTGAATGACAATAGAAAACACATAAACATATGCATTATCAGTGTCCCAGAAGGAGAAGAGGAAAAAAAAGACAGAAAGAATATTTGAGGAAATAAAGACCAAAAACTTCCCAGCCCTTATGAAAGACATAAATATCAATATCCAAGAAAGAAAATGCACTACAACAGAATAAATTCGAATAGACTAGGATGCAGAGACACTTGCTATTCAGAATGACAAATATCAGAGATAAAGAGAGGATTCTGAAATCAGCAGGAGAAAAACAAAGCATCACATACAAGGGAACTTTGATAGGATAAAGTGTAAACCTCTCATCAGAAACCATGATAGCAAGAAGAAAGTGATGTGATATATTTAAGATACTAATAGATAAAAACTGCCAGCCAAGAATTCTGTATCCAGCAAAACTGTACTTCAAAAAATGAGGGTGAGTTCAAAGTCTTCAAAGACAAACAAAAATTGAAAGAGTATGTGACCAAAGGACCAGAATTACAAGATATACTAAAAGGACTGCTGCAGCCTGAAAGGAAACAAAACAAAACAAAACAAAACAAAACAAAACAAAAACAAAAACAAAACAAACAAACAAAAAACACAGGGCAAGAGAATTGGAGAAGAGTGTAGAAATGAGGATTATTAGGAAGGGCAAATTAAAATGTAAAAAGACATACAATAGTATCATATGACAACAGAAAACCAAAGGACAAAATGGAAGAAATAAGTAATGCCTTTACATTAATAACATTGAATAGTAATGGCTTGAACACCCAAACAAAAGTCATAAACTGATAGAATGGATAAAAGAAGAGCCAATTCTATGCTGTTTACAGAAAGTCACCTCAAGTGTAAGGACACAATCAGGGTGAAAGTTAAAGTTTGAAAAAATATATTCCATGCAAATAGTAACCAAAAAAGAGCTGGTGGAGTGATACTAACATTGGACAAAATAGATTTTAAATGCAAAACTATTATAAGGGATTATAAGGGATGAAGAATGTCATTATATATTAATAAAAGGGGCAATTCACCAAAAAGAAATAACTATAATAAATATCTATGCACCTAACCTAGGTCCTGCAAATACATGAGGTGCACACTGGCAAAGCTGAAGGGAGAAATAGATGTCTCTACAATAATAGTTGGAGAATTAAATATACCACTTTCAACATTGGAGAGAACATCTGGACAGAGGACAAATAAAGAAACAGAGAGCTTGACTAATAAGATAAATGAATAAGACCCAAGAGACACTTGTAAATTATACCCCAGAACAGCAGGATATACATTCATTTTAAGTGCTTATGGAATCTTCTCTAGGATAGATCATACATTGAGTCATAAAATAAGACTCAATAAATTTAAAAAGATTGAAATTATGCAAAACAGTTTGATCATAATGGGATGAAGCTGGAAATCAATAATGGATGGAAAAGGGAAAATTCATAAATATATGGAGATTAAACAATATAGTCTTAAATAATCAGTAGGTCAAAGAAGAAATTGCAAGAGAATTCAGCAAATACCTTGAGACAAATTTAAATGAGAACACAACATATCAAAACCTATGGGACACCAAAAAGGCTTGCTGAGGGGGAAATTTATAGCCCTCAATGCTTAGATTAAAAAAGATGAAAAGAGCTAATATCAAAGACTTAACTGCACACTTGGAAGAAGTAGAAAAAATAGCAAACTAATCCCAAACTAAGCCAAGGGAAAGAAATAATGAAGATCAGAGCAGAAATAAATTAAATTGAGAATAAAAAGAATAGAATTTTTTAAAAAATGGTTTTTTGACAAGATCAACAAAATTGACAAACTCTTAGATAGAATGATAAAGGAAAAAAGAGAGAAGACGCAAATAAATAAAATCAGAAACGAGAGGGAGGGGGCATTACTACAGACCTTGCAGAAAGAAGATATTATGACCAACTTTATGCCAAAAAACTAGACAACATAGACAGGATGGAGAAATTCCTAGAAACACATGAACAACCTACACAGACCTAGAAGAAATAGAAGACCTCAAGAAACCAGTCACAAGTAAAGAGATTGAAACAGTTATCAAAAACATCCCAAAGATGAAAACCTCAGGACCAGATGGCATCACAGGTGAATTCTGCCAGTCTTTCAAAGATGGTCTAATTCCAATCTTGCTCAAGCTATTCCGAAAAATTGAACAGGAAAGAACACTACCAAACTCATTCTTGAGGCCAACATTACTTCAATACCAAAGCACAATAAAGATACTATGAAAAAAGAAAATTACAGATCAATCTCTAATGAATATAGAATTCAAAAAACCTCAAGAAAATACTTGCAAACCAAATCCAAAAGCACATTAAAAGAAAGATATGCAAGGGATTTTCAACACAAGAAAATCAATTTGTGCAATAATCCACATTAATACATTTAAGAAGAAAAACCACATGTTCCTCTCAATTGATGCAGAAAAGGCATTTGGCAAAATACAGCACACTTCTTGATAAAAGTACTCTCAAAGATAGGGAGAGAAGAAAGCTTTCTCTATGATAAAGTGCATATATGAAAAACCTACAACTAGCATTGTATGCAACAGTGAAAGACTTAGGAATAATCAATATTTAGGAATAAACTTAACCAAGGACATAACAGACCTGTATTCAGAAAACTACAAAACATTGCTAAAAGAAACTGAAGAAGACTTAAATAAATGGAAGGACATTCCATGTCCATGGACTGGAAGACTAAGTATCTTTAAGATGTCAATTCTACCCAAACTGATTTACAGATTCAGTGCAATCCCAATAAAAATCCCAACAGCCTTTTTTGCAGAAGTGGAAAAGTCAATTATGAAATTTAGCTGGAAGGGTAAGTGCCCCCCAAAAGCCAAAAATCTCTTTAAAGAAGAAGAAAGTTGGAGGACTTTCATTTCCTAACTTTAAAGCTTATTACCTTGCTACAGTGGTAAAAACAGCAGGGTAATGGCATAAAAATAGACAAACTGACCAATGGAACTGAATCAATGTCTTAGAAATAGACCCTCATATTTACAGTCAAGTGGTGTTTGAAAAGGCTGTCAAACCCACCCAGCTGGGCCAGAACAGTCTATTCAACAAATGGTGCTGGGAGAACTAAATATCTATATCCAAAAGGAAGAAATAAGACCGCTATCTCACACCTTACACAAAAATCAATTCAAAATGGATCAAGGACCTAAATATAAAAGGTCCAACCATAAAACTCCTTGAAGAAAAAGTAGGAAAACATCTTCAAGATCTTGTGGTAGGCAGTAGTTTCTTAAACCTAAAGCACAAACAACAAAGAAAAAGTAGATAAATGGGACCTCCTCAAAATTAAATAATTTTGATCTTCAAAAGACATTTCAAGAAAGTAAAAAGGCAGGCTACTCAATTGGAGAAAATACTTGGAAACCACATATCTGATAAAGGTTTGATATTCATGTGATATAAAGAGATCATGCAACTCAATGATAAAAAGCAAACAACTCAATTAAAAATGGGCAAAACACTCTATTAAACATTTGTCCAAAACGGAAATACAAATGGCCAAAAGCTCATGAAAAATTTCTCAACATCACTAGCTATTAGGGAAATGCAGATGAAAACTATAATGAGATACCATTTCACACCTTATAGAATGGCCATTATTCAAAAAACAAAAACAAAAACTGTGCATCCTGAAAAGGATGTGGAGAGAGAGGAACACTCTTTCACTGTTGTTGGGAATGTAGAATGATGTAGCCTTTGTGGAAGACAGTTTTGGCAGTACCTCAAGAAGCTGAATATAGAACTGTGATATGATCCAGCAGTCCTGTTACTAGGAATATAATTGAAGAACTAAAAGCAAGGACTTGAACTGAGATTTGCACACCAATATTCATGGAAGCATTATTCACAATCACTAAAATACGAAACCAGCCAAGTGTCCATCAACAGATGAATGGATAAACAAAATGTGGTATATACACACAATGGAATACTATTCATCTGTAAGAAGAAATGAAATTGGGATGCACAGAGGGTATTATGTTGAGTGAAATAAGCCAGACACAAAAGGACAAATATTGTATGGTCTCACTTAATATGAACTAAAAATGCTGAGTAAACCCACTAAGGTAAACTCTAGAATATAGGTTACTAGGAAATAGAAGATGGGTTGAGAATGGGAGATGATACTTAATGTAAAAGTGTGAAAATGAATAGACTTGAGAGAAACACATTATGATGAGTATAATTATCAGTGCTGATTTATAAATGTGATTGTGGCTTAAAGGGGTAGTCTGTGGAAGTAAATGTCAATTGAAAGAAAACTAGAGTACAATCGAGGGAATGTATAAGTGATTTTGGAGGTGGATCTAGATTGTGGTTAGTAGTATAAATATAAGAAAGCTCTTCTTTTACAAAGGGCTAAGAATATGGTGATACATGGGAAAATTACAACTAATGTGACTTATGGACCATAGTTAACAATAATGTTTAATATTTTGCAGCAATGGCAAGAAGATATTTTTTTCAATACGGCAGGACAAAAATATTAGCGTATAAGGAGATATGGGATTTTTCCTTTTGGAGTAATGAAAACATTCTAAAATTGACTGAGGTCATTATATTTTTGCATTATTCCATATTCATGTTAAGAAGCATTCAACACAACATTTTAGGAATTTGGATGAACATCAGGACAGTGTCCTAGTTCTTTTCTTTACCACATTTTATCATTAATGTTTTCACAATTTTTTCTAATCACAAGCCTTTAGAGTCCAGCAGGTATGGTTTCTTCATGATAAATTGATCTTTGCTGTATGGCTTATCCTTCATGTACTTCCAGAGTCTGGAATCTTATCCATCTTCATATAAAATTGCCAAACATATAAGTTTCTCAAACTTTGTTGTATACAACACTATTTTTGCAAGATTGTAATAAGCATTAAATGAAAAAAAAAAGCATCAATGGCTGTGGCAGACTGAATAATGGCCTCTCAAAGATGACAAATTCCTAATTCCTAATTCCTAGAATTTGTACATGTTACCTTATACGGTAAAAGAGACTTTATACATGTGATTAATTTAGGGATCTTGAGATGGGGAGATTATCCTGGTTATCTGGTTGGCCCAACGCAAACACATGGGTCCTTGTAAGTGGGAGGCAGGAGAATCAGAGTCAGAGACAAAAGGTAATGTGACAACGAAATAGACCAAAAGCAGCCATGTGATATATGTTACTCCGCAGCCTTAGTTTTTAGATTTACCTAATGAATGATATTTTAGTTTAAACCATGTAATCTCACTCTGATAATTATAGCAATATAGCTGTGCAAGTGTTATCTATTACCTAGAAACAGTTTTTAGTCACAAAATTTCTGTTTTCCTTTCCCTTATCTTACTATGCATAGATTTGTCAATCCTTATCAGTCCCTTAATGGCCCACTTTATTTATTTATTAACTCATGTTAATTAGGTGATTTACAATTTTATATATCACTTCAGCCAAACTTTGTTTAATTTAGTGGTATCTTACTTTGATTGCACCATTTACAACTTTGTGTGTTACCTAGCTGGACTTCCTCAGTTCCTAATGGATGTTAATTTAGCAATTTATGAACCAGTTTATAACCTGTAACCTGATGCCTGCCCCAGTCAGCCTCTGGGGCCCATGTTTATACACTTCCAATTAAATGAATAAACCAATCCCCTGACATCCCAACATCCCTATCCCTTCTTCCCTTTGTCTGAAAATAATAAAACCTTATTTTTCTTAGTTCAGAAAGGCAGATTTGAGACTTTGTCTCTTAACCACTGCCAGTTTAATAAACTCTTTCCCTTGTGTGATCAAAACCTGGTGTGGGCTCCAATTCTCTATGCTGGGCAAAAGAACCCAGGGAACTTGCATGGGTCCCCTTCAACAATGGATGCAGAAGGAGAGAGAGAGATTGAAAGATGCTATGCTTCTAGTTTTGAAGATGGGGGATGGGGCCATAAGCCAAGGAATTCAAGTGGCTTCTATAGGCTAGAAAAGTCAAGGAAATGTATTCTCCCTGGGAGTCTCCAGAGGAACACAGTCCTGTAGATACAATTGAAGACTTCTGGATCTTAAATTTTAAGAGAATAAAGTTGTGTTGTTTTAAGCCACTGCACTTGTGGTAATTTGTTACAACAGCATTAAGAAACAAATACAGTGGCCAAATAAGTTAGGAAAATGTTGCATGTTTTATCCTCTTTTTAAAAATTCAGGATTCATATTAATGTAATAATGTTAATGATAAATGTTGAAACATCTAAGAAAATTGCAATCATTTCCCCTCAGGAAAGCAACTTTCATGGTTGTGAGTGATCTTAATTACTTGGACAAATTTTCTATTGGTAATGCTCTCCACACTCAATAAATCCAAAGTCCTGTGGAGTTAACCACGTGATTAGATCTAACAGAAGGGGCTGAATTATGAAGAATGTCTTGAACATGGTACTAGTAGGATACAGATTTATTACCTGGCTCTTCCACTCAGTTGATATATTTTCGTCACCTCATTTTTTCTATTTTGTGCTCATTTAAGATGGTAACCTTTTAGATAATGGTTTTAGTGTTTGTATTCATATTCTGTTTGAAAGACTTATTCTTGAAAATTGAATATTTTTGCTAACAAGCTTGAGCACTATTTCATGACAAGAGTATGAAATAGAAATGTAATTTTTAAAAACATCCTGTATTGTGAAATATGCTATGAGAAACATTTAAAATATAAAACCTTTAATTTATAAGAGCATGAAGAAACATGCTCTGATAAATCAATTATAGAAATTTTGAAAGTCTTCTTATCTAGTTAGGGGATTTCCAATGTAGTTTTAAAAAATTTCATTATTTTTTGCATTTGTTTGACACATATTAATTGGAGAGGCAACCAATATAAAGGTCAGGGGCTTTTAAAATTATTCCTTCTTGGAATCAATATATGGCTAGGTATATAGTTTAGAATTACCAAATGACCTCTCCTCAGTTATTAAAATACATTTTTTTTCTAGTTTGTTTTGGGTTCCCCTCAGGTGGTACACCAGAAGTAAATTTATTTCTCTGGCATTTCAAGTATTTCCCGCTTTAGAGTTTCTCATTAAAGAACTGGAGATATGACAAAAATAAAGGGTGTCTAATAATCCAAAATAATAGAAGCTTATCTTATTTGTTTAAAAAAAAAAAAAGCAACCAATTATTGAACTATTTTAAGCCAGACATCCAAGTAGATGCTGTAATTAAAAAATATGGTCCTTTTTTTCAAGATGCTCACAACACTGATTTTAAAATCTCTGGTTTTCTCAGGCTTTCTTGACTTAAGTCAAAGCCTCAGGGATTTGTGTTAACTAAAAGTTTGGATACTCTGACTATAAGGGATTTTTAGCAGTAAAAAATAGTGGCTAGGGTGTACTATGGAACTTTTAGTCACAGAGGGCTTCAGATATGGGAGAGATTTTCTTGATGGAGATCAAGTTTCTAATGCTTTCTTTAGAGCTATTAGCCAGGCATTTTAGGACAAATTACATGGCTGTTTCCTTATGTGCAAAATGGAGACTCTAGTACCTATCTGACCATCTTAGGGAATTGTGATGATCAAAAGAGAGGTTACTTGTGGTAAGCCTTGACTACTGTGTAATGGTTTTTCTCAGGGGATTGCTTCATTAATGGAAGGACTAATTTCTCTAGAGCAAAGAGTAGCCTTGTTCCAAGCATCCACATCACTTGGGAACTTGTTAGAGAGTATAAATTATCTGGCCCCACCCAAGATCTGCTGAATCAGAATCACTGGGTATTAAGGATTCTAATGCAAGATGAAGCTTAAGAAACACTCTCATATTGGAATGTTAAATGCTCCTGATTCTGTTCTGGGCCAAAAGCGGGCTCTGCTGATGATTCTCAACCCAGAAATCTCCATTGCAGATCCTGGCCTTCAAACTTTTCTCTTGATAGTTTCACTTGCCAAGGAGTCCACACTTTCATTTCTGGTGCTCAAGATCTTTACCAGCTGTTTTCAGTACTTGAATTTATAAAAATCATTTATTTAATTCTTGGCAGATGCTATTCTGTAGTAACATTTCTGCTACATTTTTGTTTTTCATTCTTTAACTATAGAATCATAGCATGATTATAGAGGGAATTTTGATGGACTTTACCATAAATATATGTATAGATGCTATTTATTGTTCTAATCTGCCACTATTTTACATGTGGAGTATTATTTAATCATTGTTATTACTCTATATTTACATGTGGAGAAACAGGCTCAGAAAAATTATATAGTTAATAAGTAGAGCAGAAATCAAGATGGAGCTCTGTAATTCCAAGGTAATGGGTGTTACAATTATGTCACGCTGCGTCCCATCACCCACAGAACTTATTCTAGTATCCAAACAGATCAAAAATTTTTATCTTACATTTTGAACCAAAATTTTAGGGATTTTATTTTCTAGCTATAAGATCAATACAATTGTTCTGATCAAGGAATTTTTATGTGTAGTCTCAGAACAGATATCCTTATCTTAATAATCCTATTTTAGAACTTTGGCTAAGAAGAAAAAGTTCCCAATATTTTTATTTTTATTTTTTATTTTTATTTTTTACTAAGCACAACTCTGGGACTAAATCTTTAAAGGAGAAAAATTTAAAAAAAGCTTTAGACCAGTCTCATTTACAAATAAATATGCAAATATGCAAAATTAAAAATAGCAACTAGGAATAAAAATATTTTAAATGAATAATATGTCATAATCCAGTGGAATTTTCTGCAGGAATTCCAAGACAGTTCAACATAACTAAATCTTTTTAACAACTCATCATATTAATGTGTTAGGAAAATCACAGGCACCTGTTAAGCAGCCATCACCTCCCCCACTTCCTTCTCTGGGGAAGTCACAAACTCATGCTAAGTGGCCATTCTCTGGCCTTCCCCTACCACCATCCTCTTCTAGTGTAGGCCATTCCACAACCTGGTATAGCTGTTAAGTCTAATGAGAAGGCCAGACCAGACCTTAAACCCAGAAAGCAGGAGCAAGCATCCCCAGATACTTATCAGAACCAGAATTCTCAGTGACAGGGCTCCCCTCCTCACCCAAGTGGATAAAAATCCACACTCACACAGTATGGATTGGTCTCTCTTCTCTATCTCCTCCCCTGCATGAGGTGGAGCATGGAGGGTGGGTAGACTGCCAACTATTGATCTCAACCCAGAGCAGTTTTCAGCCACCCCAGGAAACCAGCTATGATGGGACTTCTTCCCCTGCTCTTTTGGGGTCTTTGTGCTGTGTAACCGACAAAGAGATTATTTGCTCATTCTGGACCCTATACTGTACAAGTAATACAGGGGTCATTTGCTGAAAGTTTCTGTTATGCCCTGAACCTGTGCTCCCATGACACACTGTTAGAGACTCATCCCACAAATAGTACAAAGAAAATAAAACATGTGCTTTTAGTAGATAAGGGACAGGTGCTAGTTAAAATTTGTGAAATTGTAATGATAAATGATTTTACTAACATCTTGACTTGCTTGAGCTTCCATTTTATCAGAGGGATTACAAAGAAGAAATGGAGGCTAACTGAATCAGGCTAATCTGCCACTATTTTACATGTGGAGCATTATTAATCATTGTTATTAATAATCTTTTACAGTGCTGATAAAGATCCCTGCCCCCCCCCCCAGAAAGAGGAGTTGTCACAAAGAAATTAGGCTGACACCAGCAAAGTCTGTTGATCTCCACCAGATGGCCACGATCTTAACCAACATGGTGCTTGCTATTTAATGAACTGGGACTCAAGGACACCCTGCCCCAACAGCCCATATCACCCTTATAGCTCGTGCAGTTCACCTACCCATCGTACCCACTGTAACTCACATAGCTCATGTCCCTCTCATCCCTCCCTATTCCCCCACACCTTCTCTTTGTCTCAAACTGCCATATAAGCTGCTCCCCCAGCTAAACTTTATGAGCAGAGACCTCTTTTGGTACTGCTTTGCATTAATGCTACTTAAGCTCAGTAAACTTAATCTACACCCCCTTTTAAAGTCTGTTCATTTGGTTTTTAACATAACGGTCACTCAACATCTATTTCTCATTTAAAGAAATTTGTAAAATAGCAGTTGTAAAGGAATCATGTTAAATCAATAACCAATTCCACACTTAATAATAACCAATTGAATCTTTCTCACAAATAAGTTATATGTATATACCTTAACATTTTAACACTACATACAGTTTGACTCAACAATTCCACTACAGAAATTTTTCTTAGTGAATTATTATATAAAGATTTAGATATAAGGTATTGTTTATAATAGTGAAAATAAAGAAATCAACTAAAGTATCTATAGTTGGAAATTGATGTGATAAATTTAATGGCTATATAACCACTAAAATGATTAATGAAGGCTCCAGTTAAACTTGACAAATGGAACATACACTTATTTTCTCTACTTCATGAAATGGTACTGAAATGACAGTAAATAGAACAAATTATACCAACACAAGTACAAAGAGAATGGGAAAAGAAAGATATGTGGTAAAGAGATTTAAATGAGTTTTTGAAAAAGAGAAAACAGATGGAAGAGTGATAACTGCTTTTATATAGTGGAGGGGAACTGTTATTTACTGTGCCTGCAAAGTCAGTACTATTGGTTACTCCTGAGCATGTTTGCCATGCTTAACCTTGGGTGGCACCAAGGCCACAGAAATTGAGTTTGTAATTTGAGGTGATAATTTGAAAATTTATTTGTAGAGTTTAGACACCTCTGCCCCCTTTCTCACCCAATTTTCCAGGCAGTTGTCCCTGCCTCTCTGCACCTCCCTGACCCACATTCAAGTTGTAGATTTAGGAAAATACATTTATAGAGAAATTTTACCAGAGAAGCTCTGGACTCAATGGCAAAAGGAAAAATAAGGAGTGGGAGGGCAGGACAAGGCTAAACATTGGTGGATTAAGTGAGAGCTTGAATAGTGTAAGTTTGCACAGCTAACTCTTCAAACGCCAGCATTCAACACATGCTCATTGGGTTGAAGACTAGATTATTCTTTTCTGAATGATCCTAGAGAATAAACTTCTACACAATGATATTTATGAATCACTAATGTATAAGTGGCCACAACCTATTGCTCTCTTTTGACACATTCAAATTGACAAGACCTGCACTAACACAAAGAACATCTGTTCTTATAAGTCTTTCATTCTTAAATATAACAGATTATTAAGGATCATGAAACCTTTTGAGGGAGAAGCTACAACCTGAAACAGAGAGACCAAAAGGCCTAAAAGAAACATTTCCTTTTTTTCCTTCTCAACTGAATAAAGAGGTTACTCCAGCTCAAAGGGAATAATGAAGTTATTAGATGAAAGATATCATGACATGGAGGAAAGCTACCTGATGACCAGTAGTTTGTGAGCTTGCAGTTACACAAAAGAGAAATAAATGTCTATTGTATTAAGGCATTGATTTGTTTAGTTATTGTTGCTGTTGAAGCTAACCTAACCTATTCAGAATTCCAGCTGGAAGATTTCATGCTAAATTGGCATTGGTCCCTATCTTCTATTAGTATAGTCTAGTAGTAATAGGGAAAGACAAAGCCACAAAAAAATGAATTAGGCCTATTCATTAGATTTTGCAGCACCCCAGAGAACAACATTTTGTTAAAATTCATGAGTTTTCATATAAATTGGGTCTATACATTAGAAGTATAATTTTCTTTTTTCTTTTTTTTTTTTTTTAATTTTATTTATTTATTCATTTATCGCCCCCTTGCTGCTTGTGCTCGCTGGATCAGCTAACCACGCCGCGCGGGCAGGCTTGCCTTCACCAGGAGGCCCCGGGAACCGGGCCGGGGCCTCCCATATGGTAAACGGGAGCCCTACTGATTGAGCCACAGCCGCTTCTTAGTTAAGGATGACTGGGGGAAGAATAGGAGATGGCCAGTGGTTAGTAGAATCTGTCCTACTCCTCCATTCAAAATCTGATATCAAACACGACCATCCCTAATTAAGAATAAAGGTTTTAGTGTTACAGGATTGAGAACTAAAGATAACCTAATCTTCTCACATAAATATTAAAATCTTACAATTTACCTTTAATATCTTTCTCAATTCCTTCTTACAATTTATCTTTAATATATATCTCAATTCCATGGGAAAAGAAATATTTGTATTCATATTTATAAAATATTTAATGATAAAATGTATGATCACATGTGGAAACACTATGAAAAGGCTATAAATATCTTGAAGACACTTTTAGATGTCTCATTGGGAATTTGATGGAACTGTAATTTATGAAAGTTGAGAGTTTACATGATCCAACAGAGGATGTGGGTGGGAAATCAGAATGGCCCTACCACTCATGCAATGTCCATATTGATTTAAACATGAGTGACATCTTTTAAGATTTCAAGTATGGATATACAATTGAAAGTATTGTAAAATGTGATGGATAAATCCACCTGTGGGATCTTCCATACTTGATCACTGCCTCTTGATGACTTTTATTCTCTTGCTCTTTAGAAAAAGGTCAGAGCATTATCCTCTATTGACTTTGAACAGATTCTAGGGTCCAACTTTATACTAAATTCTAGTTACCCTCAAAGTTAGACATATATGTGTAAATCATATCCTAAAGTTCTAGAGGGAAAGTACTTCTATATTTCAAGCAAATGCAATTATTTTACATTTTTAGAATCTATGCTCCTTTATATTTTTGAGACAGAAAATAACTCTAGAAACTGATTTGGAAAGTTTGGATAAGCAAAATAAACCTAATTAAAATGAAAGTACCAATATCTTTTAAAATTGAGGGTGGGGGCGGATACAGTTTAGACTGCAAGGAAACTGTATATTTCTTGTAAAAATCTGTATAAAATTTTAAACTACCTGATAGAATAAAATTGTAATGTAGCTTGTTTTCATGCCACTGGCAAATCTTCAATCATAACCTATTTTATATTGTAGGTACTTGTCAATATAAGTTATGTGAGAGATAGAAAAGAATCTGCTTAAATGACAAGCATACAATGGGGTGTTAAGGTCAAGATGTAGTTAAGGAAACAAAAGTGGAATTTTAGATGGAACACTAAGAAAATAAAAATTCTCAAGAATAACCCCTATTACTTTTTCTATAATACTTAAATAAAAATTTCACTCAGTGATTTTTTTTATCATCTCATCTTTTTTAATCCATGCAAAGATTTTTAGAGACATAATTTGTTTTATTTATTTACTTATTTTTGCAGTGGTTGACACTTTTTTAACCATGAGAAGTAACATTAGGAGCTTTTTTTTTTTTTATGTTACCATCTGTGACATCAGAGGTATTCCCCACTTTCTTATGACTTATGGACCATCAAAACAACATATTATCAGTACAAGTAAATAGAAAATAGATCCTTGTTTTAGTTTCATAGCTGCTAAAACAAATACAATGGGTTATCTTAACAACAGGAATTTATTGGCTCATGGTTTCAGAAACCAGAAGGTTTGCTTCCTCCCAGAGTGGGTATCTTCTGGCAAGCTGACAATCTTTGGGGTCCTTTAGCATTTCTGTTACATGGCAATGAACATGGTAGTGTCATCTTTCTCATCTGGGTTCCTTTGATATCCCGCTTCTGGCTACTCCCCAAGGCTACTTTCTATGTCCTATCTACTTTGCATATAAGAACTTCAGCCATTGTTATAATTTCTTGCATTGCAAGAATCACCATATGTGAGCAAGAGAATACCATCAAGTCCACTCTAGTCCATAGTTCTTCCCCCAATCCAGAGACGACTGGGATGGTGATGTCCACTCCAACTCCAAGTGAGAGAGGGCTTATATCCCATGGATATGGTGGGTGGGATGATCCTGCCTGCAGATGCAGGCCCTCTCCATTCCCAGTGGGTTCCGTGTAATATTTTAGGTAATCTAAGCACCTCTTAAAATATATGTATATATATATATATAAATAACATTTTTGTAAGCAAATACACATATATGCATATATATTTATATATCATTTTGCAAATGTTTGTATGTATTGTGAGAATTTTGATTTTTACCCATAATAAAAAAAAAAAAAAGAACTTCAGCCATATTGGATTAAGGCCCACCTTCATTCAGTTTGAGCACATTTTAAATGAAATAATCTCATCAAAGATCCTATGTACAATGGGTTCACACCCACAGGAAAGGATTATGATTAAGAACATATTTTTCTGGGGTACATAAAAATAAAGTTACTTTGAATTCCATTGATAAACCATTGCTTTGATTTACCATGACATCATACCTTTGCCTTTATATATATATTCCAGAGATTGCCAAGTGGAAATTTGTGACCACAAATTATTTGATTTGACTTTCTGCAGTCATCATCCTTTCCAAATATTTCCACATGAGGCCATTACTGTATATTGCTGAGACAAACAGGGACAAGAAAAAATTACACAAGGGCTTAACGTGAACTATAAGAAGACACATTTTACAGGAAGTGGAGGCCAGGAGGCCAAGAACAGAAATACCCTAAGAGTATTTGAGAACAAAATACTGATTTATGAAAAGTGTTTAAAATTGTTTAATGATTTTCTCTTTATTGTACATTAATGAAATAAAAGTAGTGAATGGTATTGAAATATATGCTATGAGGCAATCACTGTCCTGTTTAGAGTTGGTTCTTAGCTGTGAACTTTGAGAGTTCTCATAGAACTGGAGCAGATCACTGAACATGCTTTCCATGAGGAACTGTTTCACTTGGAAGGTGTATTAGTCAGCCAAAGGGGTGCTAATGTGAAATACCAAAAATGGGTTGGTTTTTATAAAGGGTATTTATTTGGGGTAGAAGTCCACAGATACCAGGACATAAAGCATTAAGTTTCTTCTCTCACCAAAATCCATTGCCATGTGTTGGAGCAAGACAGCTGCTGATGTTTGCCAAGGTTCAGGCTTCTTGGGTTCCTCTCTTTCCAGGGCTGCATTTCTCTACAGGCTTAGCTCCTCTGTTTACTCCACAAGGTCAGCTGTAGATTATCAGGTAAATGGCTCACTTCTCTTCTCCTGGGGCCTTCTCACCAAAATCAAAACTCCAACATCAAAACTGCTTCTCAAAAACTGCTCCTTCTGTCCTTTACCTTGCCATTTATATTCGATTCCACCAGCCACCAAGGGGTGCGGTTCAACGCCCTACTGACATGGCCAGTCAATGCCCTAATCATAACCCAATCATGCCGAGATTAACAGATCAGTTTACAAGCATGATCCAATTATATTTTTGGAATTCATAATTACATCAAACTGCCCAACTGCAACATAAGGGTTGGTGATAAATTATCTGGAAATTTAAATATGATCCACTTATGCCTGATGGTTATAACCTAAAGAAGATTTGGCTGTGTTCTGGACAATTGTGCCACCTATGATGTGGTAAGTAATTGATGTGAGATCAGTCTTGTGATTTGATTGTCCAAGAAGCTAAGGTAGATCCATACAAGGTGCCTTTTAGTATAAAGTTATAAAATGCAGTTCTAAGCACTCTTACCTAGAGGATGGTCAACATGCCCAAGTAGAAAGCTTTATTTGGTGAAGTTGCCCCATGGAGTACTATGATTTGGCAAGGCATGGTTTATGAGGTTGTAGTCGCCACCCAAACCAAGAAGAAAATGTTCAGGCTTCTTTCTTAAAATGTCCAGAAGCTTTCAAGATCTGAAAGCTGGAGAAGACACAAACCAGGAACCTGAAAATAGCACATTATAAAGCAGATGACAGGATTCTGAAACTTAACTCTCAGAAGATGGTAAGACCTTCTGTGACTAAAGCTGTTTTCCTTGATGAAACTCTGGCATGTGAAAGCCATTGGTAAATTTTTCTTTATACCTTACAAATCAAATCTCCCACTCACACATTTTTTTTTGCTTATTTCAGTGAAGAATGTGTACATCAAATGCAAATTTTCCACATTTTTTAGCTTAAAGCCAATAGAAAGCTGACACATAATTTAAAGTTAATTCAACCTTTTCTTTATGTCACTGACCATTCTAATATTAAAGTTACAAAATACATAAAACACTTTGAAGGAGCCTTTTTCTTCAATGGGAATAGTTGTCCCACAGAGAGTTTTCAATTATAACTGGTATTTTAGATCTTGTGGTTTTAAAAATGTTACTTGTTCAATTTTTAAATCAGGTCAGATCTAAAATTGCTGCAGCAGAACTGGATTTTTCTGGCATAATGCAGTTTATCAAGTTATTATTCCGTATCTTCTTAGAGAAGTTATTAGAAATTATTGTTTAGGTATATTTGAGAGCATGTCGTGGGCAGTTTTACCTTTGATTCCACTTTGTACAACAAGTAGATATGTAGATTTTGACACTGGATTGCATAGGATTTGAGAAGTCTATAGCTCAATATTGACCTAAATCCCCAAGAATGAATAAAGTATACACTCAATTGCTTGTAATTACTTCAACATATTGAAAGCTGTTAAAAATAATTTGTTAATATTCACAAAGGCTCTGGAAAGTTTACTTGAGCATACATATATTTTCACATTGAAGAAAATCTTTAAAAGTAGGGGAGGGGAATACGCATTGGTTACATAGGAAATAGGTGGGTACCAGCTAAATATGCCAGTTACTCCATTGCAAGTGCTGAATAGGCTAAGAAAAACCAGAGTATATTTTAAGTATCAAATATTTAAAGTAATTAATTTCTAAAACTTTTGTAGGGAAAATTTGGGCAATAAAATAAAAAATTAACAATTTCAAAAACTGTATTTATTAAGACTTCCAATTTTGACCAAATCAGAGTTGCTTGTATCAGATCAACCATCCCACAGAGAACAACAATTAAAGCTAGATTTAAAAGTAAAAACAAAAACAACAACCAGGAACTGAGAAACCAAAGCCACAGGGAAAAGTGATCCTACCCTCCTCCATTTTGCTTTCCCTCAGGCATTTTCCTAAGTGTTGCATGGAGGCCAAGCAGAAAGCAGAGACCAAGAACTTTTGAAAATCCCCTGGCAAACATTATAATTCATGAAAAAAAAAGAAAGAAAGAAAGAAAGAAAGAAAAAAGGCAGCTAGGCCAAGGCCCATGAAAAAAAGGGAACCACAGAGATGTTAACCTAATATTCAGCAAAAATTGGCCAAATCCTATGCTGTGCTGATATTAGAGAAAGTGAGGTAGTTGCTTAGAGGCAAAAAGGCTAAGAATAGACATCAGTACCGTCATGGAGCTGGAGTGACAAGAAAGTTGACTCCAGGGCCTTCCAAGGGAGACCTGCTACAGTAAACACCCAAGCCAGGAGACAAAGGAAGCAAAAAAAAGTGAAATTCACTACCCATCATGAGTCACTTTCAAGTTTTAAATTCAGTTTCTTATACTCTTGCTAGTGTTTACTTTTTCATATAGCGGCTTTTGGTAGTCTATGCAGAGCTTTTCCAGGTAATCAGTGGGTGAGATAGACCTTAGATGACTGACCCCATCTTAGCAGTCACTGGATACTTTCAATTTTTAAAACAAAAGCCAATATGGGTTAGTACAAACATACATAAGAGGATCACTACCTTTAAATATGAGTTCTTGTTTTAATAGTTGAGTGTGATACTTCTGCATTTTAGAAGCACCTCCCTCCCTCCATAAATCTAGCGTCAGATTAAAACTCCTGCATCTAGAGGTCAGTCCAAAACAGCTTTGTATTCTAATTCCAATTTCTTTGGTTCCCTGACAAAATTGATTTTGAGGTAATAATTTTGAAAATTTAAATATATTGACTATATATTTTTTAAGCTTTCAGTGAATCTTATATTTTATACATCATGCTTTATTTTAATGTGAAAATAAAATCAGGTTAAAAAGTATCAGTTGTATTTATAGGAAAAAGAGTAACATGAGCCCTGTTAGAGCCTTCTAATTTCTGACCTAAGTTCTCATTGTAATGACCAATAGAAAACACAATTAAAGAAAACTTACATCATTTCTGGTGACAATGGAGTGATAGCTTCCACATACTGGAACTCTGGGAACTTTCACTGGAAATAGTATAGATAGCAAAGGTACAACTGGGTCTCCTTTCAACTCTCCCTCCCAAAAGATGTCATCAACATTGGGCAGGACTAGTGGAGGAAACCCTAGCCTGGTTTTCAGAGGAAATTTTGGGCAAGAGGTCAGCTGGTGGGAGGCAGTTGGAAATGCACTGTAGCCATTGGCCAATTTAATATAATTATGAATTCCAAAAATATAATTGGATCATGCTTGTAAACTGATCTGTTAATCTGGGCATGATTAAGTTATGATTAGGGCACTGACTGGGCTACGTCAGTAGGGCATTGAGCCCCACCCCTTGGTAGGTGGGGAATCAAATATAAAAGGCAAGGCAATGGACAGAAGGAGCAGTTTTTGAGAAGCAGTTTTGATTTTGGAGAGAAGGCCCAAGGAGGGCCTTGTGGAGCCAACAGGAGCTAAGCCTGGAGAGAAATGCAGCCCAGGAAGAGAGGAACCCAAGAAGCCTGAACCCTGGCAAACATCAGCAGCTGTCTTGCTCCAACACGTGGCAATGGACTTTGTGAGAGAAGAAACTTAATGCTTTCTGGCCTGGTAACTGTGGACATGTACTCCAAATAAATACCCTTTATAAAGACCAACGCTTTTTGGTATTTCACATTAGCACCCCTTTGGCTGACTAATACAGAATTTGGTACCAAGGAGTGGGGAAGTGCTTTTGCATATACCAAAATGTTGGAACGGTTTTATAAATGGGTAAGTGGTATTTTTTGGAGGAATTGTGAAATGCTTGATGGAAAAGGCCTAGATCACTTTGAAGAGACTGTTGATGGTAATATGGATGCTAAAGAGACTTTCTATGATGCCTTTGAAGTAAATGATGAAACTATTATTGGAAACTGGAGGAAAGGTGATCCATGTTTTAAAGTCACGTAGAACTTAGCAAGATTAACTCCTGGTGTTATATGGAAGACAGAATTTGAAAATGGCGAACCTGAGCATTTAGCTGAAGAACTTTCAAAAGTAAACCCAGAGAATGTGGCTTGGCTTTTTCTTGCAGCTTATAGCAAGATACTAGATGAGCAAAATACACTAAGGACTGAACTTTCGGGCACAAAGAAAACAGAAGCTGATTCCAGAACTTCCAAGTTTCTAGAAATCAATTTCCCAGATAAAAGTGCCCCATTTGAAGACTTAGCTAAACCTGGAACTTGTAACTCAGAATTGAAGATGCAGAAAGACTTGTGGAAAGTCTTACTGTCTGATGGCTTGAACCCCTGCTTCTTGCATGCTAAACCAACAACACTTTTGAGAGTGCTATATGAACAAAACCACTGTCAGCTTGGACAAAAGAGGACACGGGAAGGAAAGATTGAAGGAGAAACAGCTTTAAGAAGAAAATCATGGAAGCTGAGATCTGGAATTAAGACATCACCTTGAGCCAAGAGAGGAGTCCCACCCATGTGTACAGAGAAGGTGAGTTTGTCCCAGGAGTTGAAAAGGGTGGATATCCCCACCTGATGTTCAGGAAGAGTTTTGCTGCCCCAGGGTACAGGGAGGGTGGAGCACATTCCTCAAAGATTAGGGCAGTTAAGGTCAGCACCCCACAGGTCTGAGACGGGTGCTCCTGTTCCCCATATATTAGAGAAGGCCAGGTGGTCAACCCATTGCTCTGAGAGGGTTGAACCTGTATGCCAAAGGTTAAGGAAGGCCAGGTCATCAACTCATTGTCTGAGAGGGTTGAACCTATATGCCAAAGGTTAAGGGGAATAATGTCTTCACCTCACTGTACTAGGGGGGCTAAGACTCTACCCCAAAGATTGGGTAAGGTGTGGCAATCACCCCAACACTCTTGGAGGGTGAGGTCTGGAACTTGGCCGACACCCAGATGCTTGATGAGGGTGGAGCCAAGAAAATGGCCCTTTGGCAAGCCTGTGGAAAGGGTGGGTTCCCATGTGGCCCTAAGGAGAAGAAACCATCATCTTAAGAATGACTCTCAGACTTTGAAATCAAATGGAGGAATCCCTGCAGGTTTACTGAACTGTAGAGGATCCATAACTCATGTTTAACATCCCAATTTCTTTTTCTTTTTTTTTTACATTTCTCAATTAAATGTAATGGATACATGTAAATTTTTTGTTGTTTTGTTTTTTGTTTTTTTTTTTTTTGTTTTTTTTTGTGTGTGTGAATCAAACAATATATTACACAATATATTTGG